>JAOXYM010000016.1:15382214-15396416 GCA_028567055.1 Leptatherina wallacei | reverse complement strand
AGATAGATAGATAGATAGATAGATAGATAGATAGATAGATAGATAGATAGATAGATAGATAGATAGATACTTTGTTGGTCCCAAGGGAAATTGTTACAACTCAGCAGCAGTATAAAAACAAATAAAGTACTATGTAATAAAAACATGTAATAAAATATATCATTGAAATTAAAAATTAAAAGTGCAGAATCTTGCCCTAGTCCGGTTGTAAAAGTCTTAACCGTTAGATAGGCTATGTAGTAGCCAGGAGAAGATGAAATGCTGATCACTGAAATCAACAGGTGTCAACGTCTGCATTAAAATGTGTCACAGCACAGTTCAAAAGAGCAATCTGCAGCTGTGCCTCTGCTGATACCCTTCATTTATCCATTTATCTTTGTTTTTGAAGAAATTATAGCAGATCAGCAAACCAATCTTCCTCCTGTTACACCCACACTGAAACAAGATGGCAAAGGCTCCTATGGCCCAAACCATCCACAGTAAAAGTACATGATAGGACCAGAGCTATTACATAACAGAAATGACTAATACTTTTAATACATTCATGTTTTCTTTGAACTGTGCCCTCTTCCCTGCTGAACAGTCAAAACTTGCAAGACATGCCCAAGCATAACTCGCGTTGCAAACAGTGCTGCTGATGGTCCCCCATACAGTAAGCATGTGTGCAACAACATGCATCTGTCAAATGAGATTAACCTACTCTGAGGCCTCTAGGTATTTGCTACAGGCAGTGACCACTCTCTATCGCAATCTGCAAGGAAAAGCAGATTAGCAATCCAGTAGAAACTCTCCTACCTAAGCAAACAAGCTACAGAATTACCACTAAAAAATAAGAAATTATTACAATACTTGAATTAAACGTATCTTTAAGTCTGTTTTGCCCATTTGATACGCTGTAACCTAAAATAGAACCCTATAATAATACATTTCCGACGTTATTGCCTTGTACTGATAATCGATCAGGTCTGTTTACAAAGCACTGCAGCTTGCATGTGGTGCTACTGTATATGGGCAGCGATTTAAAGCACGTAGCCTTCTTGGTTTCTTTACTAGATTAAACTGTAGATATTCTTTATCGCAACCCCTGTTGGAGGAAAGAAGAGGGGCTTGTTCCACTTTTCCCCGCCCACAAAACATTAATGATAGCTCTACAGATTGAAATCACAATTTCTTACAATTTAAGTTGCGGTTATACATTTTTTGAATAACAAAGGAAGCTTGCGGTTGAAAAAGTTTAAAGTTTCTTGACTTTTCTGCACTGTACTTTTCCACGAACCAGCACGGCTATTACAGAATTAGTGCAACCTGTTGGCAAGGATGGGAAACTGCACGGGATTACACGCCAACTGCATGAAAAGCCCAAAACAGCAGTGAAGTTTGTCTCCTGTTTACTAATAACCAACTGAGACGAGGTTTCTGAGCGCCGCTGGGGATATTTTTTTCACAGTGCCACACGGTGCAAGGCTGTCAGCGCGCTTCTCATGCACCGGGGACGCTCGTTGTCGGCCTACTCAGCGCACCCACCAGTTTGTTTTTCTTTCTTTCATTCTTTCTTTTCTCCTCTCTCAATATGCTTACAGTAGTGTAACAGTAAGGTAAGTAGCTACGTCTGAAATAAGTCCGTACCTGTAGTGATACAAAGAAAAAAACACTCCACCGGTTAGGTCATCTCTTATCAGTCCAAGTTGGGGGGGACAAAATGTGAGAAATAACGCAACGTCCACTCAGTCAAGGTCTCCAATGAGCCCCGCTTCTTGCGCTGATGTTGTGTGGTGAAACAGCTGAAACTGTCGTCGCGTCTCTCCCTTTGCAGCCGGAAAACATTCCCCGCAATATTTTCTAACTAATAAGATCAACACCGCCGCTGCTGGCGCTCGCGACTTCCACCGTGTGCGCTGTTTCGCAGATCCGTCGACAACTTTTAATGCGCGTTGGCAGGAAGAGAGGGAGGAAAAACAAAAAGAAAAAGTGATCGATCGGTAAGTTGCTGACAGGCTTCGGAATTAATCCGCAACGAATCGTTAAGTCTGCGGCGGCCTTTTTTTTTTTTTTTTTTTGCGCCCTTAAACCCGTGAGTACATTAAAGTTATATAACGCAACCGCGGCGCTCTGGCGCTCTCAGCTGCAAACTCAGACAGGGCGAGCGGTTAACGAAACGGTGTGAAGTCAGATGAAGCATCGGCTCCGCTTCCGCTTCCGCTTTGCAAAATAAACTTACGTTAACTTTAAACCAGTCATAATGAGCCTAGAAACATTAGTCTTCTGATGAAAAAAACACTAATTTTAGTGCCATGTTTTAACAAATTCTGACTTCAAGCACCCGTTTCCTCCTATATTGTAGTTATTATTAATCCGACATACACGTTTTTCTTTTATTTTGAGTCTTCCTCTTTTCCTTCGTCTGTCAGGAACAGCTTGATGTAGCTGTTAGTTTGACACTTGGCGGTGAACGCCCCTTTACCCACTGAAACTCTCTCTGCTGGGGAATCTGTCAAAGTGAGTCACCTCTAACCTCCAAGCATAGGATTGCGGAGACAGAAGGTCTTAACCCAGGTTCAGTTCTGCAACCAAACTAGAAATGTCCCGTTTGGGGATCTGTTTAGGCTCAAGTTATCAGCAAAGACCAGGGAGACCAAGGTGAGATCGTGTAGTTTGAATTAGTTAAGCGTGTTTTCATCTTAGTCTCCCGAATAGAAAATAACACTAGTCAGAGATGAGTTTGACCCAAATATTTATCACAGCAGATAGATTTTGAGCTGCATTATCCATACTAAAGCAGATTGACATAATACACACAACGTGAGACGTGAAACTAACTCATTGTGACCCCTTTTGATAAATCTACATATTCATTAATTCAGTGTACTTTTTACTAAACTGGTATAAATGCCTGCAGCTACTAAAAATCACACTGTGATCGAGAGCCAAGCAGCAAACAGCAGCTGAAGAGAAGAGAAAGCCAGACTTGACACACAACCAGTTGATAAGTTAAACCACACCCCCATTATGTAAACTCCAAAGATGATCTCCTAACAGAGGTCACTTGAGCACTTTTTTCCCCCTTTCTTTTTTATCTCGGAGATCAGTCACTCCTCAGGCCAGCCCTCGTTCTGCTTTGAACAAAGTGAAGCTAGAATTAGTGAGCTCGCTTTGCTTTTTTTGTGAGAGCATAGAATGAGGGGTCAAAGGGCAGGTTACCAGCGAGCACCACTCTGGAAACTTGAAGCCTCAACTCGATAGCTAATCTTAATCATGGGAACTCCCTACATAGATAAGCAGCTGATAGATATGGTTTCTACCCGAGGGCCCCTTCTCTGAGACAATCTGTCTTATTGAATAAGTGAGAGAGGGGTATACGGTCACACTAAAAACGGGACATATGATCCAATGCTGAGAAAAATGGGTATAATTGAAATGCTTATTGTCAATAATATGCAAAACATTTGCACGTAAGTAACATATCAGTGTGCTTCAAAAAGCACTATGGAGGGACCCTATGAGTTGGTCATTTTCTCCTTAAAAGGCTTTAAGTTAGAAAATCCTTCCAGTAGACAAGAGGAAATACCAATGTAAATGATGTTTGCTCAGTGTAAAGACGACGAGAGGGAAGTGAACAGTCCAGAAGGCAGACACCTAACAGAAATGTATGGCCTGGCCTGAACCAACAGCCAGAAGAAAGGTAAAGGAGCAGGGGGGCGAGGGGGGCTGGGAGGGGGTGGCAGGTGTGGCCTTCCATTCGCATCCTCCGATTAGAAGGAGCAGAATGTGTCCTGGGCATGTAGATGTCTCATTAACAGTGTGGCTGGATAGAGGTAGGAGCTCCCCAGGGCCTGAGAAAACCACACTGTTCTCAAAACATCACAGGGAACACTGTGAGTTTTAATGCCGAGTGACAATGGGTGATCCTACTTACCAATGAATAATAAAAACATTGGACGTGCCGTGCTCCATGTGCATCTATCTGCAACTGGGAGTTTATGAAAAGTATGTTACTGTGGTTTTATAATGCGGCACATTAAAGGTCATTAGTTTCAGTCAACATGCTGCTGTCGAGATAACTACTTCTGAATATTGAGTAAACTCACATGTGTTAGGACCAAATGAAGGGGGAAGTTTGAGTCTCATATTTATCTTTGGGGGCGAAGCACTGCTAAAGTTTGTAATTTAAACCAGTGCAATATGATAATGCAGAAGCTGCAGCTCTTTGCTTTTATCTGCTGAAAGTCTGAAGCACCAGATGAAAGTGAAGGAAATGTTGTTTGGCATGCTCGCGGTGATGAAAATAAGTTTTTAGAAGTTTTGAAGCAACACATTCTCGAAAACAGTATCCTAACACTATGTTTTTGTGAACATTTCAAAGGGGAGTGAAAGCATCATCATTGGAAGACACAATACTGGGATCTGACTCAGATGCTTTGAAAACCAGAAAATATCTCCAGTCATCTACTTTGACAGCATCAGCAGATATCTCAACGAGTCTGCAAGTAAAATTAATCTTTGAAGAGCAAAAAAAGGCCCTGGGTTAGCGAATAACTGTGCTGTTTTGCCATTTGAACATATAGGTTAATAAATATCAGCTGCATGTAGCTTGAGCACATTTTCTGTTTATAAAGACAAGTCCTGCCATTTGTCATTTTAATGCCTAACTGGTTTACATGACCTACCACACTATATGGCAATTTCCCATTTGTCATATCATTTGAATCCTATTATTATATTATCAAAATGGTCAAATTTCCAAACTGATTAGTTGCCATTGAGGACAATGATAGCAAACGGTTAGAGAGTGCAGAAAAGTCCATCATGTCACGGACTGGAATCAGATTTTGTTTTAAAGTTTCTCTCTGCCAAAATCTCTAACCTTGCACGCTCATTGCTTACCAGACTTTGTCCAAGCTTCTGGTAGGTTTACATTCTTTTGTCCAAAGCTCTGATTTGTAACAGGGCAGCAGGGAAATGCAGTGCATCTGTAGCCCTCTTTTCATAATGATCTTAAATGTAATCCTCGTCTTTGCATTCGTTTAATTTTCTGTCTGAGTAAGGTTTTTTTTTTTTTTTTATTCTTCAGCTTAAATTCATATTGACTCAATAGTTACACTTAACACTTGTTTTTTTCTTTTTATCTTTCTTTTTTGGCATTGTAATTCATTTGTAAGTATCTTTATAAGGTTTATAAATCCCATCCTGGCCCAAAAGACGCCTTTGATATCAAAATTCAACCCAAAGAAAATAACTTAATATTTTTCAAAATATTAAAATATTATTGAATATATTGAAAATATACATTTTCAAAATCTGTTGACCGATTTGGAAAGCGAATAAAAAACGTGTATATGGACCTTTCCTTTAACACTGTGCACATTATGTTTTTGAGAAACAGGTTTTTTAACAGAGTCTTGATAACAAGCCATATGTTCCCTTTCCTCTTTAGTCTGGAGGATGAGACTTCCATGACTTACAGTGAGAAAGTCAAAGTTTAATTCATCTGACCACAGAAGACATTTTTACTTTCAGTTCTTATTTTTGGAGAACATGTTTAGGATCATGTTTAGATATGACTTCTTCTTTGCATGAAAGAGCATTAACCTGCATTTTTGGATGGCCTGGAAGTGTTTCTGAGTGACGTCCTGGACAGAACCCTGCAGAGCTCTAAGACCATGGCCACCCAAAACTGATTTTTCTCTGAATATTTTATATATTATGTACTATAGATGACAATATATTCATATTTTCATGTTGAATAACATTTCTAAGTTTTTTATGTGTTTGAAACAGACTTAAACTTCTGCCCACATTTACTTCCTTAGAGGGAAGGTGCTCTTTTTACAGTCATTTTATAGTGACTTATTACTAATTAACCTTACTAGTTGCAAAATGATACTTCAGTGATTCCCTTTCAGTATCACTTTTTCAGCCTTTTGCTGAACCATCCCAACTTTGTTTGAGACATGTTACTGCCATGAAATTCAAGATGAGCTCATATTTTCATCCTTGTAAAATAGGGAAATACCTCACTTTCAACACATGGTCCATTTGGTACATTTTGTATGTTCTATTGTGAATATAATATATTTGTTGACTGAATTGACAATATGAGGCATTTTCCTGTTACCCTGTTTTACTTGACTCTTTACATTCCCCCAAAGTCCCAACAGTGACATTTACACAGCAATACTTACCCAACACAGTTGTGTCAAACAGGAAACAGTGAGGAAGGAAGACTTTCTTTTCAGACGGAAGAACAGAAAGGAAACAACGATTGCTTATTCAAAGGTGAACAGGTAGTTAACACCCAGTGGTTTTCCTTATCTGAGATGCGGGGAAACCTCAAGCTAGATGGAGACTTGTAAAGGAGGAAGGAAGAAAATGACACGGCAAAAAAATGTTTTCGCAACAGAGTCCAAACAAGTCATTTCTTTGTGTGACATTTGTGTTCTCCAATCTGTACAGAAGCAGTCAGAGAATCCTTTGAAATAGATTTCCACTTTGACATAATTAGTGCATGAGAAGACTATTCAAAGGGGATAAGTATAAATCAGTCACGTCTAATTTTAGAATCAACTAAGTAGAGTATTTTACAGAAGCTTTAAATGCTTGAATAAACAAAACGGCAGATTTATTCACATTTTTCTAAAACATTTATTAAAAAAATTATGGAGTGTTATTTAAATTAATGTGTTTGTGTAACTAACCAGACAGCATACTTAACCCAGTTAGTGATCATATCACGCTTACACACCTATCTCTATGCATACAGGAGGTTCAATCTATTTTATTGAGGTGAAACTGAAGTTGTGAATAGTTTTAGGGCCATTCCAGAGCTAGAGGACACAATTTAGGCTTCAACAATAAGAATATACTTATGACCAGTATGTCTTTGCTGGAGTCAACGTCTAATACTTTGAAATATCAGGTAATATCCGATTAATAAGAAGCATGCAAAATATTCCAAGATGAGCCTTCAAAACATTTACATGAATGTTTTGTGATCAGAAGCTTCAGTTCAGTCAAAAAGGAAAAGGAAAATAAAATGAGAAGAATGATAACTTCAAGTAATAAATGGTGCAATATTACATCATTTCGTTTATCTCATCTGATGCAATATGGTGAACTCCTGTCCTCTGTTCCTCCGTTTTCCTGTCATTCATTGAATATTCAGGTTTTATTTAGTCATTCCAACTTCCCTTCTTTTTTTAAGCAATTCACATCTCAATCGATCAATCAATCAATCAAAGCTTTATTTCTATAGCACTTTTCATACAGATTAAATTAGCCAAAAGTGCTTTGCAAAACTGCAGAAAGAGATTGTGTCAGACACACATGGATACACACACATACACATACAACCACAGACACATATTTAAGATCGATGGGATTGCAATAGTGGGGAATTTGTCATCCTGGTATCTGGTTCATCCGCCATTTTCACATAAAGAGGTTCCACCTGAGTGGAATGAACCAGAAATAAGTGCGTGATAGTTGTGATTCTGTGTCACATCATCACATCTAGACCTGATTTCGTTGAGTGCATATTCATTATCACCACACCAAAAAGGTCTTGATTATTTAGTAAAATTGCTCACCATGTAATGGGTTATGAATGAAATGAAATGAAAATGAAATGGTGGAAGTCTCCACCATACTGAAAACTGATTTAGTAATGAATAAAATTAAAAAGATTTAGATCCTTGGTACAAGTATGTATTTTGTATAAAGGAAAACATGAGACCAACATTTAAGTCCACTGACCGCAGTGACCTTTGGATTTAACTGCTGACAAGGCAATACAATCTATTAGCTGCAAAACAAGGCTTTAGAAGAGATCAGCCTTACAAACGGCAATTAGCTGACAACAAAGTAGCCGCATAGCAGGCTGGTTAACCATCTCCAGCTGGATTTACCAGCTTTTAGCTATTTCTTTTCCCAGACGTCCAGCCCCAGTGCTGAAAATGTTGTTTTCTGGCTTGACTAGTTTCTCCACCTGAGAACTTTTTTTTACTTACCAGTTTTATTTTAGCCTACTGTGGGCCTAAAGCCTGGGGAAAATATACACCAATAAAAAAGTGTATGAGCTTAATCCACACACAAAAAAAGTTAAAACCAACCTGAATTATGATTATGAATTAGAATCATTCAAGTTATAAAAAGTCTGTGTGATAGTCTGACTACATAGATTTAAAGAATGCAATCATTTCTAAAACTGCCTCAGACAAATATGGTAGCTGACTTACAACATAATGTTGCAGATTTTCCTCAAAGGACCCAATGAAATGATGCTGTTTACATTTCTAAAAACCACAGACTTTAGTAATCTCAATTTTTCTCAGCAAAGGTTCCAACAACATCCACCAAACAAGTCAACCAGCAAACAAGGAGGTTGGAGGGCTGGCAGTGGAATAAGCTGTAAAACATTTGGAATTTAATGATTTCTCACTTTGTTTTGTTCTCAATCTCTTGTTAGTCTCATGTTTTTTTTCACACGGTCTCTTATTCACTTTTTGGTTAGGTCTAGGAAAACTACATACTTACAGGAAAATGTCCCAGGTAGACATAAAATTGAGCTTTCAGTGTCTTTCTCTATATCTAGTGATTTAAGCCCCCATTAAATGCTGTTTCATCTCACGTCCTCTTGCCTAACATCTGGATTTTCTAGATAGATAGTCTAAGACTAATCTCATTCATCATGGGAGCAGGAAGAGGATAGTGAGGAGGAACTGTCTGAGATATAGAGAGGCAGACAGTATATATCTACCTGCCCATCACACATTTATGGAATTATGATTTCAGACATGTGGGAGGACGTTCCTCATGACACACCATTGTCTTTCTAAAATGCTCTGTGTTGCCAGTTATAAGGTCCCATTTTTAAACAGTATCACATTACAAAGTACATATCTTTCTGTGACGCCAACTCATGTGTCATGTTGGATATGTACGGCCGAGGAATTTGAGCGATTGCGAAACAGTAACGTTTGATGAAATGTTGATCAGGAAATGATAACACATCTGTTCGAGTTCAAGAGCCTCTCCCTACGTAAATCACTGTGTTTTAATTCAGCTTCCAAATCTCTGGAATCACGTTGGAACAACAACCCATGTCTGAGACCTATATCAGGTGGGAAGAGACAAGTAGAAACTCAGGGTTTCTTTATGGTGAACCTGCTAGCTAGGAGGTCTAGTTACCATGGTAACAGATTCATGGTAAGACTCACCTCTCTTTCTGGAACAGAAAACCCAAAGTTTCCCCCACCTCAGGGTTAACATACTTGGGAGTTTTTCAGCATAACCTGCTTTCTAGAACAGGCCCCACGGAAGAGTTGAGCCAGGATGACCAAGATATCCCGGCTTAATCCCTTATCTTGGTTTTGTGCAAAAAGCTTCTACTTGCTTGTTTTTTAAATTTGTTTTTTAATTCAGTGTTTTTTGTTCTGTTGATGATTACTGAACTGAAACCAACCAATGAAACAGATTTCCTGCTTCTCTGCTTCACTGGTGAGTGTTTCACGTATTTATTTTATAAACCTGGACTTTTTATTGTTGCTTTTATTATGATGATGTATAGTTTTAGCTCCAATTATGTCTTAATATGAGCAAATGACAATCTAAGGGTGTCTGCCCGCATTCATGGTTAACTATAGGAGCGGAAGTTGGATTTTTACACATGTGCAATGTTTCATGATGATTGACATTTATTTAATGATAATAAAAAAAATAAGTGTGTTTGTGGCTTTATAAATCTGATATAAAGAATGCATGATTATGCACTTTTCAGTTTTTGTGAACAAACAAGTTTTAGTCAGAAATACACATACAGTTTTATCCATCTGAGCCCAGATCTCACTGAAAATGTAAGAAAGTGATGAAATCAAAATATTCTTATATCTTCTTTATCATCATTCATTTATTTATTCATACATTGAAAGTAATGTTTTTAAGTTGAAGGCCATGTTTGCAAGTCCAGCATGTTTTTTTCAGACAGGATTGTCAACTGGTAAGAAAAAATTTTTTATTTGCTTTGTTATTCTTGATTTATGAACCAAATAAGAAGGCAGTAGGTGAAGATATCATAATTTCTTTCTTTTTTATTTAATAGTTTTTATATGCACAAGCACAAAAGGAGGCAACCATAAAAAACTTAGATGTTAATGTTTGTCATAGTTTAATAAACTTCTGTGAGACTCTTAACCTAACAAACATCACTCCATCATCTTCTCTTCAGATGTTACTGACCAAAAGCTCCCTAATATAAACACCATTTCCAGTAACATAGGACACCAATTTCTTTGATGTTGCATCACCAGAAGAAACCATCATTTATTAGGAAATTTATATTTCTAGATCCAGAAGAAAATATGTTTTGATATTGAAACATTAAATACGCTTTATTAACGCTTGATTAACAGCAACACGTAACGGTAACATATTTGCCATTAAACTGCATTGTTCTTGTCATAATTGTTCATCTATTTGGAATGTGAAACCATTCTATTTGCTTATTGGACTGTGATGCACCATACCAGCATAATGGTGACATGCATGAAGTAATGGGAATGGACAGGGTAGGATAGGCCTGGAGAGGACGTGATACGACAGAAAACTGTTGAACATGGACCAGATCTATTGGCTCAAAAAGTAGCCGGCAACATAAGCAGATCAGAGTTATGATGACAGAGTAAAGAATAAGGTGAGTTTGACAGCATGGAAAAACTTAAGTGACAAAGTGGAAGTAACAAAGCAGAGCAGGATATAAAAAGCCCAGACAGGAGATAATGAGGGCTGAAGAAAAAGACCTTTCTCATTCAAGTTGCACGTAGGCTTCATTTAGTAGTTCACATCCTTGACTTAGTTCAGGCATTTTTATATTCAAAGCTTTCTTTCCACATAGTCATTTGCTTTAAAAGAATATAGTCAACTAAAACTTTAAAGAGACATTACATATCTTTCTGACCCTAAAACTCTGTTCAGGCTTCGTTTGATAGCAGAGTTACATCTATAGAGAATGGGCACGTGACATGTGCATTACTGGGGCCATTGCTGCCCAGTGACGTCCCGGGGCTGAGAAACCGCATCCGGGACGTTGTATGACATTGCAGCCGATCAACCGCAATAGCTCATCAACTTTATTCCTCTGTAGTTGCCATTTCCATTAATTTTATTCTTAATATTGAGTTTCTCCAGATTAGCTTTAGTTTAGAAACTATCATAACTCAAAGTAGATTGAAATAATTTCAGAAAGAAGAGTTTTCTCCAGGGGGAGAAAACAAGAGGATTTGACTAAAAATGTCTTTGTGATGGTGCGGCCCCATCACTCTTCTTCCTGAGCCCACGGCTGATCCACAGACTATCAGGGGTGCACACCTGATAGGGCTGTGTGTTAATCAGATGTGTGTGTGTGTGTGTTGTTTTCCTGTTTAATGTATAATTACTGCATTGGACTGTGGTCTACAAAAAGGAGTGCAGATTGACCTATTATTGTTATGGTCATTGGGTTTGGTATGAATGAATTATATTTTACTGATCCCCGAGGGGAAATTGCATATGTCTCAAAGTATGTATCTAAGATGTATTAGGATTACATGATGAAGAATGTTTGTTTGTGACTGATGGGTGTGTAGCTAAGGGGGAGGAGCTTAGCTTATTTAAGGAGGCCTTCCTAGAGAGAGAGAGAGAGAGAGCTCGGAGACGGAAGCTGAGATTTGTGAGTAGAAGAGGGCGGTGTGTTTAAAACGAGGCTGAACTGTTGTCAGCAGATGACTGACTTTTTGTATGGATCCATATTGTAAATATGTAAATACTTTTTTCCCACGGAGGGACCTAGGTGGCACATTAAATAAGCACAATAAAAATCCCACCAATTAATAATTGGTTATGCTTGGATTAATCCGGTGACGGCTGAACCCCGTCCCCGGGAAGTGGAGTGGTGAGTGCGCTGATTCACACCTGGGTCAGAACCGGCGCAGCAAGATCGCCACTTGCACTTCATAACAAAGTCGCTTTGGAAAAAAGCATCTGCTAAATGACAGTAGTAGTAGTAGTGATAATAAAGCGCCAAACTCTACAATGACCAATGATAGGGCCATTATCGCTGTTTGGTATTGAATGTTGTGGGCACACCGACATTAGACGACTTGGCCAGTGCAGAGATCACATCAACAGCTCTAGGTGGTGGTCAGCCATTTACATCCACACCTGCCAGGGAAGGACCAACCAAACAACCTCGTTTTGAAAGAGAGGAAGATTTGGATAACACTACCACAGAAACCATAGAGCCACAGGATTCAACATATGATCCAGCTCAATCAGTCACAACTGCAACAGAGTCATGGCAACCCCTTGTGAATCTCAACATTGCTTCACAATAAGATTTGTTTCTAATATTTTAATTGCCTTTTTTATTTCAGTGACGCATCAGCCTCTACCCACGAAGACCTAAAGTTTATTATGTTTGAAAAGTGCCTGCTTGAACTCTTCGAACACTGTCCTGTGTGTACCCGGATGTGTGACGTGATGCCACAGCGACGGGGAACACTTTGCTGTGCAACTGGTTCTTCTTATATTCAGCTTGAGAAGGTATTTGGAATTATGACATTAACATTTTACTAATGTAATATTGCAATGCCTCTATTATATCAATCTTTTATATCTGTCTGTTATGTCTATTATATCTATCTTTCTACTATGTCTATCTATTATATCTGTGTCTATTATATATGTAGTCTAAGTCTGTATATCCTATAAACAATGAATTGGCACCAACGAGATTCTTTAAATTGCAGTTATTTAGGACAATGAGAATCACAACTTTTTGGTACCGCACATTTCGGGGATATGCCAGGACATACTTGGAGCCTGCTGTGATTTCTAAGTGGAAGAAGGAGCAAGATGAGGTGCTTGAATTTCTGAGCCCCAATAAAGTCAAAGTTGGTTGTGATAAGAGAGCAGACTCACCAGGTAAGAATGCCTCTTTGATTACAACACCTGATTTCTGCATTATAAAATGTATAATTGCAATTGGTATAATATTGAGTTTTTCATTAGATATTAGTATTTTGATATGATTTTTTACAGCTTCATGGTTAGTCATTTTAATTTATGTCCAGCACATTCAAAACTCAATATGCACCATTTCTGAGATTACACTGTACAGGAGAGTTTGAAATCAGTTTATAATTGGTCCTGGATTTTCTTATTCACAGGTCATTATACAAAACATGGCAGCTATACCCTTGTGAACTTGAAGATCAACAGAGTCACTGACATACAACTTGTTCAGGTGATTGTAAAATAGTATAGTGTTATATAATGTAGTGAGGTGTGTATATATTTTTTTTGTGTGTGTGTGTGTGTGCGCGCGCGCATTTGTCTCTAAACATGCTACTTATATTGTCTCTCCTGATTCAATCCACATTTAAAGTAATGAGGTTGGTGGGAGCAACAACATGGAGAAAGAGGGTCTTACGATGCATTGACCTTCTCGACGCAAAGATGTTGAAGTGGACTACATAGTCACCGAAGTTTCTGAGGGAGCAGAAGATTCAACATTTTTAGTGGCATCTGGAAAAAGGTATATATATATATATATATATATATATATATATATATATATATATATATATATATATATAAAAGTGCATATAAAAGGTAACTTGCACATCAACATTTAATTTGTAGAATAAGGTTTAAAGTGTCATGTTTATGGATATATACTTTGAGACCTATACATTTGAAATGCTTGACAACTTGGAATGTGTGGTAAGAATTCTGACATGAATCCAGAGCGTGGTCAAATTGCATTTGTGCAATGCAGATGTAAACATGTCAGTTCCTCGATGATGCTTAGATCAGCCCATGATAGATTAAAACTTGTATCAGCATAAATCCTAAGTCGCACATAATGTTAAACAATTTGACATTAGAAAGTTGTGTTTTTTTATATATATATAAATCTTACCGATATTTTAATATGATTTCATGTGCAATGTTTAAAAATCATGTAACTATTTTGCAAATATAACAACTGTACCCAATTATGGAAGCGCAGAGCTGTTTTCTCTCAAGATCGCCTCTGAATAGATTAAACATCACATTTCACAAACACATATCTGCATTCTTTGTTTCCGTTTTTCTTAACCCTTGTGTGGTGTTCATTTTTTTGTTACTCAGCCAGTGTTCATGGGTCTGGTGGACCCGTTGCATTTTTGC
>JAOXYM010000016.1:15351975-15364176 GCA_028567055.1 Leptatherina wallacei | reverse complement strand
CAATACAAAAGCTGCTACACGAATACAATAAGCCACAATTGTGGCAAATTGTGCAGTGTTGTGGCTAATTGTGTTGTATTGTGGCTTATTGTGTTTTGTTGTGGGTAATTGTGTTGTGTTGGCCCCTGTGAAATCTGCTGGTAAAAAGCTTTATATACAAGCAAGTTAGTGAACAATTACATTCATAATGGATCCATTTGCCTATAACATGAGGTAACAAAGCAAGTATATTCTCTACCTCTCTTGCATCTCTCACTCTCAGGTCAAATTAGAATTATTCAGTTTTCCCAGTGTGATTGAAAGCAGCACTATACTGGATCTTACAAGTACAAAATTAACTTGTAACACTGTTTAAACTTTATAAGCCTCTAAGAACCTCTAAAAAAGCAGGACTGACGTTTGTGGCTTCATGGAGCAAATATATGATGGAGGAAAATTTACACAAGTTTTGACTGAATCATTACTGGCCAGCTGGCCATTTCATCATGTTACTCTGTATGTTTTAACGGTGTTTTAACAACCTGTGGTGAATTCAACATATAACTCATCATGACTAACAGTTTGTCACCAGACGAGGAAAATATAAATATCTAATAATAAATTTGCCACCCGATCTCACAGAAATACGTTAAATAAACACAATGTTATTTTGACACCCTCCACTTCTTTACGTGTTGGTGGCACCAATTGTTCAAAATTTACTTGCTGGGCCCACAAAAATGACAGCAAAGTAAAGTCAATGGGGAACTTTTTCGTGACGTCCACACGACTTTCCTGGTTCCACAAAAGGCTTCATTTTACGTTTTCGAATTCCGGAAAAAAAATGTTTTCTGTGTTTATTTAATTGTTCATGTGACTTTTTGCACAAAATAATGCACGGATATTTGCACATGTCTTATAAAATCCTGAAGTCCTTCTGGTTCTGAAACAACAAAAAAGTCTGGGCTGAAATATGCTGGGAAATATCTTAAATATATTTATCATAATTTTTCTGATTTAACTATGGTGCAATATTAAAGATTTGCTCTCTACTGACGTTCATTTGTATGTAGGTGTTGCTTATGTCATCAGATCATTTCCTACAAAACCTGGTTATATTCCTTTTATTAATTTACCGCTGATATTGGTAGAAACAAGTAGTACACTGAACAATCAATGTGATCGCAACACTCCCAATCCTGTCTGACTGCAATTCAGTCCGCATGCAGAGCTCAAATCCTCAGCATTACGGCACATTTCCAGGAAACCGACATGAAATGGAGACATTTAAACTGTGACTATGACCAAAACAAGCATGAGAAGGCTGCTTCTCTTTCCCAATTGACCTGAAACATGTTAGGTTATTGAATACAAAAGCTACACAGTCTTTTTTATTATTTGCAAAGTTTCTCTCAGGTCTCGCGAGATCTTTGCCGTGAACGCTGCAACGTGTATGCTGCGTGCATGACAGTCATATAAGCGAAACAGATTGCATGTCGCTTGATCCAAAATCATCTGATTAGGCTGTGTAAAAAACAAAAAAAAGAAATGTGAAATTACAATAAATATAGGCTATTTAGAATAGGGTTAGGGACTATTTTTCCAGCATATTCAGCCCTTTTTGTTGTTTCAGAACCAGAAAAGTTCTGCATACCACACGACAGAGCCCCACAATTACTTTATCAGCCCTGATGGGCTCAGGATTTTATAAGATATGTGTGAATATCCACGCATTATTTTGCTAGGAGTAATATGAACAATTTGTGAGAATGGCCTGACCAGTTAATTTAGTGAAATTAAATAGAAACATCAAAAACTCTTTCCCTGCATTCGGAAAAGTAAAATTAAGCCTTTTTGTGGAACCAGGAAAGTCGTGTAGATGTCACGAAACAATTCCCCATTGACTTTACATTGCCCTCATTTTTGTGGGCCAAACACGTAATTTACGTGCCATGCCACCAACACGTAAATAAGTGGAGGGAAATAACTCTGTGCTTATTTCACGTATTTTTGTGAGATCAGGTTGTAAATTTGCCAGTCAAGTATTTCACAATTTGGCATGTAGTCGTCTGCACTTTCTGTGTGTAATCTGTTAGTATTAGTCCTCAGGCTGTTTACTGCATGCTCTCAAACAAGAATTACGTGAGTCTTGAGTTATTGAGTACTACTGATCTTAGAGTAGGAAATCCTAAAAACCGCAGTGGTGGAGTGGAGTGTGTGCGTCACTCCATGCCCTAATTACCTAAATGAAAAAGATGATGCATACATCACAGTATCTGTTGCATTTTTATCAATAAATGTCACACACATTTCATTTAGACCTCATGGAAATATGTAATCTTGTTGCATAACATGTTTTCTTGACCCCCACTATCTGTAGATATGGCTCATAAAAAGGCAGTTACAACACAGTTCTTATCTTCACTGATTCTGTGGAGATACAACACCTCTGCCAGTGGTTCCCCAAGCATAATATAAATAAAGCACGTTGGTACACAGCTGTATTTGCTGAAAGCTCCAGTGTATGTCATCATTTCTTCATGTAACGCCAAACTCTCAAACAAAAAACAAGTATACAGATAGACATCACACTGTGGTATGCAAAACCAGCCTAATACTGCATATTGATGTAGTTGCTTCATGGAGTGATATGTTGTCTTTAGCATCTTAACAAATAATGAACTCTTTGGCTAAACCAAGCCTGCCGTGACAATAGCGAGAATTTTAATCCTCATTTTGTCCATGCGGCAAATGGATAAAGACAAACATTTTCAATATTTTGGGATGTCTGCTAGAACTTTTGATGAGTTGCTCAGTTGCATTAGCCCACTTATTTCACACACTGTGATCCTGTCAGTTCACCAGAATGCCTTGCTGTCACCCTGCGTTTACTAGCTACTGGTTGCAGCTACCAGGCCTTGGCAGCTAGCAACAAACTTGGTTAAGCAACAGTGGGGCTTGTTAATTGTTACTATTTTGAAGAAAATTAGTCTCATTAGATTTGTGGTTGTGAAATCGCTCACCTAACTCAGGCGTCTGATGACTGATAGACCAAAACACCCCATCAGAACTGTTCCCACTCTTGTTTCTCCATCATATTCCCCGTGCACTGACATAATGTTCGCAGACTTGTTTCAATTTATTTTGGATGTCTCCACGTCAACTTCTAGAATAGTACTGAGCTCTCTCCAGCTCTTGTGACCTTACATCTGGTGAAATCGGTGCCTACACTGCCCCTAGTGGTTACTTGTGTATTGCAGCTGGCAAACACATAACATTAATTTCTGCGGACACACACAAACAATGCTTCAGACACAAAATATGCAAGACAGCCATGATAATCCTGCATATGCAATAATATAGTATGTTTTCAAGCCTAAGAAGCTTCTTTTAAAATTAGAGATCACATCAATATTACGAAACACACACAGATCTGTAAGTGTCCAACAGGGTCCATTAGCGTGTTTGTAAGCAAATCAGAAAACTCAAGCGATTGCGTGAGTCCATTCATAAACTCTTTCATCTGAATCGAGGAGCCGAGCTGTCTGGCACCTGGAGAACTGAGCTGTTTCCACTACAGTCTGGAATCTCGCTGTTTTCTGTGCAGTATCATTTACGCTACAGAGTGCTAGCATTGTTAGAGTCTCATGTTTGAATTTTATCATGCAAATAGTTATCACAAAAGTACATATACCCGTGTCACCAGTTTTACATCCTGATTCAAATCTTGAATCGCAAAGTATTTTCTTTTTTAAATACCAGGAAATCTCATAGTGAAATGTCAAATAACTTACTGGAGATTTGACTTGGGCTATCATTGCAATGACCAGTAATCCACACATTTAATGCTGCTAATGTCTTATGTAAAATGTACTATACAAATAAACATGCCTTGCTTTAAAAAGGGTTTATTAAATGACAAAATGTTGCAGGTCACATGGTACTTTCTACTTCTGTTGAAGAATCTTTTCCCTGTTTGTTGGAAATGACACATGATGCCATTCACAGTAACTAACAGTGAGTATTCTTTCCCCACATGTCGTGATAAACATCAGACTCTCCAAAGCTGGATTCCTATTTTCTGTGATGGTTTGTTTTAGGCTTGATTTCCTTCTTTTAGCTTCCTTCTTTCAGTCATTTTTCTATCTCTGCACCTGAACGCACTGGTACAGCATATCAAACTTAACATCACAGTCACTGGCCCATATTATGAATTATTTAGACCACAAGGTTATATGAGGCTCCGTCAAGATTTTTTCCTCCCACTTGAGCTTTTCCTTTAGAGCTCCAATAAGGTGCGTAGATCCCTCTGCAGCTCTCTAACATGCTGCCGATTACTTCCAGTTTAGTGGAATGGAAGGAAAAAGGAAACTGCTGCTGCTGCCATGCCACAATAAATATTATGAGACACAGCATGTTGACAGTATTTATACCTTTTAAAAAGGTCTTCATTAACTTTATGATTGCCTGTAGATAAAAGTATTACTCCTCAGTGGTCAGAAGCTACAACATTTACATGAATTTAGCCTTTTCATTAGGCATCTAACTGAGATGTTGATCTCTGTAATAGTATGCAGTTGTAACATAACTCTCAGACAAAAAAAACAATGTTTTATACAAATGAGGCAGAAAGCTTTCATTAATAAGTAAAAATGCAAGATGATGAAGTAAATTCATATTTTATTAGGCTGGGTGCTGCAAGGAAAAGCGTGAAAGCCTTCAATAATACCAACACACATAGCTTAGAAACTTAAATTATGGATGAACAATCCCAGGTCTTTTAATGGCAGTCTATTATCCACAAAGCCGGGAGGATTTTAATTTTCAACACTGCTTCATATAGTTTCCAGTGGGCCTAAAAGGGCTTTATAGTTAGATTAGGAAAAACTTCATATTGATTTTACGGACTGTGCAGTCAAAATTTCAATTTAACATCTATGTCACTTTAAGTGTCACGCTGCTAATTTCTGTCTCGCCATGAACATCTGTGCACAAGTTCCTGGGGAAAAGCACAAGGTTGGAATTCAACTGATGAGTCACAATTCTGCTAAAAGAAGCACAAATGACATCAGCTGAGCTGCAGCTTGCAGTGGGGAAGGTGATGTTCAGAAATGTTATGCTTATGTCATGCATAGTGAAGAATAACACCCCCAGCAAGACTGACAGAAGGATTTCCAGTTTGCAGATGCTCTACTTTCAAGAGGAATACTCCTCCACAGACCAAAATGGACACCAAGAAACAGTAAAATGCTTCAGTTACAACAGAACTTACCAACTTGTCAGTCACTGCTTTGAAAATGTGCATGTTAAAGCTATATTGTTAGAAATGCGTACATATTGCCTAAAAATACTGCTAATTTATGTTAATTTTACATTCCTTTATTTATCTTTTCCATTCTCTCTTTTGCTCTATTTTTGGGGCATTTTTTTCCCATTTTTTCAGAACTCTACTTTAGTTAGAAGGATACATACAAACAGCAGGCAACTAAAAACACACATTTTGTGAAAACAAATCCACTTAATGAAAGTTTTTGTTCTACTTAACTGGAAAGAAAATGGAGTTAAAGGAGAAAGTATGGAATCAGTTGAAAAGTAGAATGACGAGTACATTTTTTACTTTATTTGTCACTCAGACAACGCAAACAACAAGCACAAGGAAACAAGTCCTCCAATAAAAACCTCCAAACAGGCCGTGTTTTCTAAAATGTTTTTCAATATGACTGATTCATGTCATGACCTCTTCCAGTTCCTGGTTGGGTTCAGGTAATGTCACTTTTCTAAGCTTATAAAGTCAAAGCTACTCAGCTGGGGTTTGAAAAGGTCATGGTTAGGACTAAAACCATCTTTGTACAACACCACTATCATAATTTTGCCATCACAGACACTAACTTGATACAACATGCCAAGATCCCATGACAGATTGTAAAATGCCTACTTTATTCCATCCATCGTTTCTATTTATTCCAATGCAGGGTTGCAGCCAATCCCAGCAGCTACTAGTATCATACAGTATGGCAGATCTGGATACAAAAGCGGGACACCGTACTTCAGATAAGGCAAGGCAAGGAGCATCTAAACAGAAAGAGTGGGGAGGTCTCTGGACCTGAAACAGGCTCCGCTAAATGTTTCACAAAATGTATACCACATGTGGAGAAACAAACAACCTGGTGTCATCCTGAGGAAAACTCCAGCCTTAAATCCACAGGAAGATTTAGCATGGGGCACAGGTGGCAGCGTTCCTCAGTGTATTCAGGAGAAGCAAGGACTCATTGGCAGAGCTGCCTCAGAACCACACCCACAAAGACAGGAGTAAGAAGAAGAGAGAGGGAGATAGAGAGAGAGAGAGAAAGAAAGAGAGGTAGGGTGACCCAGGGGACATGACAACTAGGCTACATTGCAGAGCCAACACAGAGACAAATAACCACTCGTGCTCACAGGGAGAATTTACAAAACACCAATTAAGCATGTGCGAGGAAACCAGAGTACCCAGAGAGAACCCATGCTTGCATGGGGAGAACATGCAAACTCCAGCCAGATAAGCCTGAGATGAAGTTTGGAATGATGAATCTTCATGCTGTGAGGCAACATTGCTAACCAAAAACACACACATCCCGGGAGAGAAATATCGGGTGCTGGGCCAAAAAAGGTGATAAGAACTGGAAGAGTCCACACACCAGAAACTGCTCAGGATTATAATTGCTAACCATTAACATTGCTAAACACCACACCACCAGGCACCCCTGCAGAAAGATATCAGACAAAAATGATATAATAGTTTATAATGTTTCCACTCTTCTCACGGTGTGACAATGTCAATGCCCATGGTGTAAAGATGTCAACAGCTGCTGCTCTTGACTCAACACGGCTTCAAATCCCATTCTGGGCAACATTTTCCAAGGCCATTATATTTTTCTACTTCTGCGATTACTTGCCCTCCTACTTCGATGCCACTCAGTAATGGTCACATTTAGGAGTTAAAAATTCATAGTTTAGGTTAGAATTCATAAATTTGTGTTAATTAATGTACATGGTTAGGTTTACATGTTTAAAAGTACATGACTAGAATTAGAAGAAAATTTCACTTGTCATGTAGTACACAGTTTAATAATGATTGGTTACAGCTCTCAACATGTGACACGATTCTAACCAGCGCAAAGCAAATCATCTAAGAAATTCTAAGGATGGGCTGTGAAGCCACTACATATTACATGTATGGACAAATGCCATCCATCCATCCATCCATCACTGGTGGACAATCACTGGTGGAGTTTTCCATGTCTTTTTGCCTTTAAATGAAGTGGTTTATCAAATGCAACAGCAAAATTTTAGTTGAGTTTGAAGTATAATAGGGTTATTTTCCCATTTCCACATACTGTTTTTTTATGAGAAAATAAGCATTTTACGAGGGCAGACTAACTGGGCAACATAAAAGTGGCAGTATGCTTCTAATGTGACCACACATGAGTGATCTAAATCAATCAATGTGGCTTGACCATCATTCCAGCGCTTATTATAGATTCCTTTTCTGGATCTGGACATGCACATGCTCGTGATCAGCTGCACATGTGTCTGCTTATGTTCACGTGGACAAACACTAAAGCTTTATGTGTCATGTGCAGTCATATGTTTGTGTATTAATCTCTTACCATGTTTAGCTTAAACATAAATTAGTTTAGATAAACATCTTGTAAACAATTTGTTAAAATGAGAATTAGGACTTCCTGTCTGCAGTCCCCTCGGAGAGACACACACACGTACTTCATGTACACAGATTACATACGTAAAAAGTGTTGCTTATACAGCACATGCTTTACGTTCACATCCACCCTTGGACACACATGCACCAATGTACACACACAAACAATTCCCTCATTTTTCCTCAGAAAGACTCTGCCAGTCTTTGCATTAGTTCATTGAGTTCCGAAACCACTGTTAGACGAGTCCACAGTGCAATGAGGGTTGACAATTAGCCTAATGAAGTGCAGCAGAAAATCACACTCAGTGCTGTGTTAACAGTTGCTCAGTGAATATTCATGCGCTGTTGGTTTTGCAGATGTACTAAAAGGTGGCGTAGCGTTGCTGAATACCAATCATTACATTTCCACCATCCGCTCGTCTGGTCCCTCACCCTGAGGTATCATCCTAATCAGCCTCATTGCAGTAAGGCTTTTGGGAGTGTGTCGCGTACACAGGCCACATGTGTTACCCAGTCTGGCTACATCTGCTGCTGGCCAACATTTAAAATCAAAAACAACTTCTTAGCTTTACATAAATATTTAAGAAAGTATTTTAGTATCGGATAATTTGAATACATAAATTCAGGAATTTAAGTAAATGTCAGCATGACATAACAATGAAACAATAAAACCTTTTTCATATTCTGTTTTTTTTTATTTTCTTCTCTTTCAACAAAGTTAGGCAGAAGATGGTGACAATACACTTGGAAATTCAAGATAAAGTTTAGGAGCCAAAGTAACAAATATTCTACATTTTACACAAAATTGCAGTAACTTTTAATGATCAAAATACTATGCTTGTTTTTTTTACAATTTTAGGAATAGTTTTCTCCCTAAATCTTGTTTGCACTGACATCACAATCTCATCTGTAGTTAATACCATGTTGCCTCCGAGATCAAAGATCATGCATGACCTCTTAGTATTTATTTTGTCCTTGTTCCTTTTGTACAGAGATATCTCAGCATTCTCTGAGTATTTTAGTGTTGCGTACCGTGGATTATAAAAACCTCAAATTCTTGAACCGTTTAACTAATTGCCCACACAGTGGACCGGTGAGCTCCTCCCATTGAGCTCCACATGTATTGGGAACAATAATGTATCATGATTAATCTGGATTTAAGCACTTTAATCTGCACTCCAATATAATGATTCTAAACAGAAAATACTGCCATTTTCTTACACGGCTATTGGGCAAATCGCAGACCATGTAAACCATAACTAATAGCGAAAGTTACATGTTATCGCCTTTTGTAAAAATATTTACTACCGTTTTTTTCCTTTCCTTCTTTCATCATTAGCTGGCAGGCTTGCTGGGGAGGACAGACTGCTGGTCAGGCCAGCCAGATGGAAGTGAGATTATCCTCCATTAGATGACATAATAGTATGGTGGCCATTCTTTTTTTTATTTACCAGACATAAACAGAATAGCCAGCTGGTCCTAAATCAGTGTGTAGGTGATGGTAATTTTCATGACCATCTAAATATGGAGAAGTGATGGAGGAACAGTTGGAACATGGGTGTCATTAGATATCCATTTCACTGAACATTAATATTGAAATTGCTCTCTTTTCATGCCTTGAAATAAGTGTTTTGATTCAGACACATTAATTTCTTAATGCAGGTTGTCACGTTCCTTTTACTTAAATGATTGACCCTTAATTCATTTAGACTAAGTCATGCAATGGCTTTGTATTGTATAGTAAGTGCGTATGGGAACAAAACAGACTTAAAAATGTCTCAGGACCCACCCATGCTAAAAAAAAAAAAACAGTCTACAGTTTTAGCTGGATGTTTCCCCACATTCATAATATATTTGAATGTACCATCAATATTTGGGTTTTGATTCCTTCTTTGAACTGGAAAATGTATACCTTTTACAGGAAACTTTTAAATAAGTAAAACATTTTTGTTACTATGCATTATGTAAGATAAACAGAGTATAAACTAAGCAACTGAAAACTGAGCTAAGAAAGCAATCAACCACGAAAACTGTATGATTATTGAGGTGGGTTTGGCTGAACTCCCTCATACACCCTGATCTGGTCCTTTGTGGGCTGTAAATTCCCAGATAATGAGTAAATGTTAAAAAAGAAGTGGAGATGTAGTCATTGCTCTAAGGGAAATATCTGGCTCTAGCCAAAACATACAGCAGGAAAACACAAGACAGTCAAATCACTACTGACACCCAGTGGCAAATCAATAGAAGTGACATAGAAGGTGATGAAAACGTGTGTTCATGCTGTCTTTATATATATATACTGTATAAACACACACGTATATATATTTTGCATTGACAAAATGCATATATAAACATTTGACAATGTGAGTGAGCAGCCTGCGAGAACTGACTGTTCCTGTTAGGTTAGCTTGAAATGCAAAGTGTCTCCCTGATATTAAGTTTGTTGGAACAGTCAGAGCACTCCATTATAATTTCTGAATTATTCATTCCTTTTAAGTGGCTTATCAACCATTTAAAGATCTCCCTGGTGTGTGTATTTTATATGCATGTCACCACAAAGCCCACCCAAAGAGGAGATGGGGGGGGTTCTGCTTTGTAATAGCACATTTCTGTGTTCGTTTTTGCACAATGAAGATTTTTTTTTAATTAAGTCAGTTTGGTTTTACTGTGGACTGTCCCATCTCATTTACACATCATTGAATAGTTCAGTGTTATATATGTTGTTTAGCAAAACTGACTTTGAGTGAAGTTCATGCAGCCGTAACCCTTTAGCAATGCTGGTGGATGCCCACAGAAAACATCTGCACAGGGCTTCTGTCATGATAAAAAACATGTGTTTAAAAGAACCCAAGAAGCAATGAAACACAAAACATGGAAAAGACGTCTTTTGATCTGTCCTTGTAAATCATTGTAAATTAAATACTCACTTCTTTCAGTAGCCCCTGGAGTTTCTTTTCCCACAACAAACCAGGAGCTGCAGGTCAGCATGCCAAATTAAATCTTTAAGTCTTTTATCGTACACATGTAATTTTTTACAACTATTACCTTGACCATATAATGTACCATTTAATCACAAGGCAGATAACCTTCAAAAACAACTTTAATGTGCATGAGAAGACATGAACAACAGATGACACATCAAAGCATACAAAGTGAGTCGTCTCTAAAATTAAGATTTAGGAAAGGTCCTGGATTTCAACAATAACAAAAGCCTATAAACAGGTCTGTGCACAGACAAGTTGTCCACTATTTATTCTCAAAGTTTAATCAAATTTGTTTGGTTTTGAAAATTACAACAATGCTTTTGTGCAAACTGTAGTTGTGTCTTCCTGAAAAGGCATATAATGTCAAATAATTCTCAAGAGGTCAAATAAAATATTGAAGAAAATATTTGCAGAGTAGCTGTCCTTATGATGAAGATGACAAACTGATGGAGCTCAGGGTTACTCAGTCCTGGATAAAAGTGGATATTAAAGAGGAGAACCTCCACTTTTCTTTACCTTTCAGTGAAGGAAACAAGCATGGGTTGCTGTAGTCTGGTGTGGAATGAAAGTGGATGTTTCCCTTAATCTTGCCAGCGTAGAATCTGAAGGTGTTTGTGAGAAAAAACTCACAACAGCCCCCCTCCCAGAGAAAAAAACAATACAAAAAACAAAAGAGAAACTTTTCCATTTGTGTCAAAACAAAACAAAAAGTTCTCCTTGTGTTTCCACTGTGTTCACTCCCTTCCCCTCCATGTCCTTAAAATCATAGGACTGTACTAAGCCAGAAATGCTTGACATGGTCCACAGGAGTTATTTTTCACTAGGTTTATTAGACAGTCTTGTCCTTTAAGATGCATGAAGGGAACAAGCTGCAGAGGATTCGTGAGTGACTCAACGCACTCTAACCTTCAGAGAGTCAAGTTGGAAAATGGTATGAGGTGGATGCTTTAAAAAGAAAAAACAAAAGATCTGGACTGGTGCTTAAGAGCGCTCGTTTTTCTGTGGCAACTGTGTAATTAGCCAATAATTACACTAATTGCACCGACGCTAATTAGACTGTGATTACAGAAAACGGGGGAGCACTTATTTTAAACTGTTGTTTTGTGATTTTTTTTTCCCTCAAAAGACAGAGATGAGTGCAAAGACCCCATATAGCAGCGCACAGGGGTAAGCAACCAACAACTGCTGCCCATCCATGGCCAATGCTGAGATGAAGATCTTTGAGGCCGAGAAACTGCACCAGCCAATGATTGTTGCTGTTAGTATTATTCCCAACATACCCCTGAGGAGGACAAGAAGAGATAAGCAGGTTAGGCTCAACCATTTAATAGTTAAGTCAACAACCTGAAATGCACATTTATGAGACTAAACAAGGTTACAAAGTGGTTAACGTCACTGTAAAGCTGAACTTATTAAGCAGAAGAAGAATGCTGCACAAGCTGCTCAGGATAACAGACAATTCTGACATCCTCTACACACCACATTGAGGAAACAACAGAGTGTGTTCAGTGGGAGGATGCGTCAGGTCCGCTGCAGGACAGA
>JAOXYM010000016.1:15338689-15351875 GCA_028567055.1 Leptatherina wallacei | reverse complement strand
GTTTGTTTAATCATTATTATTATTTTGAAAAAAAAAAACCCTCTGCTACAACAATAATTTCCCTCAAAAGGGATAAAGAAAGTATTTTTCATTTCATTTCATTTTCATTTCATTTCCATTCAGATGAAAGACTACTGGAAGCTTCACGAGTTTATACATATGTTTGAACTGTGGTTCAGCAAACACTTTTTTTTTTGTTCCATTCGTTTGGGTAATATACTGTATTTGTTTATCTTTGCATGTAAAATAAAAATAAAAGCATGGAACCCTCTAAATACCACAACTTTCACCAGACTACTATGCGTGCTTCTGGCGCTATATGGCTCACTAGCAGAAAAACTGATGCCGCCCACGCCAACACAAGTACTGATCTAAATCTATTCTGATCCAAGGTTTCATTTAAGAAAGCTCTCTAACAGGTTGCATTGAGTTCTATGGAAAAAAATATATTTTGTGTGTTTATATCAGGGCTGTCAAAGTTACTGCGTTAATAATGCGTTAACACGAATTCCTTTTAACAGCGGTCAATTTTATAAATGTGCGATTAACGCACGCACTGTTGGCGTAAGTTCAGGATGTGATGTAGAAAGCAGATTGTGGCTCTGAAGCAGAAACAGACAGAATGAATTTACACGGACGGTTTAGCTTTAAAGTTCTGCAAGATGGTTTTCTGGACAAGCCCGAGATATTATACCAAATACGTTCTCCAAATAAAGCAGGAGAAAACGACTCAAACCGGCTATTGGTCGAGGAATAAAAATGAAACTTTAACTTACAAAGCTGCATTCAATGCAGCTTGGAAATCACAACTCTAACAATCTACTTCATATAAGGGCAACTACAATATTAAGAAGTAAACAAATCAGGATTATTTATCTGTTTAGAATCTATATGGACTTCCTAACAGCTTAAATAAGTATTATATAATGATAAATATTCTGTTAAAAAAAAAGATTTAAAAATATTCTGTGATTAATATGCGATGAATCGCGAGTTAACTTAGAATACTCATGCGATTAATCACGATTAAAACATTTTTATTGACTGACAGCCCTCGTTTATAAATTATATTTTATAGTATTTTGCAGAAGTCTTGATGTTAAAAGTCCATGTATGCTGCTTTGAGTCAGAATGAGTTAATGAGTAGGCTAGGTGGAGAACAGCAATTATACAGTTTCATGGCAATTAATTACTACATCCTATTTAATTTGTTTGTGTTTAGCAACCCCATAGTCCACTTCAACTTGACTGAAGGGGTGAAGGTGGATATGATGACATGGATTAAGTTTTTTTATTCCCAGAATTGCTGTGCCCCTTACAAAGTAATCTATAAAAAAAAAGATAACGCACCAACACAACGGTTCATGTGTGAACTCACTGTAATGAAAAGAGGACTCCGAAGCTGGAGAGAAGGATCATGGGGAGGAGGCAGTATCCCAACACGCTGGCCACACAGCCGAAGGACACGCCCGTCATACTCATAAGGTTGAGCAAGCAGTACATGCCAAGGCAGCCGATTGCACTGATGCCGTACACATAACCAAACTGGATCTTACCGGACTGTAAATAGAAGGAAAAAAACAATTATCACCGAAATGTTTTGGTTTTTTTTCCAGATGGACAAGTTGGATCCAAGTTAATCATATGACAGGTCTACTGATGTCTGTGAGATGTCAGGTAATCACTAAGATAAAACAATTAGCAAAAAAATTACGCAAACATGATTTCTTTTACACCGTGTGCATCTGTGCAAACAATTTTAGGCTGTTTTTGTCCGTTGATGGAACCCTACTAGGTTCTTTAAAGTAGAAACCACTACCTATTACTACTATAACCGAATCGTCTGTAGCACAGAGCCAGAAGAAGAAGAGAAATATGCAACAGTACAAATGCAATCATATGCAATTTGAAAGATTTTTCATGAAAATCAACCCTGTGACTTACCAGGAGAAGTGTTGCCCCAAAGGCCAAGCAAAAGACCATAGGGCCTGCCAGGTCTGTCTCGTTCATGATACTACCATCTGCTACTTTCATTGGATGGAGCACTGTCAGAGTCTTCTGCCAGATGTGGTCAAAATTGATTCCCAACTCTTAGAGAAAACAAACACAAACCACACGTTACAAAAATAGAACTGTTGATGGAAAACTCTTCTATAATCGATATAACTACAATAATATCGTCAAGAAAAAGATAATCACAGGAATGGCAATGCAATGATGCAATAGCAAATTTGTTTGCTACTAGTTTGGTTCATAAACGACCCCTGTAGTTACAGACATAGTTACAAGCAAATACTCTTCAGTTTTCCGGTTTTTCAGTTGGATTTTTTGGAGTGTGACAGTACAGTGATTTCTTTTAAGGAATACGTTGGGAATCGGTGCATTAGAAACCGATATACCAATTGAGGCAGTTTCTAAGAATCAAATACAAACCATGTTTTGATTTGATGGGTTTTGATGCACAAAACGCAACAATCAAATCCATCACTATTTCTTTTTTAAAAATACAAATTCAATGGATGTTTCTATTAAAGAAACTTATTCCAAAGCCTTGGAAACAATGCAATATTTCACTACTTAAGTTTAGTTCAAGAAATGTAATATGAAACGGCAAATAAAGAAATCTGCAAATATCCAAAGAGAGACATGTTATTTTTACAGTCCAATTGAAAAATACTGATAAAGCACTTTGCCAAAATATGAAGCTGTAGCCTTCAGGTTGTAGTGCACCTACCCTCTAGCAGCGGTGGTTCATCATCAAAGCTGTTACTGTACATGGACTGTGACGTAGAAGGAGTGTAGGTCTGTGTGGGCTGGAAGATTTGTCCTGTATAAGGCTGCTGGGGCTGCATCATTCCCGGGGAAGAGTAGGCCATAGGCTGGGAGTAATCATACTGACCATATGGCCTGGGAAGAAAATGTCATAGTTACAACATTAAATGATTTCTCTAAATAAATAATTTCTACATATGATGGCAGTCAGAAAAAAAGGTTATTAGTGCATAATTATAGCACACAGCAATGAGAAACACGGCTAACTTCACTGTTGCAGTAGGGCTGGGCTATAAATCAATGATTAATTATCTCAAATTTGCCGTTAATGACGACATATTTTTGAGAAAATCTGGATTTTTCCCCTTTTAATATGCACTGCCAATGCTCTCCCTGGGCTTTAGTAGTTAACAGTGTGCAGCAAAAACAACACTGGTTGATAGATCATGTAAAATAGCAATATGATAGCCGTCATTTAATAATACTGACAGATTTATCTGAATGTAAAACTTTCCATATACTCCTCATTTTACTAAAAGGGGGAAAACTGGTGTTTGTAGAGATTGTACTTATTTTCAATTCAGATTAAATACTTTTTTTTAGCAGTTTTGGGCCCAAATATATTAACAAAATAGGTTAAATAAAAAAAAAAAATTATCAGATCACAATCAAAAAGTTACTCAGTACTTGAGTATTTTTTTCTCCAAAAAGTCTTTTACTCTTACTTGAGTAATGTTTTGGATTGCTACTTTTTATTTCTACTTGAATAGTATCATTTTGAAGTAATGCCACTCTTACTTGAGTACAATATTTGGCAACTCTACCCACTTCTGATGATAAGAAAGGTGGAAAGAGATCACGGATGCGGTCGTGTTCCATATTAAAAAAGAATTGATTAAATTTTTTGGCCATATGACCCAGCCCTAAGAAAAAGTAAAAGTGGTTAGTTTTTAGTGTCTAAAATGATACTTTAGACATAGGGGCACGTTCACACTGCGGCCGTTTGGTCTGCTCTGAACGGACCGTGGTCCACTTCCACGGATAGTGCGCGCAGTATTTACACCACCCAGCACTCTGCTGCGGACCAAACAAGCGGACTCTAGTCCTCCTGAAAATCGGGGGTCTCGGTTCACTTGCGAACAGACTACTCAGTAAACCAGAAAGAAAGTTGTATTCCATCACAATAAATCATCAGGAAGAAGGAAGTGATGCAGACCTATTGTTTGGATAGGAGGCAAAATAAAGCCAACAGTGTGTGTTCAGAAAAACATGTTCTGCACACCACAGAACCCCCAGACCAGAGTCCGGCATGAGTGAGTTTTACCATCCTGCAGCCACCCAAATGGCTAACAAAATCCGACCCGTTAATATCTCCTATTGAAATCCAGACCCGAAATGACGATGTTACCCGCGAGCTGCGACCCCACCGTGGCCGCAACCGGACCCGCACGTTAACACATTAAATAATTATAAATACACCCCCTCCCTTTGTTGCATTACTTTTCTTAATGTGCTCATAGCCTATTTAATGTGATTGTGTTGTTTGGTTATGAATTTTTGTCATGTCAATAATAGCCTAAAGAAGAAAGACAAAAAAGATTAAATAAAAAAAAAATCCTGTGATCTGCCGGTACTAAATAAATATCTGCCCACTCCCGTTCTATTTTTTAACCCGGTTTTCTTCTTCCTGCTTTTTCATGACTGATCAGCATGTTTTGGGGAGTAGGTATATCATCCAGCGAGCGAGCAGTGACGTTTTCCAGGTGGTTTAGTCCGCTTCAGTGAAGTGCAGTTTGAACACAAACCAAAGGAAGGTGTGAAAACTTTAATCCCTTTTAATCCCTTTTCGATCGGGCCAAGTCTCCAGACTATCCTGGTGTGAATGCCCCCTTGGAGAGTAACAATGTTGCTCCTGGATGGGTCAGAAACTGAAGAATAAGCAGAAAAGGACCACTTTCTTCTCTTACTTGTTGTAGGGGTTCTCAGCATTGCTGTAGCCATAGCCAGCCTGGCTTTGGTCATCTACACTGTAGCTGGACTGGTAAAAGTCTGTGTTGAAGTTGTCAAACCCTGACATTTCTCACTCTGTGGGTAAAAAGAAAAAAGAAAAGAAAGATGAAACAAAAAAACAGTATCAGTCATTAGTTAGTTCTAATCTTTTGCTTTGCACTTTCATTCCAACATGTTTACAGACACAGTATTGATACCACATCTCATAAAATCTTTCCCATGTCACCTACCTTTGTTGATTAACATTGAATAATAGCTCCTTAGGTAGATGGTATGTTGTTATAATCAAGAATTGTGTTGGTGTGGCTGAGAAGCGCAAGATACATTTCAGAAATAACTCCCACATGGTTTGATTGCAGTCTATTTACACCCAAATTTGAGGACAGTTTTTAATAAGTAGAAAACCCTCTTTAAAGGTTCAAAAATACCAAAAGCTGTTTTATGGATAAATGAGGGCCATTTCTTCCATTAAGCCAGAATGAAATCTGGAGTTGATTTCTAGTGGTATTTGCATTTAGAAAACAAATCACCATAGAGGGCAAATTGTATGAAGGCTAATACAGAGGGTTTACTATATGGGGGTGATATGGTACAACCACAAAAAAAGAAAAAAGTAAAATCACCTGCAAAACATGTGAAGCAGTGTGAAGGACTGCTAATGCATGGCTTCCAGTTGCACTGAGTAGCCAGCCACTGTTCATTATGATAGGTTCCTATGATTTATTAATCATTTCAATTGTATTTACTGATGTTTTATCATAAAAGAAAAAGAAAAAAACTATGACATAAAAACCCAAAAACAACAAGTGAAGAGAGTTGCTGTGAAGACCTGGGATTGCATCATTATGGAGGAAACCAATTTTTTGGCGGTACTTCCAAAATCTGGGATGTCCCTACCTTCAAATGATTTTCAACAAAGTAATGGTCTTTATATTTATGGCTATGCTGCATTTTAATCCATAAAAAAGGAAGATAATAAAGATTAAAGAACTGAAACTCCTAGTTCCTTCTTCTTGTTTGGATGTAAATATCACCAAAATAGAGCAATCAGTCAGCACTTTAAAACCAGATATCTAGAATAAAGACAAAATATTGACGGATCTTGCCATATGTCTTCAAACTAATTGTTCAATTAGATTTAGTAGATGCGTAGTACACTATTAATTGTTTTTGACAACAAAAAAACAAGTTGTAACCTGTGAATCTACGAACACTGACCGAATAATTAGCTTAACCAAGTTATCAAACTGTTTAAAATAATTCGAACGCCAATGTTTACATTGATTCCGTTAGAGAGCGTGAGGGTGGCACTACTGACTGGGCTGATTAGCTTCGTTAAGGATAACGTTAGCAACCTCAAAGCTCTCAGCTTCACACACAAAGCCAAGACAATAAAATGTATGTTCTTAACCTCTTTAGTTGAATTTTATTAAATGCGCAAACTATGAACTTTATCGACGACCAATAACACTTACAAAAAGCCTTCTATAGTCAGAATACAGCAACAGACACTAATCTTTGGGAGGATAACGTAGCGTTCATTTTGCAGCTAGTTTGTTAGCTAATGCTAGCTATAACAGTCGCGAGGACCTAAAATGCTGCTCATAATGTCAGAGGGAACTTAAATATTCAATTCAAATGTTCATACATAATCATTCCTTTTACACTACGAAAGAATCATAACACAAACTCGTACCTGTGACGCTGGAAAACCTTAGTCAAAGCCCTGCCAACTTGACTGCGGTTGCTACGTGTCAGGAGAAAGGTAAAACTTCCGGAATGATACGTAGCTGACGGGAAGTCATAAAGGACATAATTCCTAACTCGTTGCAGAAAATGTTACGTTCTCTGTATACCAATAGCGGTATTGTATTGCCTGCACTACTCTAATGCCGTCCCTTTGCCTCATTTTGAAACATAATTTAAAAACAACAACAACAAAAATGAAACAACAACTACAAAACACAAGGAGACGTTATGGAATCTGTAACATGAATTTCATAATTGCTAAGATCATTGAAAGGCCATTAATTAAATTTCTTTAGTTATGCATACAAGTTGGAATTCAAGCTGCAATAAAAACGTAAAAAGTCATCTCATAAAAATTACAGGAATATATTTTACGGCTTTGCCAGTTTACTGTGGCATTATGGTTGCAAATTGAGACAGTGGAGAGATTATAATGAAGATAATATGGCAGGACAAGTATCAGTCTCCAGGGAAGAACAAAGCCTCTTTCAAGAGGAAGCAGAGAAGGAGATCAATCACTCTCCATGTGCAAGAGATCTGCACAACCACCAAATACTGCAGGTGGTTAAAGGCTCTTTGATGAGACAGATAATGCAAAGTAATGGGCCCATGAGGTCTGCTGACAGGAAGCAGGGACAGCAGGAAATGAGAATCAAAAGGCAGAATCACAGATGTGAGTTGGATCTGTAAGACGTGGAAATCCACAAAGGAATAAAGGTAGGTGAAAGATAATAAATGTCACTGAAGATCCCCTCTGTCATTGCTATATTTTAAAAGTCAAGAGAATATGAGAAAAGGGCTTCGAGAGACAACTGAAATAAAATGAGCAAACTACGTAGAAATTTAGGTGAGATTTCATGGTAATAATTATCCTACAAAAACATCGGTTAAAACTGCTGAATGGATTTCTCACTCAGAGCTCATTAAAACTAGAATATTTCCTGCCTCAGTGCTTAAAATGAAACCATAACAGACAATTGCATACTAGGCTATAAACTAGCTTCAACAGTATGAAAGTGAACTAAAAGAGACTTTTCTCTCTATTTGCCTGGAGTTTCATGCAGAAAAATGCACGAAGAATGACTTCACAAGAGATACAGTATGTTGACCGTCTTCCATCTTTGACAAAAAGTCCTTGCCAACATGAGCTGGGTCTTGGGGCAAAACTAAATGAGAAACTACAAGAGAAAAGTTGAACGCCGGGTTAGATCTGCTTAAATGTGTAAATAGATTAAATCCCTTAATGAATGTTCACTTGGTCTGTTGCAACTCAAAAGACACTGAGGATCAGGGGACTTTTTATGCAACGACAGAAAAAGACAACTCTAAAAACACAGGTGGGTGAAAGAATAGCAGCCACCATTAAAACACAACAAGCAGAACCACCACCCCCACCACCAAAAAATAAATAAAAAATAGAGCTTTAAAAAAACCTCTCAACTGTGCAGGCTTGACATGGATAATTTCTCTGTCTCAGGATAAACAAATTTAATTTGATGCATGAAACATGAATACTAACAGCAAAGACCCATGACTAATCGTGAGTAGAAATGAGTTGTTTCCTCTCCATTGCCTCTCATCTTTCTTTAGACTTTTAATCATTCTTACACTTGAAGAACACGTCTTTCTTCTTAATCCCCTTAATTAAAGAAAATTGAAAAGCACCAGAGAGGGTAATTGAATTTAGGGCAGTGTATTGCCACATACAGTCATAATTGCCTTCTTTAATATAGTCTCAGCTGTAATCCTGCTATCACTGTCTGGGTGGATGAGTGGATTAAAACCACAGAATTTCCTCTATTACAGCAAACTCTCATCTGCAACCACCTACTGTATCCTCAATTGAAGATTTCTCTCTCTGCCTCGATGTGCAAGGAGAACGTGCCCGTGCACAAAAGAACAAAATAAATGCAGATGGCATAAAAATTTTCCCACCTCTTAGTAATGATCGGATGATGAATATAGAGTAACCCCCCTCCACACACACACACACAGTTCTATTTATAGCTAAAAATGGATAGACACATTTTCTTTTAAACATTTATAAGATTAACCTCCTTTAATGAATCTAATTCAGTTTCCTGCCACCACACTGATGTGACTGCAGCACAGATCAGAAATTTGTAGGCATCTGGTACTCACAGGCTGCTTTCTCTGAATTGTCTTGAATGAGCAACACAAGCCCTAAACTAACAATCCACAGCTGACGAGCTTGTGAGATTTGTTTGTTCCAAAATGGGAACCATCCAGGCACTTGAGATTTGAGAATTTGACATTAGATATGACATTACCTCTGCTCCTGGAATGTGGTGATAATACTAGAAATACCACAAAAAATAAACACCTCTGGTTGGCACCACTGCACCTTTTTGGCAATCGACCCCCCAAAACAAATTCAGGATATTCTAAAAGTTTCATATTAAAACTGTTATATGGCTCTCCTTTTCCTGGGTTGAAACTGGGTTTTAGTTTCAACCCAGTGAGTACACGGTGTAGTATTTTGTTTCAGCACATCAGAGGGAATTCTTTTTCTTTTGTTTTTCTTTTTTTCCCCCCAGAAACATCTATGTACAATCAAAATCCCATGTCATTCAAATTCTTACATTGCTGATGCAAGGATCAAAGATAAGTCTCAGCACTATAAGGTTCGAGCCAACATCTATTTGTTTGAGGATCAGAGCTATCTGGTGTGGATGGAAAAAAAAAGTCCAAAGAGAAAATTGTCGAGCTAATTTTCAGGTTTCTGTTCCACAAATATATCAATAAGTCTATCAATCTTAGCAAGTAAACTTTGTACAGAAAGTAATAAAATTTGTGTTGGTGGATTTTTTTCTTCGTTATCATTATGCTTCTTAGCAATAAATCTTAAACCTTTGGAAAGCCTGTTTATTTCCCTTTTAAACGGTGCCACATTTATGGGAAAATGCATTTGTGGATCAGCAGCAGCGTTGAGTATGTAAGTTGTGCTCATGAAAAACTTGCCAAGTCTTCTCTGCCAGTACCAAACCACTTCTTCTGTTATTGAGTGCAATCAGAGATTACCTCCAGAATTTCAGAGGATGCAATGGCCTGCCTGCCGTTTTCACCATAACCCCATTGAAGACTTGTGGGATCAGTTTGGGATGATGTTGATGCCAGAGTGAACAACACAACCACACTGTCCGACTTGTGACATATGTTGGTTGAAGAAAGGGATGGATGGATATTCAGTCAATGTAACAGCAGCTTTAAAAGGAAATGAGCAGTTCAAAGGGAATGTTTGAGTATCATGTGGTCATTACTCAAGACCAAGCACTTGATTAAGTTTGCAAATCCTTTTTTTTTGTTGATATTTTAAATTTTGTGTTCTATATATTTTAAAGTCAATCCATGGACCTTTGGTGACATTTAGCGTGTGTGTCTTGAGGTGGCCCATTGCGAATTTTGGTTCGTGTTAAGGAACAAGCACTGTGTTGCAGAAACCAAATTACTTTGTGGCAATCTATTTAAATCCATCCTTCTCTCTACTAATGACATTTTCTCTGTGTCACTGAGACAAGCACAAGTCCAGACTAACCCTGTACTCAACATTAGGAAAGACTTTTTTTCTTGAACTTCTGCATCTGTCTTCCTCAAAATGTAACATTGTTCAGTGGAAATAAAACATCTGGTTTATTTAAATGTTCCTTTGCAGACATCTGAGACTGAAATATGCGGTGAAGATGAAAAAAAGGATTTTCCAATTACTCTTGCATAAAGGCCATATTTGACCCGGTGTTGATGCTCAGTTGAACAGCGCAGCACCACAATCTGCCCCCGAATGTCTTTTGCATTTAAAGAAAATATTTTGATTGACCTGAAAGTCCCAACTATCTCTGAGAAAGTTGTTATAATCTTTCAGACCTCAGCTTGACCTCCACTGTTTCTGTCAATTACCAAACGACACTACATCTTGAGGTAATAGTTACTGTGTGGGTACTAGCTATTGCCATGAAGCTGCTCAACACAGTCCTATAGCAGCTGATTGTTCACATTGTTGTTTTCTCTGAGACTTTTATAAGTTAGGTTTAATCTTAGTGTGTTCAAACCTTTATATAATGCTCCCTTAATTTGTAACCCTGAGATAGTATAAAGAGAAATAATGTAGTGATCTCTTCTTGAATGTTAAAAGGTTTATCTTTAATTGTATGATTTTTGGAAGATCAGTTCATCTTCTACTCACGTAAACTTTCTCACAAACTTAAATTCTGAGATGGTCCTATAAATGCCAAGATCATCCATCTTATACCAAAACCCTCTCTGAAATTCTTTCCTTGAGAGCATTTCCTTTTTTAGAAGAATTATTTGATATTATAATAAATGGGTTCGCTACAAAATCATTAGTGTGGAAACTCATTACCAGAAACAACTCCCACATGCTTTATGTAACCATTGTGGGACATCTAAAATAGGCTATCTGTACTTTCTGTACTTTCCCTTACCTCAAACCTGTCTGCCTCGTGACTTTGAAAACAGGTACGAGATGTTTTTTGTCTTCAGCTGTCTTGTTTATCTCAATGTCATCCTTTTCCACTTGGCTTCATGCAAGACTTCATTACAGTGATGCATAATTTAAAGCTACTGTCAAAAGAAAGCTAAACATCTGTCCCAAACTAAACTTTTTCTCTCTGTCTGTTGAGAATCAACACTAAAATCCATGAGCGTACTCTATGACTGACACAAAAGTTCAAACTTCATATAGTAACTGAAAAAGAAATGAAAAAGTCTGACACACAGTCTATTAAAGTAAGCTAACACTAGAAAATAGTTGTAGTTCGAGATCACTTTGTAAAATTGACTTGCTGTTAACTATGAAATGGAATTTGCTTTTAATGTTTAATGTTAATAAATCAGCATCAGCCCACTGTTCTTCACTCAGCATATTGATTCCCACTTCAGTGTGTAGGAGACTAAGAAAATTACTTCATTTTTGCTCTTTGCTTTATCTCCAGAGTGGTTTCATTCCACGCTCTTTCACCCACGGGCTGATTCAAGTCAAATATGTATGAATGCAATCACTTTTTACAGCATATTTCGGCTACAACAATCATTTCAAGAAGAGGGGATTTCAATATCCTTAAAAAAAAAGAAAAAAAGAAATATACGCCGGTATTATGTTTTACCTCAGGTAATTGGTAATTGGATTACCTGAGAAGCTAAAGGAATTTTGAGGATTTGTATTCTTACTAATTCTGTCCAAAACAATTAAGAAGAGCTACACATATTTATAGTGGTCTGTTCTTTTGAGAGGAGATGAATAAAGCAGGCAGAGGTGTACAGCGACTCCTCACATGCACAGTGGGAGAAGAGTATCTTAAAATTCCACTGCAGCTACAAACATCCCCAAGACTTGTAATTCCTGTCAACTCTTGTTCTTTGTGTGTGATGACTCCCCACTGTATGCTCTGCTTTCCTGAGGAAATTAATGATGGCAAGAGAGATCCACCGCATGTTCAGTTATACATCTTCTAGTCACCAACTGTCACCTTCACTTTCTCAGACCCCCAGATGTTATTCATTTTTACAGAGCATGCAGAGGGACTCGTAGTTCTTAACTGCTTGCCTGATTCATCTTACTTTATGCTGTATTCCATCTAGGTTTGACAGCCATAGCAAAAGAAATACATACAGGGTACGTTCCGTGAATGTGTATAAAATGAGGACGTATTTCCTTTAATTCAGCAACAAATTTGAGGCATGCATTACAATACTGGATATCCTTTAAAGCATACACAGCAAATTACTAATCGTATCGGCTAAAGATTCTATACCTTTAAAAAGGTTTTACAGTTCCAAGGACTTTTGGAGATTTTGCCCCATCAAGAGATTTGTTACACGGTGAGGACCTGTGGAAACTATTCTTTAATCCCAAGAGCCTGAAAGTACAGCATAAGAAAGCCTGGAGAGAGAGAGATATGCTGGGCTGTGACAATCATACACACTAGCACTCTTCTACACACTGGCAGAAATACACACTGCAGGAGAGCTGACTGTGGCAGTAAACTAGCACAGCTATCTACCCCTTTGCAGTGTTCCCACATGGCCTTTATACTGGCAGAGGGAGAGCTGATGCTTAGCAACATCTCATCTACATGGTTTTCCACATCAACAGGGTCAGGATCCCTTTAGGCTTGCTCGATCTCTGCCATGCTGTGCACCGCCAATGAAGAGCCTCAGAGGTGCTGAGACTTGGAAGGAGAGGGGTTTACTGCTAGGATTCCTTCTTATCAAAGCAGAGATGATGCTCTGTTTATCTGTACGCGCTCTTCTTTTTCTGTTTTTCCTCTCATTCAAGTTTCTTGATTCAAGTATTTTGAATCCAATATTTAATTTAGAATTGTATAAATGCAATACATAAAATGATAATAGATTCTATTTCATTAAAAAAAAAACTGTTATGCCAGACACAATGTACCAAAGTTAGGACAGGGTATTACCTCTTATATAACTTACATCATAGAATATATGATCCTAATTATACTGATGACACTCAGCTCTATATCACTGTTTCACCGGGGGACTCTGGTCTCATTCAAAGCTTGAGTGTGTGTGTACGTGTATATGAAATTAAATGAAGTATACTTTGTTTATCCCTCTTAGAGGGAAATTATTGTTGTAGCAGGGTATTATTCTTCAT
>JAOXYM010000016.1:15309279-15331247 GCA_028567055.1 Leptatherina wallacei | reverse complement strand
CCATCCATCCATCCATCCATCCATCCATCCATCCATCCATCCATCCATCCATCCATCCATCCATCCATCCATCAGGCTGGAAGAAGGGTTCAACTTTTCAAGCTAATTAATTTATCATTTTGTATGCAAGGCATGATCTAAAACTAAATACTGTTTTCTTTAACCTGGTGCATGGTTGGTGGATGCTATATTGAACCATTGCAAATAATTGTACAGCTTTCAGTCCTTCATTTAAATTCCACCCATCATACCACATAAAGGCTTTTAAGGCACAGAACATGAGTTTAAACAGTCAATCAACACCAACTTGTTATCAGGGGATTGTAGCATAACTGGTAGCATTTTAAAGTGCATTACCGCCATGTCTATGTTTTGGGCAAGTACACTTAAAAAGCAGTGGCATCCTTTCTTTGAAGGTAGAACACGTATGAGAGTGAATACATGCCTAAGAAAGCATTTTTGCTCAAGGCAAGCTACATTTAGAATATGCAGATAAAAGTAAAAGAAAATAAAGAAAGAAAACCAGCTTGTGTTGTGATAATTTTGGTATATTTCAAAAATATGTCAACTAGTATTTTCATTTAAGTTCGATTTTTCTCCTGCAGCCTTTACCTGAGAAGTGGCTGTTTGTGGTGTACACTCTATCTGTCCAACATTGACAATCAAATTATAAGGAAATGGGCAAATTTGGTTGCGTTTTATGATTTCAGTTTGTTTTTTTTATTAGTCTCTCTGTGTTAAATTTAGGCGTGCTTCTTCATTAGATTTTAATTAAATTCATTGGGAAAATATAAGGGAAAATTTATGTTACAAACATATAAAATTGCATTGAAAGAACCTGTGTATATTTATGCATTCTTGCATTCACAAACAGCTTAAACAGGGGGATCCATCTGTGGTGCTGAAAAAGACCAACAACCCGTGAATACCAGAAGGGGGTGCTGTTGGTCATTTTACCACACAATGACAGAAAGCCCGCTCAGTTAAAAGTAAGTGGCACTTAAAAACATCCTTCATTTGGAATTTCATGATGACATTTTCTTTATAAGAAACACGCCAAAGTTATAGCAGTAGACTCTAACACATTTTAATAAAGATGCACTGTGGGAATCTAAATATGTCATGCATTGATGCATTAAAAAAATGTATGCAAATTGATTCAAGCTGCAGGTCATAAGGCAGCATTGTGAGTCTTATTATAATAATAGCAAAAAGATGGATGCACTACCACCACATTGCCCCCCAGGCGGCCGTGAAAGTCTCAAACTTGAACTCTGACAAAACCAAGTAGTACTCATCTGGAGGTATTCTTACACATATGCATCATTATAAGAAACTGAAGCGTGCTGAATATTAGAATAAGTAAAACATTAATGTGTGTGGGTGTGTAAATGTAAGAAGGAAGAGGATGGTGGAGGGGAGGCAACAGTGAAGTGAAGACACCACCCAACTCTGTTGCGAAGGGGAGGAGGTGCGAGTGCGTGCATGCGAGGGTGAGGAGATGGGGGTAGAGTTTCTCGTTTCAGCACCGCGGAAAGCTCCCGGTAAGAGCGGCCAGCAGCAGCGAGTCGGCCCCCTCTGATGCTGTGGAAGGAGAGAGAGAGAGAGAGCGAGAGAGGGAGAAAATATTGTAAATTGGGATTTTAACATCGTTTGACGACAGCAAAGAGTCATTTTTATTCTCTCCCCCCCTGAAGAATAGCTTTTTGCTTAGACTAGACACGCATGTAATGACTCTACATTTAAAATCACTAAAGGACGACGTGTGGTCAATTTCCTCTGAAGTTTCTCGTCACTAAAAGGAATTCAGCCCCGGAAAAATCTTCTGATGTTTAAGGGAAGTTGAAGAGCAAACAAAAGTGACTAAACTGCATCAGTCTCCCTCCGTTTGGACTACATCCTAAAATAATTTCCACGACTTTCTTCTTCTTTTTTTCCTGCTTGTGAGTGTGTGTGGATGAAAATTTAACCCATATATCTGTTGGAAAATACTCCCCAGGAGCACAAACAGCGTGTAAGGCAAGTTTCCTTTTCATCCGGTGCATTAGGATTCTTTCAGCCTCCATCGTCCCTGTGTAAATCTGTTTTCCCACAGGCGGTGGGAGTCCTACAGCCGCTAATGTAGGCTAAGTCTTTGATGCGATACATTTTCCTTCTCTCGCAGCACTGATTCTTTCCTCCTCCCCGTTTCCCATCACTCTTGTTCACCGCATTTTAAGCAGCTGCCTAATAACCTACTGGTTGGTTTAAATGGATTGATGGGGGAAATACAAGAAAATGCTTATTCAGATTGCTGTGAGATGAAGTTGGAGACTCAGAAGAACAGAGGACACAGTTTGCGCAACTTCTGATGCTGATCCATAGTTTTTCCTCCTCTTCTTCATTCACTATTTTAAGACTTGCCGTAGAAAGAGGTGTGTAACCTGTGTGTAGCTGTTCATGACGGAAACAATGGCGCTGAGTGGAAACTGTAGGACTAACCTCAAAGACCTGGCATCAGTCCAAAACAGTTTTCCAGATGTTGTTGAATTGAACGTGGGGGGTCAAGTTTATTACACCCGTCACTCAACTTTGGTGAGCACCCCAAATTCATTACTTGGTAAGCTATTCTCATCCAAAAAAGACGCCACTAACGATTTAGCGAGAGACCCCAAAGGTCGTTATTTCATCGACAGGGACGGGTTTTTATTTCGATATGTACTGGACTACCTCCGAGACAAGCAAGTGGTCCTCCCGGACCACTTTCCCGAGAAAGGGAGACTGAGAAAAGAGGCAGAGTACTTCCAGCTGCCCGACCTGGTAAAGCTCTTGACCCCTGAGGATATCAAGCACAGCCCGGACGACTACTTCCATAGCGACTATGAAGATGGGTCTCAGGGCAGCGACCAGAGGCAATGCCCGCCACCCTCTCTGGTCCCGGCGGATAGAAAGAGCGGCTTCATCACGGTGGGATACCGGGGGTCGTGCACCATGGGCCGAGAAAGCCAGACTGACGCCAAGTTCAGGAGGGTACCTCGGATACTTATTTGCGGCAGGGTGGCCCTCGCTAAAGAAGTCTTCGGGGAGACTCTGAACGAGAGCCGGGACCCAGACAGGACCCCGGAACGGTACACCTCCAGGTTTTATCTCAAGTTCAAGCACCTGGAGAGAGCTTTTGACATGCTGTCGGAGTGTGGTTTCCAAATGGTGGCCTGCAACTCGTCCGTCACAGCCTCGTTTGTCAACCAGCACACAGAGGACAAGATCTGGTCCAGCTACACGGAATACGTTTTCTACCGTAAGTCACACCTTTGGCTTTGTACTGCAGAAGTTGAACGTTCATGCGCATGCACGCACACGCAAACAGCCGCTAGAAGGCGCACTTGATGTGTCAGGCAGTGTGGGGAAAAACATCTGGTGGTAACGGGTGGGTCTTCCTGCCAGGGAAGAACTTTTCTGTTCCAGATGTGGCAGTGTGATGTCATTTCTAATGTATACTGCTGTGCATATTCACATTCGGTCAACCTTATTTGCCTTGACAAGGTCGAAAACCTTGTTCATTAACAGCATGGTAGATTTCCATGACAGACATATAGCAATCTAAAAAAAAATTATATATATTTTTTTAAAATGTGGGTTCCATTTGTTTGTGACCTGTGGGTAGGCTGCATCTCCAAAGTTAAAATTCAGGTCTACCGCTAAACTCATGCTCAGTTGGAGTCTGAGGTGTTGTCTGAGCCCCGTGGAACAAAACCAATTAGAGAGCACCTCTCATAATTGGGGTTAAACCAAGGTGTTGTTATCTCTCCATGGAAGCAATGGAACCTTTGCAGCAAACACTTAACTGAGAGGCTAATTTTGATCTTAGTGTGTTCAAGCCTATTACGGTATGTTGCAGCATTCAGTATGTTCCTGCACTATATATTTCAGAAGCTTTAACCAGATTTTAATAATTTCACTCTGAGCCACGGCAGCTGTCAGAGCAATGATTCGTCAAAGCTTGGCCATTTCCCATCACGGAGCAATTTGCTACTCCACCTCCTCTCTCTTTCATCCAGCCCATCCTTTTAACTTCTTGCATTTCCTTCTGGCTTTGCGATTGCTTTCCTTCCATTTCTCCATCTGTGCCACTCACTAGCTGCTATGAGGGGAATCTGGCACAGAGGGTGAGAAGAAGAACTCGTCATGACTTTTATACTGGCCCTCATAAGATTTTATAATGCCACATAATAATCCATATTCTTTCATGTAACGGTGCATCATTTATCATAAACCTGGGCCTAAATCTTCGGTACCAGAATAAAGTGGTTGTAACACCAATTTTTCCCTGAACTGTAAGCAGTGAGCATGTTTTAGAGGCCATGGGAGGTCCTGAAATAAACAAAAAATTAGATTGTTGTGAACCCCATTCTGATCACATCATCCTGGAAACTGAAGGAGTGGCAGATATATTACTATAAATAGCAAAAACCAAAGCATTGAACTGTGCAGATGTATCAGCCTTGTCATTTGTTTTCTTTGAATAGAATTTTGTTGAGTGATGACCTTTAACCTCTGATGCAGCCTTTCGCTCCTGATTAGTGTCATCTCCATTCATAGAGCGAGGAGTCAGTGAAGATGTTTTGACTCATGTGCTCTTTCTTTACTCACTACATCATTAGATGTAAGGATGTGGAAGATTTAAGACCAATGTCTTAGACAGAACTCTCCACAACCACCCCCAAACACCAAATTAGGGAATATAATTTGGAATACTAGTGATTCATTCTGGTATTGCAGATTTTCAGAGACATCAAGGTGCAGCTGTTCTAGTTGTAAGTGTTAGTGGTATTGGTATTTTTTGTCTCTCCTGTGTAGGAGGCAACTGTGTATTTCAAGGTTGAAATAACAAAAAGATGCAATCAAGTTAGTAAACTATATTCTCAATACTGCTTCAAATGAAACTGGAGAAGCTATCAATAAGGGTCGTAGTGTGAAAGCAGCTACTGAGATATTCACTAAGACTATGAGTACATTTTCTGTCCAGCTTTTTAAGTGAGCAGAAGTGAAGAGATGTGGTATTTTTTAACATATAGAACACGTTGTGTAGCCTGTAGCCTTAATTTACCCTTGTGGACAATCTTTTAATTCCAGAAAACTGAACAAGTCAGCAAATCAATCTGTGCATCACAGCTTTGGTGGGAGTTTCCTGTTCTATCCTTCATTTCCAAGTCATTTTTAAAGCAAGTAGAATGAAACCACGGACATTTTCCTTTTTTATATTCGCAACATTATTAACATTTTTAGCTCCAGAGGACAGACATCAAACCCAGTGTTTTGCATTTAATCCTCCAGATGTCTGGCAAAGAAAAACAGATATGGAAACATTCTTAAAAGGCTTTTTTTTTCTCCTCTTCCTTCCTTTTTTTAAAATATTTGACTAAAACAAAGCTCAGATTCTCAGTTGCAGTAAACTAAACAAACTGTACAACTCACACATGTTTTTTTTTCTATCTTAATATCTAAAATAAAACTGCCACCAGGACAATAAACCCGAAACATCAAATGTTCACATGGCCACAGAGCAAACAGGAGCCGAGGAACACATGAGGATAATCTGCTGGGCTGGGTCCAGGCTAAATGAGCTCTGCATTAATGGCCTACATGAAGCACAATGACTAGATGGCTCTTGGCTCTCACAGCTCCCAGAAGTAGCGCTAACAAGCCAAATCAAGTGGCAGTGAGAGCTGCTGACACACATACTACAGACACACACATATGCACACCACACACCTTGCTTATGCAATAATAGTCAGTGTGTATGTGGACCGACTAAAACAAAACATCTCTTGCTTGCCGTCAAATAACAACAGCTTCCTGTTTTGGGTGAAAAATTCTCAGCGAGTTGTAGGCCACGCACTTAGAATCAAAGGCACATACGGTGGTGGGATGAACTGGGTCTCAACCAGTGCACAATGAGGCAAGAGTTAACACACCTATGCAGACATACAAGCATGCACACGCAGACACACAGGTTAAGCACACATGCGCTCTAAAAATCATGCAAGGAGTTTGTTTAATGCTGCAGTCATCCATTGGATTAAATGTACCGTCTCTTGTCTATCGGCCTGTCACATTTTTTTTTGTGCTCTTCTACCCCTCTTTCCCCCCCCCCCCCCCTTCCTCGCCCTCCTTATTTTTTTTCTCTGTCTTATTCTTTCATGTCTTCCCATTTCGCTCTAGTCAGTCATAGCTGTCTTTTTTCCCTGTCTCGGTTCCCGCCTTCCCTCTCCCCAGCTTCATTTTTGCTCTGAGCGCTGCGGGGGCAAGGAGCACTGTGGTGGCACCAGTTGCCTTTACATGCCTCACTGCACCGTCACGCTGCCTATCTCGCTTCTTATTCATGTCTCTGTGTTTCTGTCTGTCTGCAGCCATGAGTTCGGATTAACCTTCATCTTCGACTGTCTCATTCCACGTTTGTGTAGCTACTTTTGGTCAGAGGCCGTTCTTATAATTCCACTTTTAACATTTTGCTGCAGTTTAGAATCAATCTTTTAATTTAATTGTTCACAAAGAAATAATTGTTGTAGCTTGTTGTGAAAAAACATGACTACCCTGTACGCAGTCCTGCCCTTAACCTTATTGATCATCTTTGGGATGAATTGCAACATCAGCTGTGGGCCAGATCTTCCCCGCTTCACTATATAAATGCTGATGCGGCTGAACGGGTGCAAATCCCTACTGTCAGGTTCCAAAATCTTATTAAAAGTTATAAGTTTGCATCAAGTTAATGCTAATGGATTTGTGATGAAATCTGTTGTTGATGCATAAACTGCTTGTTTTGGACACTTGAGCTTCTTCGGATAATTATGGTTAACCTTTAAGAGAGAAAAAAATCAGTGGGTCAAAAACAGACACATTTTGGGGACAAGCTGATCTTTTTTTTTTGTTTGTTCTTTTTTTTGAACAAACTCATGATGTGACCCTCTTTGAGAAAGAGCTGAACAACATTATAAGACAAATGAACATTTTCAATTTTAAATTGTAAATTTAAAGTTTCACATTGTTTGGAGGTTCTTCTAATGGCCCTTTTCAACAAGCACCTACTAAGCCCAGCCCAACACCACTCCTCCTGGTTTGTAGTTGTCTCCATCAGGATTTCACCGGGCTGAGTAGACACATTTTTAGCACCTACTCCGTTGGGGTTCTGAAGGTGAGGAGTCGGGCTGCAAATGTGATGTATACAGTTGAAGGACATTACTGGCCAGAATTTGACGTCACTGGATGAGTCATGAGAGCGACTCTCGACGTCGCCATCTTTAAAACCCAGCTGCTACTGTTGACAACAACTTTGAGCCTGCCGTTAGCAGCAGTATCAGCTACTCAACACTGCGGTCCAACCTGATTACAAGTCTTAGACCAAGCAGCAGGTAAATCATGACCTCGAAGTCCTCCATTGTTGTGCCATATGTGTCGCAAACAAATGACCTCACGATACTTATGAGTCTCCTTGCTCATAATTATCCTTGGAAACCATTGAAACCAGGTTGTGTGGTGTCGGCTGAAATGTGCTAGTGGAAAAGGGGAATTAGAAGCAATCTTTAGTCCACAACAAAAGTTTTTATCGTCACTGTGGCCAAGCAAGCCCCTTTTTAAATGAACTTATTCAGAGAATCTTATTCCAGGACAATGAGGGCAGATTCATATGCTGGTCAAATTAGCATGAGGGTCAAATCCAGCAAAAACACCCTGATTGTGGACAAATCATGAACAAAATCAGCCATCAGTACTATGATTGGGAATTTCAGTTTAACTCTTTAGGGCAGGGCTATTCAGCTACATCAGCTGGGGCAGATTTTCAGATGAACAAATTCAACAGGGCCAGGATTTGTCTCTGGCCTGTAAGTAGCAGGTAAAATCAACATTTTTTTTATGATAGATGTCACACTTGTTTCAATTTAGTTGTAATTTATTGCTACAGAATGCGTGAGCAATAGTTAGGAGCAAAAACCAGCCACTTATTCCCCCTCCTCTAACCTGGGGTGGGAACTATTGTTTGTAGTATTACTATTATATTTTATTTTGGCTCTAAAAAACTTACATATAGAGTAATTCTTGTCCAGGCCTTGTCTGTTCTCAGGTCCATAAAAAAACCAAATACTAGCCTTAAAACCCGACAAGTACATCTCACACTCAGTAACAATGGCTGAAAGGGTAGCTGAGACCATAGATATACATAATAAAGTCTAGATGCTTCATGGCAGAGTTTCAAACGGCATCACCGGCGGCCATCTTACCACAGTCAAGCTCGAATCTGAGGATAAGTGATTTTTCTGATTTGTAGTTAGATAAATCACATTATGATCAGTAGTAATGGCTGAATGGAACGTTTGGGAGATCAAATTGTTTTGAAAAAATTGTTCCGTGACAAGATTTGATCTTTTAAAACGTTCAGAACACATTACCACAGTGCCATCTGGTGGCCATATATTGCCACTTGAAACTCAATACACAGGAACGTTTTCATGCATCTCTGATCATTTTGTCTGTTGTAACGTCTCGTGTTCAGTTCAGTTTTTATTCATACATTTTAAAAACATTGATTCAACATAAGTGCCTTGTCCCTGTGTATATCAATTTCACCTATCTGTTTATTTTCACACAAAAGTCCATGGTTATAATTATTCATAAGTATGCATTGTCATAACCACATTTCTGACGTTTATAACAAATTAAGCGGTTTGAAAATCGGTAGAAGATTAAGCAAGTTCTGGTTATTTAAAAAGCGCATGTCTTATTAAATCAATGTTACGAGTGAGCGAGCTGACTGTGGTAAGATGGCCGCCCGGTCGTCTCCATTGGCCAACAGCCCGGGTGCGTCATCTAGCCTTTATTAGATATATCTATGGCTGACACCCTCTGTAGTATCTCTGTTGTTTACCGTTTGTCGCCCGGACCTTTTTTGGAGACGGACTGGCACCTGCGATTTTTATTTTCAGTTTGCCACAGTTTAAAGCTGTGTGTTAATTGGCAGATCATAAGTTGGGCCACATGAAAGTTGGTTCTGGGCTGCATGTGGCCCACGGGCCGCCAGTTGAAGAGCCCTGCTTTAGGGCATCACCTACAGTGCAGTCTCAGAAATTCAAGTTCCGTCAGGTCTTATGTTCTACGTAGACAACTGGAGCACCCAGCTATGAGTACTTGCCGGCTGTAGCTGCACAGTCAAAGTGCTTGCATAGTGGGGAACTAATGAAATGAGAAGGGAGCTGAATTTAGGAGGAGAAGTTATCCAGCTGCTCGGAGCAGCTTCTAGCATCTGCTGCTGCAAATGAAGTCACATGCAAGTGAAAGTCTCACAATGTTAATGTATTTATTTCCTGTTGCTTTCAATAATATTAGAAATGAACCGCCTGCTGGCAGGTTGAACAAGCAGCCATTAGCAGCCGAGGCAGTGGTGTATTATGATTATTATTATCATTATGAACTGGAATGATCATGATTGGGAGTATAGTAAATTTATTGACAAACAGCATGTTCTCTACATTTACACTACAGTGCCTTGCAGTATGTAAGGCAAAATGTAATACTTTCATGTTTTTTTTCTTGGATAAATAATGGTGCAATCTGATAATGTCCTTCTGGGAAATTAAGGAAATCCAACTAAATTGTTTTGATTTTTTTTTTTTTTTTAGCTCTGGAAGGAGAACAACCATAAATAACCCACCTCAAGGGGTATAACCTGTATATTATGGATTGAACACATGTATGAAAGAGATGTTAAACAAAGTCATGAGACAAAACCAGCAGAGTACACAAAGATGAAACAGTTTCTAAATTAAACAAAAATTAAAAAAAAACTTTAAACAGGGAAATACCGGATCAAGAACAAAGAGACAAAAACAAAAGACGTAGACCACGGTGGTAAATCTCAACAGTAGTTTCTTTTTATAACTTCTTTTTTAAAGAAAATCCATCTGTAGATGTTTTCCTTCACAATATGGAAATTTATTCAAAATCATTTGGATAATTTATTTATATATTTTTTACAAATCAGACACATTCCATATGTTCTTCCTAATGTAATGGATCTGAAAGTGTGATATATGTAAGGGAGCTTTGTGTTAATTTCAATTATGAAAACACATGGAAAATAAAATTAATGTTTATTTTTTTGGAGTGTATCACTCGTCTATGTGCTTCAAAGAAGATTTAGGCCCAATCCCATTTCTATTTTTCTCCCCTACCCCTTCCCCTTCTCCTTTCCCCTTGCCCCTTAAAACACAGCTACAATGGGGAGGGCTGAAAGTTAACCCCTACAAATGAGGACACCCCTTCACTTCATACGTCATCAGTAGTCACCGCTGGCTTTACGTAAGCAGACGCAATGAGCTGTGCCGGAAATCTCCAGAAATCATGCCGTCTACAGCTGTGGTGATCTCTCTTATGTGGGCTATTGGCATCTTTCTTTGACGTTACCAGGCTAACGTTAATGTTACATCCGATTTGTGAATATTACTACCGCACATATGGTACCCCATGAAGCCCTCAATGTACCAAAGAGCAGCAGCGAGAATGCTGAAGCTTTTATAAATAACATTATTTCTGTAGATCACGAGGGCTGCCTGCTACAGAGCACTAGTAGGGTTCAGCCGGCTAACGTTAACGTTACTGAAGCCTCAACGTAGAACTAGCACTACGCTAGTTAGCGATTTTTTTCGTGTGCATTTTATGAAGAAAATGACCATTACACATTGAAACAGCATTAAACTAAACAATGCAACGGTTCTTATGCATTTTAAAATGTTATTAATTGAGAAAATACTTAATTGAGCTAGTGAGCTCTTGAAAAATCTTTGTTTGAAGGGGTATATAGCCCTACCACTTGCCCCTACCCATTTCACCCCTTTTCATTTCACCCCAAGTGGTAGGGCCAGGGGGTGAAATGGGATTGGGCCTTAGTGTTTGCTTGTAAAAGTATGCTTGAAAGGGAAAATATTATTTAACTCCACTGTCATTGCATGGTAACTTAACTTACTTTCCAGGTTCAGACACAACTTTGTCAGCTTCCACTTGCTAAAGTCTGAATATCCTTTATTTCTTTTTTACTTGTTTTCTATTTCCCAGATTCCCTCTTTTGATTATAGTGATCAATCTCTTTTCTGTTTATGGCTATTTGAATTCTCGATAGCCTCTGAGGGTCTAGAATGCAAAATGTATTTATCAATTTGCTGCGTCTTTTGAGTGACATATAATTAATAATAATTAAGCATCTCTGTTAACTGTTGCCGGAGTAGCCCACAACAAAACCATAGAAAGCACAAAATCCTGAATGTATCTCAAAGGAACCAGTTCTGAGGTCAGGTGAGGAGACAGAAAAATCAAAATTTTTGACTCAAGGTTAATTTTCTTTAGGTTTATTTTTACATCAACATCAATCCAGTGAGTGAATTGTGTGTCATCACAAATCGGCACTTTCATGTACGCCGGTGTGGGCCGTACTGTGCCATTAACTTGTTACACACAGATGAGTAACTCCTTGTGTGGATAATGTGTTTTGGCAGGTGGCAGCGGTTATAGAGTGTGTGTGCCTTAATGCGTGACCCCATGTTGCACTACCTGAGGCATTTGCACACCCGTTGAGCCACCAGCAAAACACACCTGCACTCCACCAACCCCCTCGCACACAGATGCACATTCACGCAGATACACATTGTCACGTGCACATGCACCCGACGGCAGACAAGTGCGCTCATCACCATATGAAACTACATCATGCTCATCCAAGCTTCTCAGGCCTGTCGGCGATGACATTAGTGGCAGCAGCTCCGAGCTGCAGGCCTCTAGGAAGTGATTAGCTGAGGAGCAGACAGGCCATGACAGCTCCGAGGAGAGTCTTGATAGGGACAGCTGCTACCCCGGCCTCAGCTCCACAGGGAAGTCCAACCATACACCTCAATTGAGCATTATTTAGGCTGAGAAAGAATGGAAGGTGAGAGGAAGCAGCTGCAAGACATTGTTTGATCTATGAATAAAGAGCAAATACTGTTAATCTTCTTCCTGCCTCTGTGCTTTGCCTAACACTACAACACACTAGTGCTACAGTTGTGTGATACCTGTTCAGTTTATTGCAATGATAGTCCTGGTTGCGGTTTTCATTCATTCAAATACTGCAATATTTCTGAGTACTGGAACCACTAAGAACAGCAATAACATTATGTACTATCATACCAAATAGCTGTAGTACTGCCACCACAATCACTACTTCTCTACTTTATTTTCAGTCTTCAGGAGTGAAGCATTAACTTTGTCTGTGCTTGAGAGGACATATGGGTGTCAGCAGTTGTTACCAACACAAAAACTCAAAATATACACCATTGCGCCATTGTTTGGGACTCATTACATTTGAAAATACTGTGTTTCATTTAGTATGAATATTCAGATTTGGATACGTCACAGTCCCAGCTCAGATTTCAAATATTGAGCATCCTCATCTTTATCTCCTCCCGACCTCAGCTTCCACTCATGCCGCAGAGTATAGTTTAAACTCTTTTGCTCTTCCTTTTTTTTGTTATATGGTTTACTTTAAATCTGAAAATGCTCTTTCAGGACTTTGTTTAATATTCTATACCCAAACTAGTTCACATTGGTAAACTTAAAATTTTTTCACTGTCAGAAGTTGGAAATTCTGATTTCCAATTTGTCTGGAATTCTTGATCCTCTGCCATTAAAAGCATAAAGGCCTTATTTACTAAGATCCCAAATAGCGAATGTAAAATTGCGTGTGTAGAGAATATATTGCGCCTGTGGTGTTATTCGCATCTACTCCTCTTTTGCGCGTTCTGGCAGAAACGCCCAGATCGCAAATTCATTTTGCCTATTTTGCCAGTTTTACGGGCGCATTCCTCTTTGCGGCAGGTTAATTAATCAGCTGCTGCATGTTTTTGCGCCCGTTATCAAGTTGCAAGTGTTTTAAGAAGTGCAAACCTTTGATAAATCAGGGCCAAAGAGTCTTCAGAAGTAGTCCATATAACAAAAATATCTAAGCTCAGAGTTTATGGGGATTATATGTGGTGGAATTATGATGTCATTTATCAAATGAATTATATATGACTTCAGCTCTCCTGACTGACCATGTAAACAACTGAGATGACAATTATTTATCATGTAGGGCTACAGTGCAGCTCCAGTGGACCCATGCATTACAGCCCTGAAATTTTCCAAACAGTTCCCAAAAGGTTGCAAATGAGAATGCAAATGTCACATACCCCTTTTTGTTTGTCTGTTTATTTGCATGGCTAGCTCCATAACTTTAAGTCCAGCCATCAGCTTATGAACACAGACTCAGTAATTCTTTGAGAATTCCTGGAGGGTGAGTGTGCATGCTGATAATGCTTTCTGCTTCAAACTTATTTTTCACCTGCCTGCGTACTGTTTTCTTCTCATTGGTTGAATTTCCCGTTAAATCCAAAAACATATAGAAAAATGTCAACCCTAAAACGGGTATCATTACAGAGAAGCTTCATCTGCCATAAGTAAAATTTGAACAAAATAATAGTGTCTGCATCCTGGTTTTTGCATCACGTCTTACTTCCTGTGTGTTTTACTCAGAACCATTCTGGGCTGTTTGCAGTTGTGAGAATGTTGAGAATCTTCTTTTTCATTATTCATATGTTACTGCTTCTAAGGACATCTCCCTGTTCTGTATTCATGCGAGTAAACTATGTATGTCCTGAAGCATGTGTATTTTGCCTCTTGCTGTTTTGTGATATTTTGATATCCTGCTTTCAAAGAATTGGACAAAACAGCCCTGATAAGAAACAGAACATTGTTATTTTATACAAAAAGTGAGGAATTTACTTCCTTTTCAGTAAAACCTTAGAAGCAAGGCCATTGACAAATAAATGGCTAAATATCTAGGGTGAAGAAAGAACTCAAAACCAGTACATATGATTAGCTGTGCTAAAAGTGCACCAACCTTGCTCTTAGGTTTGTGTGCAAAGCTTGCAGGTGCAATTATAAAGGTGGGTCTTGCCTTGATAAAACTGAGATAACCACGGCTTTTCATAGGAATACATAAAAATACAGCACTGCATTTTGCAAGAGGGGTAAATGGTTTTTTCCCCACATATTTGAGCGTCATAGAACAAGGTTTATCCCTGTTTTCAGTTTGTTTAGGTTTAGTCAAAGTACTGTGTAGAAAATGTTTGGCTTACAATACAATACCTTTGATATCTCTTCACATTTCTAATGATGCATCACTGTATGATGGGATCTGTGATCTTACATATGAGTAATTTATTAAGATTTAACTATCCAAGTATTTTTCTGGTGACAGGGCTGGAGCAGTGGAAGACAGCCTGAAAGAGAACAGCATGCATGAAAGCATTGGAATAAAAGAGTGATTGAAAGTGAATCTTGAATGGATTTGAGGGCTGGCAAAAAAATCAACCCAATTTTAATTAATGAAATAGTTTACGCACGTTTTGAAAATACAAAAATCATATGATAAACTCAACAGAGAGAAGTGAGGTTACAGGAACTTAAAGGACAACTGCAGGGACAGAAGAATAGATAAAGTGGGTCACACATGGAGGAAAGAAAGACTTTCTTGTTTGTCTTGCCTCCCCTTGACCTTCTCCCCTGGAAGCTTATTGTAGCTACGTAACGTAGACTCACATAATCCCCATTCCCTGAAGGCTGGGGAGGACTACCAAGCTCTGACAGAGACAGAGAAAGAGAGAGAGAGAGAGAAATAGAGAGAGGGAGAGCGAGAAATAGAAAAAGAAAATAAAGTGAAAACAAAGACAAAAACAGGCTTCCCATAGTCCTCTGTGACTCCCTCTTCTCTTTGACGTCTACCAGTCCATTTTCTCCTCCTCTGTGACTCTTGACACTCTGTTCTTTCTCCATTGGTGCTCACAGTTGATATAATGCTGATGCTCTTTCCCTGTTGTGTTGGAATAAGTGCTCTGTGGTGTGACGAGGTGTGGAGCGTTGCCATAATGACAGAAACTGCAGCTGGAGAGACTCTTCACCGGCTCAGCTTACCGGCTGCTGCAATGCTTCAGTGCTTTCATGGGCTCGCTATTTGTGAATCCTGGTTGGCTGGAAAGACAATGTAAAGGGAACACAGAAGTTCTATTGCATCTGTAATTGCATGGCCTAATCATGCCAACATCTGTTTCCACTGGGGCAGTACTTGTCGCATTTAGATTAATGTCTGCTGCAATTTGGATTTTTGTCCTGTGCGAGGTGATTTCGATAATGGAGAAGTTCTCACACATTTACCCAAATCCAAATAGTGGAAAAAAAAACCGAGGATAAAATAAGGAGTCAAATGAGTTCAAATATGAATCCAAAAAGAGGTAAGTGAAGAATAAGGGCACATGTACACTGGCACTGTTTGGTCCGCTATAATTCTATTAGGTTTGAACATTAAAGTAAAAACAGAGACCCCAAGACTGCACAAATCTATTGTTGCTCCATTGTTTACTTGTGATGAATGAGCCTTTTTTGGACCTGGCCAACCGATGAGTCAGGTTTTTTTCTTCCCCTCACTTTTTTTCTTCTCGGTTAGCGGTCATTTCAGACAGACGGTATTGCTCCTAGTGAGCCGTTGTTGTAACTGCATAACGTTGTCCACACAGTTCGGTCCGCCTGAGTAAAGTGTGGTGTGAAAACAAACATAACCAAATGTGTTATGGGGTATGACTGATAGACTGTTTTGCTATTACCTGTATTACCTGTATTAAAGACCTATACTAAAAGAAAATAAAATGCAAAATGGTCTTGAGATGATTTCAAAAGTCAAAAAGTTTGGACACATTCCCATTAAATCTAATTGGAAAAGTGTGTCCAAACTTTTGACTGGTACTGTTTTCCCTTTCATTTTTAGCTGCTTTCATTCTAGTGGAGGATTCCTATTGGCAGCATGTACTGTAGCCCATGGTATTTATAACATTTAATTTTGACATTAAACATGTGGAAATGTCATCTTTGTGCTAATCAAATTTCATCTACCATCGGAGAATATCCTCACACTTACCAACCCCTTCATGTTTGAACGCCCCCTCCCCGGAGCGCGCTGTTGGAAAGCATGGTGTTGAACCACTGAGAGACTGTGAGTGTGAAACAAACTGGTTTCTGCTGCTAAGTCACATTTTTTGGGGGGAATAAATTGATGTTTGATCTTTTCTCTTTCACGTGAGATCAAAGGGTAGCATCACATGCAGCTCATTTTCATTGGCATGGTAGCTTTTATTCCACATTTCCTCATTGTGGCTTCATCCATACAAACCCACCACTAAATTCTGAGGCCTGTTTGAGAAAGGAGGTTCAACTTACTCTGAGTTTAAAAAAAAACTAAAAACCTGGGTCAACTTAAGAAAAGAGAAGTAGCATGAAAAAACCCGCTGCCTCGGAATCCACTGGTCCACTGACTGAATATCTAATTTTATTAAATCTGGTGGATGTGGGTTGAAATATCTCAATCCTAACGGTAAAAAACACACATGGAGCCAAGTGAGAATAAGGTAGGCTATAAATACATCTTTTATGAAGGTAATATTTTATAGCTTTGAGACCACAATTGTAAATTTATGTCCATTTTATACTTGTTGATGTACAAAAGAAGTTTTTAAAAAGTATCGCATTGCAAGGTGCCAATCTTACTGTGACATAATCTCACACACTGCTGTCATATTGGATATGTAGGGCTGGAGAATCCGAGTGACTGTAAAACGGTGCTGTTTCTTGAGATATTGATCAGGAAATAATAACAAGTCTGTTTGAGTTATGAAAAGTCCTCTCCCTACATAGATTATTATGCATTAATTCAGCTTCTAAATCTCTGGAATCATGTTAGTACGGACAACCCATATCAGACAGCTGCTTCAGGTTGGAGGAGTCAGTTAGAAGCTCAGGGTTTCTTTATGCTGAACCTGCCAGCGAGTAGATTTACTTCATGGAGTCAGTTACCACGGTAACAGACTCGGGGTAAGACTTTCTGGAACGGGCTCCTGATCTAAAATCTCGCCACAACTGAGCCATCAGAAGTTATCATTAATATGGGAAAATCTGCTGTGACAGATTCATATGTTGTAGACACTAATTATTATTTTACAAAAGTGTTTAAGGACTCATTTTTATACAAGTCCTTAGGAGGTCTTTTTTTTGTTTTGTTTCTCTTCTTGGTTATCTAACCTTTAAAGGGACCTTTTGTAATCTTCATCAATCTAAAGATGTATCACAAATGAAACATCCATCAGTGCATCCATCTTTCCCCCCCCCCGTTTTTACCAGATTTATCCTTTTCAGGGTCAGGGGAGCTGGAATACAGCTGACATATGCTGGGAAACAGGGGTCACCCAGGACAGTTTGCCAGTCCATCACAAGCAGAAGGTCAATATTCAGACATAAGTCCTTAAAACTTCACAACAAAACTTCACAGTTTGATTATGTTGGGATCATTTGTTGCACCTCTGTGCCTCATTAGAATCACACATTCTCGCTCACTCAGCAGTGGTCCGCAGCTTGATTGAGCATATGGTCGTAGCACTTCAATTCCGCTCCACAGTGTTTTGTATCTTCCAAGGGCATAATGTCAGTGGCATTTCATTTGTAAGCAGCAGTGGAGTCTTCGTGTCCATTAAGAAGGCCAGAGCACTAATGTAGAAACTCAGGGGAAATTAACTCAGGCAGCAATTGCAATGCTAACAAGCCTTGTGTGTCCTTTTCTTTCATAAAAGTTCAACATTTTGATTTGCAAAGGAGAGAACATTAGTCTCGAATGTATTTTCCTCAATTTATATTGCTTGGGGGAAAAAATGCAAACAAACATCATAAAACAAATAACATTATTGTGTTTGGTAGTCAACCCTATAATGGACTCGCGTCCTGTCCAGGTTGTGTCCTACCTCTTGTCTTGTAGCTGCTGGGATATGCTCCAGCCCTCAGCGACCCTGCATTGGAATAAGTGGGTACAGAAAATAGATGGATGGATATCTGATAGTCTGATAGAGAGTGGAGGCACTGGAGATGGAGTTAGAAAAACATATTATTGATGTCAGGATGCTGCATCTTAGGTACCTGAGACTAATTTCTTCTCATCACTGTCAGATTCACAATACAACAAATGCTGGTAATCACAAAGGACTGTACATGACAAACATGTTGTACCTCTTCACCAGGTAGTACCTGAAATGAAGGTACTCCAAAAAATGAGCTCAAACTCAAACACTGTGTTTTATTAGGTATCCCTTATAAGCCACACACATAAATTGTGGGAAAATGCACACAAGCACACACATGTGGTGGTTAACTTATATGAGCAGCTCACGGATGAATAATAGTTCTCATTAGAAGAAATATTATAATTCACACTGCCCACTTAAACACATTTAAATATCTGCAATCTCCTCCCTATTCTGTTCTCTTCTTTCTGCTGATTAATGTGAAACAGCTTAGATTTTGCTGAATACCTCTGGATTCATGACAAAGTGATACACAACAAACACTTAACATTACTCATATTGCATCCTTATTGAGCTGCAACTCAAGCCACCTCATGACCTGAGACTTCTGCTTAAATCGACTTCCTTTGCATTTATCTGCAGCCACCTTTTAAGCCCAGAACAGGATTTACAAATATATCAGAGTGAGCATAGAGTTCTCACCATAACCCATGAGTTCAGTTCTCCCATCTCTCTAAAGAGAACAGCTTTGAAACGTTAGTGTTGAATTCACATTGATACAAAGACCGCCTCGAGCCTGCTTCATGTGTGCAGACTACAGTTTTGTGGATTCGATTGTTGAAATTGAACATCTGCGATGGCTGCCTCTTTCTCATACAAATATAACTAGAACTAACACAGGAATCTTAAAAAATAGACTGAAATACTTCACATGCAACCAGCTGGTTGCTTTTTCATGCTGTCTCTGTATTTAGGACTGTTAAATCTATGGTATTGAATCCAGTATGCTTGCAAGTATAATTTCTCTAATGATTTGGTGACATGAGTTTTTAACAAGGCTAACCAGATCTCAGTATTTTATTGGCAAAGGAAGCAACACACTAGCTGAATGATGGTTGAACAGGCATGTGACCTTTTAGATTAGCTATTATCAGAAAACCTTTCACATATGACACAGCTCAGTCTCACCACAAAAGGTGAAACATAAATGTTTTTCCACATCCACAACGAAGGAACCAGAGCTTAACTCGACAACCATCATGCTTCCTGTTTCCTCTCTGAGCTCTCTCCAGTCAGTTGAAGCCAGTCTGATGTTTACTCTTGTCTTATCTCTTGCTCTGACACTTTTTTCTTTTTTCCCCCTCTCTTCCTACGATAATGTCGTCTTGGGTTTCTTTGCTGAATCAGTCATGGTGCCGGTGTGTTTTGACATCCAGTTGCTGGTGTGTGTGCCATGGTTCCATAAAGCAAAACACAGCTGTAACGTGATGCTCCAGGCTGGGAAAAAAAAAAAAAATTGTTAGGTGTGGTTTCTCTGCCCCAGGATGCTGCAGCGCAACGATGGCTGTCAGTGTGCCATCAGAACCATTTTTGAGGTTGCAAACTATCAGTAGTAAAATGGGAGAAACGCCAAACACTCACACACACACAGACACAAAAACATAGGTGCTGGTGGATTTCAAAAGCTTTTTCTTCTTTTTTTTTTGTAAAACTACTCTGTATTTCCCTGCGGACCAGCATAGGTGTTTTACAATTTGTCACGAGAACTTGCTGTAGTGCAATAATGAAAGCAACATTTCAGCTCTATTTGTTTCTGATTCACACTATTTCTCCATTTAACAACCCACCACAGCAAAAATATCATCCAAGTAACAATGAAAATTTAGCTTTAGTTTTATATAGATACTTTATTTCAGCCATTCTGTTGCCACAAATTGACACTCAGCACACATTAGAGATGCAAACTTACAAACAGGACATTCAAACTATTAACAGAAAATAAAGGGTATATACAACTAAAAATGACATGGTCTATAATAAGGAAGAGAAAATTGTGATTGCTTTTTTGTTTGTCTTGTTCTGTTCATCCCCTCCCGTAGCTGAGAGGAATTATACAGTATTATGGCCAGGGGGACAGAAGTGTTTTCTGAGCCTTTCTGCTGAACAGGACTGCGACAGAATGCTGCCGCTGACACACTCCTGCCTATGGTGACAGTGCTGCACAGAGGGTGATGGGTGTTGTGTAGGATGAAAAGCAGGTTATCCAGGGTTGTCTCTTCTTCCACTGTCACCAGAGAGTCCAGTTCTGTGTACGCTGCGAGGCAGCCCCCCTGCTGCAGTTGATTCAGTCTCGTTTTGTCCCTTTTCATACTGTTTTCTCCCCAGTATACCATTGCTTGTAAGATGACACTAGCCACCACAGACTGGTAGAAGATCAGTAGTAGCATTTCATATGATGTTAAAAGAACCCTTTTATTTCAAGAATCCTTCCTTGATTATATTTACATACTTTACCAGACATAACACTGTCATTGGGAGATGGCACTTCTACCTAAAACAACTCCATGGGTCACATATATATGCAGGCAATACTGACTTATACTTATATTGATGTTCAGAGAATATGTGATATCTAATGATCAAGAGAGCAACTCCATGTCAAAACAGTGGCCATTAACATGACAGTTGTAAAACCATGATGGTCTTGTGAGCATAACCAGATATTTATGATTTCAAAGTCTAGAAACAATATTAATGAATAAATCTAATCAGAAAATAAGAAAATGTTTTGTCTGTGGATGTATCTGGATGTATTGTATTACTAGCATCCTAAGCTTGAAAGCAATGTGTGTTAGCCTACGTGTCTTCCAGCTCTCCTTGTAAAAGATATGCGTCTCCTTTAAAGAAACACTTGGGTATGATATTTTTTTATGATGGTGGCTCTAATCATGCTGCTTATTCAGAACAGTTCAGATGAACCACCTATAGGTTGTATTTAAGGGAATGACCATTCGTTCTGCTTGTTTAGATTAGAGGAATTGCTGTTCATTACAGGAGTTACCTGTAAAAATGACTTTTAATGGAAAATGTGTACTTTGTTATATTGGTACCTGAAATCTTAAATCATTTCTTCAAATGACAAAGAGTTTTCAGACTAAAAGCTGAACTTCTTCTCACCAGCTTCCACAAAGGTGCAACTGCCTGCTTTAAGTTTCCACGGCCACATGGGGGCAGTGTTTAAAATATGGAACAGTTTGGAAGATAAAGGTGCCTATTGGTTTTGTTTTTCCTGTTGTTCTAAGTCTTCTAAGCTTAGCAGGAGAAAGTACATTAAATTAGAGTGAATACTTAAATGTATGCACTTAAAAGTCATCAGAGAATGTTGTTGAAGTTGATGGTTTTGTACTCATCAGGGCAACGTTCTGTCACTTTATCTTGTTTGTCGTAGACTGGTTGTTGTTGGCTGGAGCTGGACTTCCTGGGTTTCAACCAATCAGCATTTAATAAACATGTCGCATCAGAGTCTGCATTGTAGGCTTCTGGGATGATAAATATACCCATAATTATTCAGTCTGGCTGCTGAGAGCTATGCAGTTGGATATGTACTGTATGCAATAGTAAAAATCAACACCAATTAGTCAAAGTTTGCGTTTAAATCTTAAAGCTCAGATTTGTAGTGATGCAAAGATCCACACTGTTTGCTGAAAGCATAGAAATCTGGCATTGTTTGAATACATTGAATAACCAGAGATAAATGTAGTATTAAACAGATTGTTGTGATAGTGATGAAAAACTGTTATTTGTCAAACCTGCTGTCAATATTTGTTTGAAGGTATTACTCTGTTGCCTTGGTTAAAAGGCCTAATTGGAGCTCCTCTTGCATGACTAAATGCCCCTTTCACACTAGCACCTACTCAGCCCAGCCCGGCTCAGCCTTCATTCAGCCGACTCCACACCACACCGGTTTCGTCTGTTCACATTACAGTCGCGGCCGTCCTCAGTGTGGGCGGGGTCCTCATAGCGAGGTTTCATGAAGTC
>JAOXYM010000016.1:15297260-15309179 GCA_028567055.1 Leptatherina wallacei | reverse complement strand
GTAATGGGAACACAAACAAACCGGGCGGTGTGGTGCCGGGCCGGGCTGAGTAGGTGCTAGTGTGAAAGGGGCATAAAACATACACGGCAACAAAAGCAGGTAATCTGTTGTTGAAAAACTGTTTGAATCCAAAACTGCTGTTTTTATGCTTTTATGAATATTTTTAGCAACCTGCTTTAAAGGCCTTTTCTGTAACCTTTGAACCTTAAAACTTTGCTTTCCGGACCCGTTTGATGACAGAGTGAGAAACTGCACTAGACAACTTTTTCAACCGGGGCCCGTGCATGATGAGTTTTGCTCTGCGCATGCATTACACGCCAGCAAATGGATGTAGACAAACCATCCGTTTTGAATGTGCACCGGCAGATTCAGCAGAGAAAACATTAGAAGACATTATCGGAGGAAGGGGGGGAAACAAAAGAGAGGCAGAGACAGAGCAAGAGATAAGAGTAGTGCTGAGTAGTGTCTCCTTAATGGGGGGCCACATCTGGCACTAAGAGACCACTTATTGTTGTCTTGTTACCAAAAAAGTAAGCATTATTAAAAATAGAGAGGGAAACATTACATTTGCGCTAGTTTTTGCTTTACTTGACCGAACATTTGGTGGATTTGAATAGTCTATCTGCATTTTCTCTCACTGCATTGATGATGTATGAAAAAAAGAAGAAAAAAAGAAGCCTCATCCCATCCTGCCTACATTGCTGTTTATTATTCACGCTGTAATGAATTATTGAGTGCTGTTCACAGAACACTGTGCAGTCTGTAGCAACCCAAAGAAGGCTTTGGCTGTTTGTTTGCAAAAATAATGGGTCCTGTGCACACATACTACCTGTGTAATGGTCTCCAAACTACACAGGACAGTGTTAGTTGTGTGTGGGTAATGATTCGCCAACTGTGACCGAGTACGATTAAGGTCTGCAGACAGGGGGTCTGTCTCTAAATTTGTTTTTGCAGGACAACAAAAAAAAAAAACGTATCAGTGTGTATACGTCAGACAGCACATATTCACAAATAAAAACGTGCACGCACTCGCACACATTATATAGATAAGATCAGACTGCAGTCCAGCCCAGACACATTGTTTACTGCAAGATTAACCTGGCCAAAGCTTTAGAGGGATTAGTAAGCGGTGTGTGTCCTCCTAAATCAACACAACTAATGCACTGACACAAACCAACAGTGGAATCTGTACACTGCAGCCACACCATAGATTGAAAGTCTCGATCAGATCTCTGGAGCGTAGTGATGCTCATTTGGACATGAACATACTCGTGTTTGCTGGGGTGAGAAACAAGCAAATAGAGCAGACAATTATAAATGCCCATGAAATCAGAAACTCATTTAGCGTGTTAAAAATATTACAGGCTGACATTTTAGGCACAATGATCCTCTATAATCATGAAGATTCCTTACATGATGTTAAGATGGTGGGATTAAAGCAATGATGGCATGTTCTCATCTAAGAAGAAATGTCACTTATCTCTAATAACCCCTATGCATGTGCTATACTGTCTTGAGTGTTCATTTTGAACTGGCTCGGCAGTTTTGATGTAATTCCTTATAACAAACATCACTCTAGCCTGCCATCACCAAACATCCCTCACCCTTTGGAGAAGCTTCTCTACTTAACTTCACCCAACTTCGCCTCTCTGTCACGCATGGCTCGGCTTTGTTTCTATCTTCAGCGGGAGATTGTACAGTTGGAGAAACACGCCAGATTGTTCAGACAAACAAGCCAAAAATAGGCTTAAAAACAGACAAAGTCAAAGAAAATATATGCATATGGAGTTAGTCAACCAATGAGGCAAAACTAAGGACCCTGAATAAATATTCTGTGTTTTTCTTAAAGACAGATTGTTTTGGAAATCAAATGTTATGCAAGTCTGTTTTGGCTCATAGCTCAATACTTCCTGAAGGGCACAAGAGGGCTCTGACTTGTTTGGATTTCCTTCACTGATCAGGTGGTTTGTGTTCTTGTTGTAACACTTAGAGCATCATAATGCTGTTGGCTAGACCACATGGGCCGTCTGGGTATTTGTCCATACAGTGTCCAACATTCACTGTGTGGAAATATTACGTGACACCAAATGACATGAAGACAAGAGGAATGGGAACAAGATGAACATAAAAAAAACATAGCTTTGTGTACCTGGGGAACAGGTACACAAAAATACCAGTAAATGCCTGAATTGGCTTTAAACACAGAGATATGATTTGCATGGAAATATACAGCAGGTATCAAGTATGTCTGTTTCAAGCATATCTTTTTCTGTTTGATCTGTTTTTTCTTTTTGGGTCACACTTTCCTGTTTTTTATCTGCACCCTCAAGCTTTTAATCTTCATCCAGATGAGCAGATCAGATGTTTTGTGTTTTCCTCTCGAGCATTTGAAGCGTAAAGGTGTTGCGCTGAGTGCACAGCCGTCTGTCTCCCACATACAATCTCTGGCTGGTGTTCTTACTGAGTCAAACGTTGCATCTGGAGTGGTAAAGCTGCCAGCGAGATGTTTTTTATTGCTGTCTCTTTCGCTGGACCTACTGCTCTCAGATTTAGTCTCACACCTTCGTCTTATCTCTAATTAACCCTCCTCTCCCTCTCTTTCCTTCCCGATATGTCCCCTACTGGCAGTTGAAGTGGAGTGTTTGGTAGGTGCTCTCTTCACTGCTCCCTCTTTTGTCTCATTATGACTGTCCTCTCTGTTGTTGCCTCGCTTCTACATTTTTCTGTACTGTAAGAGGAAGGTTTAGCTGTTATTTGGCTCGGTTTATCTGTGAGGGTTGTTGCTTTCAATGCTCTGTCTTCATCCCTGGTTCTCTTTTTCACTCCAAGTGCCTGAGGAGAAAAAATCTGCTGCAGCCAAAACATTTTTATTCTCCTCTGTTGCTTACTGTTCGACTCTCCTCTCACTCTCTGACACATTATTGGCTTAGTTTGTACTCATGTTTCTTCACCAGGGAGATGGATGCAGAGTTAAACCTCAGCACACAAGATGCAACTATTGGCAGCTTGCCACTCTCACACTAAACCTAGTTCACATAACAGGCCATACAGTCAGCTGCTTATTGTGAAATAAGCCTCTCTTGGTCAGAACATGAAGGATGAGAGGGACTCTCGGAGTAACTTATAAGTGAGGCTGGGTTTCTTGTTAGTTGTAATTCTGCATTCAGTCAAGATGTAGTGCTGCCAATGTACTGTATATGAGAGGAGAAATATTGGTGGGAAAAATGTCATTTTGAAGAAACTTTGAGGTCTTATGGGCCAGTTTTAGAGGTCGTATGAGTTGGGTAAAAAAAAGAATAAAATTCTACCTTTGACAGCCGAGGTAACTATGACCTGGGTCAAGCTGGGTTTACAGTTAGTGAGAATTGCTTGCTGAATTCATACAGAACAAACTGACCAAAGATTTGTCTCTTAAGACTTATTCATGCATTGAGTGCAGTTGATTCCAAACTTGATGGCCCTTTTTCCACCCACGTCCAGTAGCTCTTCCAGGTCGATCCCAAGGTGTTTTCAGGCCAAATGAGATATTTAATCCCGCCATCATGTTATGTGTTTGCCTCAGGGTCTCCTCTCAGGTTTCCGTGCTTAGAATACCTTGACAGCGGGATAACCTTGTAATGCAAAAGACCAGTGAATCTTTGCTTCTAATATCACTTCTCACATCTCAGATGTGTGTCCTTAAAGGCAAGACCAGACACTCTAAAAAATATGTACGTGCTTGTCATGCTGCTCGGGTATCATGCATCAGATGTTCCCAGTATTGATTACTTGTTCAGTGACAGAATTTATGCATTCAAAGCAATGCTGCATCTCCAGTGAAGAAGTGCATGTATAGATTCTTTACATAAGTAGATGACTGTGGCCTTGTTTATCTTCTTAACTTAGGGCTGAAATTTTTAATCCGATTAATAAAAAGATAGCTGTGGATTAATCACAATTAATCATAGTTCAAAATATTAACACCTTCCTCACGGTCTGCCACAAGCTAGGTATTAAACCTGAAATTCCAGCCTCTTTGCATTAACGCATTCATTTTGACAGCCCTAGTTTAAAGGGAATGTTGTAGCAGACCTTTGAGAGTATGTTGGAAATATACAAATATGTTGTCATCTGAATGATTTAAATAAAAAGTAAATAGGAACTTAAAAGGGAAAGCAAAAGAAAGGGATGAATATAATTCTTCCAAATAGAGTGGTCCTGAAACTAAGTCTTATGAATCCATCAACGCCAGCCTCCTAATGTGGATGTTTTCACTATGGAGAAACATTTCAAAATGACAGTGGGAAATTTGCTCATGCTGTCTAATTTAGCCGCACCTGTTGAGTTATGGCCTTAGGGTAGTAATCATGCATGTCTGAAATGCTACTGGCCTCGGCAGGATTATTGAAAAACCTAACCCTACTGTGATGAGAACAGGTTGGTTGATAGGTTGGTCAGAAAGAAGTGAGCTTACCAGATCTCTGTAGCCTGCCTCCACACATCTCTGCCTGTGGCTAGAGGAGCTTGGCTGCATTAGCTGCTATTAGCATAACATACCCCAAACACCCAAATCTCTGGCCAAACATTTGGTGGTGGTTTAACATTGTGGGTAATGACTGTAGGAATATGCCTCCTGTTATAATGAATCTTAAAGCTTTTCATGTTTAAATACTTTAGCATAAACCCAAGTTTTATGGCATTTTCACTTATTTGCCATACTCATGTAGACTACAGAAAAGCTTAAAGCAGAAAAATGCAGCATTGCATATATGGGACTTCATTCAAAAGTTTGCATATTTAGTTTTTTTCTCATCTAGTTCAAGTCCTATTTTGATAATAACAAAAAAGAAAATATTAATGCGATCATGCATATGTCCACATTCCCTCTTCTTCTATTGTTTTTTTCCCTGATGCAGGTTAATAAAGAATTCTGTTCCACACAATGTTACTCTAAGCCACTTTTATTGAGAATGAGGTTGCCAACAGACTGCTGACTGTGGAGGTATAGAGATGAAAAATGCATGACTCAAAATCAATAATCAATGCAAATCCCTGCAATGAATAAATAATGCAAAAATAGGTGATGTTTAATTTTAAAAAGCCCCTCTGATTTCATCATTTAGTCACTATACAAAACTTTTGATCAGTCAGTGCAGTAACATGCACAGTTAAGTAAGTAAGAGTTTGATCTGCACGGCCATTAAACTGCACCACTGTCCTTGTCCAGGCATACATGCATTGGAGCAGAATTAAATTATTCACTGAAGTGTGTCAGACAGTGGTGGTGGTGATCTCAAAAATTGAGGAGGGGGGTGCAGAGGAGTGGTAAGAGGTCTCAGCAGGGTGCCGTTGGATGTCCTCATTGCAGTATATGGAAATCCTCTACAGTACCAGTAAAACGTTTGGACACATTTTCCCATTAAATCCAATGGTGTGTCCAAACTTTTGACTGGTGGAATATATTTAAATGTAGACAAAAAAAGATCCCCCAAAACACTTTAAAACTATTTACTATCATTATCCCTTCTAAGAAAACAAAGACAATGTTTAGGCTTAAGTGAAGAAAGACTCCTTAAATCTTTTTTTTTTCATTCTGTTTTGTAATACTGGACAACTAGATAACTTGAATGATCATATTTGCATTTCTTTATATCTGAACAAATATAAAGTGAAAATTAGAAGTATCCAATACAGTTTCACAGTGTTTCTCTATTATAGTTTTTGCATCATATTCAGTTTTATCCCTATTACAGATAAAATAAATTGGCTGCATTAGTAAAGCTTCAGATATCTGACCTTCTAACACAGCTGTAGGCTGTTACTGAAAACATCTTATTTTATTGTGTAACATCTCTCAGTAGCTTTTTCCACATCAGACTCTCTTGGTTTCTTTACTTTTTTATTCATTTTCTCCTCTTTTTCTGGGTCATCCACAATTGTCTCCACTTTTAAGTTTTATTTTCATTGTGGCAACCTACAAATATTGAGATTTGAAAATAATTACCCCAAAACCATAATAATGATATATAAAACCAGAAATTATTCTTCACTTGCTGGCAAGTTACAAGCAGTTTCATTTAGACTAATCCTTTTTATTGTAGCCTATTTGTTATTTTCCCAGTCTGAAAGGAGGTAATGTGGTTTGATTTATCAGCCTTATTGTTGGGATATTGATCACACAAAACTGCCACTGAAACTTCAGCCCCTAAACAGCAACTCTCCACACTTTTTTTTGGTGTTTCTTCTTGTATTTATTGTAATCAAAACTAACTTAACTAGGTAAATCTGCTCCAATAAATCCCACACGACTGAGTCACTGTTGACATGTAATTTATGAACGTGTCAAATCAGACAAATATTACATTTCTTATCCTTATTTTTTGTTAATCCATCTTTAATTTCAGTGCTATGAGAGGCTTTTGGACATAAAAAAAGATATGTTTTTACAAGGATAATTTCAGGACACAAAGGTTGGGGGAGGGGCAGCTGGGAGGGCAAGACTAAAGTGGGGACATTGTCTTTCAGTCACTTCATTTAGGATTGTTAGGTGATAATGTGGTTATAAAATCAGGATTTTATTACACCAGAAAGACAATGTGGCCATGTAGCCTTAAAAGGCTGCTTTTCAGTCAGAATTGTTTGACATGCCTCCATCTGAAAAGAAAAACCAAACACTATATAAACGAGAGCAACTGTATCGGAACATTAGCTGCATTAAGATACACTTGCTCTTTACTGTTTTTCACAAAATGGTGCAAAAAGATGGAAGTCTGGAGCATATCTGGTGTGCCTATGGCTCGTTTGAGTGTAATTGAGTACATACCGACTTCATTATCTGGCTGTAAAAGACAACTTTGTATGATTTTGTTTACATGCATTTTCAAAGGTCAATATTTACTTTGTTGTGCCATTTAAACATGCTGATTGTTGGACTTAAGAGGGAAATCACATGTGTTCATTTGTACTGCTTTCATGTGTAGTTGCAGTCTTGCCAATACCTTTTACATGAGTGCACTTGATTAATCAGAAAGAAAGCAGGAACATTTCAACTTTGATTATCACACATAAAACACTGGGTGGCTCTGGAACAATATAGCCTTTTAAGTATTTTTCTCTTTTTTTCTGGTGAACAAATATATACTGTATTTCTTGGTTCAATTTTTGCATTTTGTTCTGATAATGACCTATTTGACTTTTGTATTGTTTCACTTTGAAAGGCTGTTTATCTGTCCTCTCTCTGTAGCATTGGTGTAATCCTTTCCTACTGCTAACATCAAAATGTCTCACAAAATCATTAAATTTAAGATGAAATCATCAACCTTTGTCCGTCATATTAATTGAGTAAGTGATCGGGGTCGTGTCAGTCATGTTTCAAGCCTTTGTGCTCGTATTCACCCCATTTGCACTTTATATCTGCCTGCATGCTTGGGTGTGCTCATATGTTTGATCATCTCTGCCAGACTCTGAATGATTGAAATGCGAGTTAGTATCATCCAGATATTGAAATCAAAGCACTGTCTTCTAAACATCCAGAAAATAAGACAGGGGATTTTTTTTTAACACATTTGTACACTACACATACAGACAAACAGTGACACTCTCACTGTGATGCCTACGGTAAAACAGGAATCCATTATCAGTATGGAGTAACCCAGAGAGAGTGAGTGATGTGGTGTGAGTGGGTGGGGTGTTAATGTGAATGGATGCCTCTCATATATTGCATGCAGCTACCAGTCAGCTGAAGTGATGACTTTGTGCATTCATGCTGAGCGGAGGGCTTCCAGTGATCAACTTGGTTATGGTGTGATGAATGTGAGTCACAACGACTTCATTTTGGGGGAAGCAAGGTGCTGGAGGCCTATGGTGCAGGATATGATGAGTCCATCTTTGAGTTAGTTTAGAGCAGCTGATAGATTCAGGTAGATTCAGGTTTTTGGTGCAGGCAGTAGTTCAGGTCTTTCTCTGTTAATTTCAGATGGCTACACGTCTCTGGAGAAACACTCAGAAATGTCATGGTCTTAAAGTCTTTGTTCATTCCAACTTTGAAGAATTCCAGCCTTTTCAAGAAGCAAGACCATATAGCTTTTCAGTCATGTTGCTGTACTCTGATTACAATAGTACCACTAAATTACTCTCAGTTGGTTGTTTGGGTAGAAAAGCCCAGGTAAAACCCTTCTCACACCTTTATTCACACCCACTCGTGCTATAGGTCTAAATTAAACAGTAGACTGGGTCTGCAATAGAAGGTCTGCAAAGTTGAACTATCTGTTCAAAAATTGGAAAAAATAAATGAGGGGCAAAAAAATATAGAAATAAATATCCCTTTATTTATTCATATTTTTCTTGATTTTTAACCTTTCAAAATTCTCACTGTGTTGTTTTTGTGTAGATAATCATTGCCTCTGTGGAATCAGTGGCTGCACCCTGTGTTTGACTTCACACACAGCCACCTCTTAAGCAATGAATCCTGGGCAGAAAGTCAACGAGTCCTGTGTAGCCATGCTGATGCGTGCTTGAAAATGAGCTAAGTGCAAGCGGTTGCTGCAGCTTATGTGAAAAGGCCATGATGCTGGTGCTTAAGTGAGCTAGCAGCTTAGATCATTAACATATTACCTCTTCTTTCCAGTATGATTGAAGCAGAGTGCATTTTGCAGGGGTTGAAGGAGACTTCAAGGAAATGAGAGGCTGGATGGTGGGTAAAGTTCATTAATATATCTATGGATCCCCACTCTGAATGAGGAAGGAGTTGGTGAGTGATGCCACATGCAATATTGACGTTTTTATTCAAAGCAAAAACTACAAAAAATATAAAATTTTCAGAAACAGATTAGTTGTTACTTTATGTAATGTTTGTTTAATTGTCTCTTATCTTGTTTTTTTGTGCTAAGACAATCTTTTTTCAGGATTGTCTTGTTTTATTGGCTCTTTAGAGCAGTTTTCTGTTGTTTTTGTCCAAAGAAATCCATCAGAGCAATAACTGTTTAAGTTAAAAGCATTTCTCAAGGGCACCTCAGCTGTGGGAGTGCGAATTACTCATTCACTTATACCCTTTAGTTTGTTTTCCGACTGGCACAAAATCTATCCAAGCTAGACTATAATCTCTGTCTCCCTTGGAAGTTTCCCAAGTGCATCCCCTACATTATACGCACCATAAATTGTAAGGTCATGTGCTATAAAAGAGGGGTCTGATCTAGTATTATCAAGTGATATTTTTTACTCTGTGGGCTGGCTTTCACCATTGCTTCACTTGCTCCTGGATCATATGATAAAGCAGCGCTCTGACAGGGAAGCCATTGGCAGTCGGGGACACCAGAGAATCCACAGCTCCCACTGGCAGCAAAATGGCATGCACACTGTATTCATACCCTTTATGCCAACACACTGTTGTGACACGCAAGGACTCACATAGACATGGACATGGTTCAGTGGTGGATCCAGCAAATTGTACAAGTTGTCAAGCAGGGTGGCATCGGACAAACAAAAATCACCTATATTTAAATGGAGTCAAGAAAAGATTAATAAAATCCCTTTGAAATTATTCATTATATCATTATCCCTTCAAAGAAAACAAAGTCAATATTAAAGCTTAAATAATAATTGAAAAAAACCTCAATAAGTACAGAAAATTACAGTACCAGTCGAAGCCTGAAATTATTCATTACATTCAGAGAGGTCACACCAAGCAGATATATTTTGACTACTTATTGTCATTGTAGTCTATTTGTTTTTTTCCCCAGTTTAACAGTAAAGATGTAAAGTGGTTTATTTAATCAGCCTTACTGCTGTGAAATCGATGACACTGACACTGAAGCTTCAGCCGCTGAAACAGCGCCTAAACTTCGTAAATTTCTCTTATGTTTTCTGTAATCAAATTAACCAACTAGGGAAACATGCTCCAACTACCGGCAACCAATTAATAGACATATACAAATGCGACGGTGTGCCACCTTCAGCAGACATTTAACTCATTAGACATTTAGTTTGATTTTAACTTTATGTATTAAAACACCACCAGAGAAACTGACTTGAAAGTATGGTGGCTCAGTTGCTCCACTCTTTGGGGTTGCAGACAAATTATCTACATGTTTGCGATGCACCGCAGTCTGCAGCAACAGAGCAGCAGGCAGATGCCTGATTGATGCAGGGCCAAATAACTGCCAAGTTTTTCAGGGGCCTAAAATTATATTTACAATTTTTTACAGTATTATTTTAAATCCATCTTTTATTTCAATGCTATGATTGGATTTTGGACATAATAGTGATGTGTTTTTACAAGTGTAATGCAAGCACATAAAAGTTGGGGGTGCAGCTCAGGGTCAAGGCTCTAAAGTAGGGGGGCAATTGGTCCCCTTAGCCTCCTTGTAGATCCACCCCTGACATGGTCATGAATTGTGCAAACTGGGATCTGGTGGATGGTAGACATGTTTGTATCTTTACACACTATATAAACTTTTAAAACGGGTCTTCTGTCTTTTAGTGACACTTAAATTAAAAGCAGAGGTTCATTTATCGGTCTGTTTTTATTGTTTACATATATAAAGAAATAGTCCGTTATTTGCATGCCATGCATCAATATATGATATTTCATGACCGTTCTAAAATTTTACTCTACGACATCTGATCTGAAAAAAACTAGGGGGGAAGGGAAACTCACAAAGCTTCTAAATTACAATTTAATTTCATACGCCACAAACCATCACAAGGCCCCTAAAGGCAACTTGAAGATCTAAAATGTGTCTCTTCCAACTCTCGGAGGACTTGCCACATGATTAGAAACCCAGTGAGACATTGTGAAAAGGCAAGATGAAAGAGCAAATGAGCCCCATTTTCACCAGTGTTCATTCTACAGCAGTCTGAGAAAAACCAAAAAGAAACTCTGCTGTGTAGAACATCTCACAGTAACATGACCCGTAAAATTTTGCCTGAAACGATTCCTAACAGTTATTTCCAGGGTGGCGGCCTTTGAAGTTGTGATTGTTCTAATGAAATGCCGTGTCTTTTGTACATGAATGCTGATGGCTCCGGGAAATGTCTGGTCCGAAATGGAATTCTCTATTGAATTCAATTCATATGTCTGTCAGCGTGCTTTTGGGAATACTAGCTTCACAGCATACAGTAGAAAATGAAATGTACACAGATGTTTCATCCTGATTTTGGAAACGCACAGCTATAAGGGCCCCAAATCAAAGAAGCAGGCTGTTAGAAACAGCTATTGATGGGGATTCTGAATATAATTTTTTTTTATCTTTTTATTCCTGTAGTATTACTTGTGATTATTTGGACATGAAAGGATCATGCTTGGATGCACAATGTGCATTTTTGTTTTTTTACTTAGTCCCTGCACAATAACAGCTTGAAAAAAGTCCCTATTTTTACAAGGCTTTGTGTGCAGATTACTAATTCAAGTAAATGGTTTTCTGTATGACTGTAGTAATATATATATATAAAACAAGTTCAGGGATAGCTGGAGAGGTCAGTCCTGCCTGAAGGCTACTTATCCCCTCTATTATATATAATTTTGGAAACAAAATCATCACACAGTTACTGGGCAAAACCCATTTTTACTTATAACAGAGTGTCTCAGTGGTCAAATCACACAAGACTGGTTATGCTTTCTCAAAACGGGGTTCTGAATAATGTGTTTGATTTGCTTTTAATAGATCAGTGTGTTGATGAAATGCAACTTAATTTAGTTCATGACTTGTTTTCAAGTCAGATTTATCTATAGCGCACCTGTAAAGCAAGTGAATCTGACTAATGTGCTGTACATCAAAAACATATAAAAGACCAAATGAAGCTACACCACTGACAAATATTCTTATGTTGATTAAAAGCCAATGAATAAAATGTGTTTTAAGAATTTAACTTAAAGGAGTCATCACCCGGAAATTGCACTTTTTCAAGTTAAAACATGTGTATCGGTGTTGGGGCGGTATATTA
>JAOXYM010000016.1:15251963-15269994 GCA_028567055.1 Leptatherina wallacei | reverse complement strand
ATGTGTGTATGTGTGTGTGTCTGTAGGCAAGTTTCCTATTTGGCTCAAAGTTACTCCCTTTTCCATCTCTCTGCCTCCCTGACTGAGTCTATTTCATCAATAACTCACTTTGAAGGAAAGCAACCTTATCCCCACTTCTACCCACTTTTTCCATTTCTCACTTTGTCTACATCTCTCTGACTGTTTTACCATCTCTGTCTGTGCAGACAAGTGAGCAGTGGGGGCCCTATGTTATCTCACTTCTGCTAACCTAAGTATAGCCACGCTGACACGCATTGCCATTGCAGTGACAAATATCCCAAGTGCGTGACACCAATCAGATGAAGGTGCACTGACATAATTCATCACCTGGCTGAGTGTTTGACGTCTCTACTGTGCTTGTTCCAAACTTTAAAAACCAATCCACTAGAAACATTTCTAATTTAATCTAAAAAAGTTTTTTTTAAAACAAAGTTTTACTGTCAGCCAGGGAATTTCTGCATACTTTGCATCCAAGTTAAGAGGTCCTCTTTCTTTGTTGTCCCTTTTACAAACATGTGGAGATCCTAAAGATCTTGGAAGACTAAAGCCATGTACTGTTTATGTGTGCGTTTCATGTCTTATTCTCTGTTTTTGGTGGACATGGACACACTTCTTAAAACGGTTCTGTCTTTACAGGAAACTTTTTATTTATGAAACAAAATGGGCTCTGTTTCTGTGTGGATGTAGCCTATGTATTGTTTTCCATGTACTTCCATGTGTGGATGAGACAACATTACACATCGGGCAAAACAAAAAAAAGCTAACTATTCGAATGATTACAAATTTACCTTAGTAGTTAGCAAGTGAAATATACAGTATGATCAGCACAAAATAATATCTTAATTTATTAAAATATTAAAGCATTAATTGATAATTAATTCAATATTTCAAGAAAAGTTTAATGTCCAAGAAAGAGATATTTTTAATTCATTATATCATTACTGAATGACAGTAGTTCTTGCAGCATCTTGAGTTAAAGTAAAAGCTAAATTTAAGTAAAATCTCATCATTGCATCAAGTAAAATAACTGCCTGAACACAGGGACCGTTTTGGTGTAGCTATTGCACAGGTCTTAAAACTAACACTGTTGGGGTGCTTTTGTTATCAGATCAGATTGTGATTGCTTTAGTCCCTGAATTACCAAACACTTGTATCTTTGATAAAAAATTCCCTATTAAATGTTTTTTCCTTCTCCAAGGCTGATTTAACCTAATTCTTTCTGTTTGCCTTTTCATCTTCTTTTCTCACCTTTTCCATTGTCTATTTTATTATAGGAAATACAATGTATCAAAACATCATGTACAGTCTAACATACACCTCTTACTGTACATAACACTGTACATGCTCTACAGATCATCCTTGTCCCATCAGTATGCATTGTCCAAATCCCACAACTTTCATGTTGGCCCTCTTGTGCTTTTCAGCATTCATTAACTCAACAGTGAAGCTAACAGCCCAGGTGTCAGTGCTGGAGCAATCTCTCTTACATCTATGCTTATTTTTCTCCCTCCTTCAGGAGAAATCGCATGCTGGTCAGGGGGAAATGATTTATAGGGTTCCCTTTGAATAAATAATCCATTGCAGTCCAGGGGAATCGGGAATAGGCAATGCATAGGCTTGCAGTGATGGAGAGGAAAGGGAATGGGACAGTATAGAAAATGGTATGTGGAGATTAAGGAGAGGGAGGGATGAAGGTTAGAATAAGAGAAGAGGGAGGTTCAATAAAGCTGTTTGTTCACTTTTCAAATACATTTTATAGTTTGAGTTATTGATTTTGCATCACATTTTAGAGTAACTGGATTGCTTTCATGGTTGATTTTCATATATAGATTATAAGATATTAGGGTTAAACCAACAACTGTTGGTAGAGTTACTTTTCTCTGCATTAAGAAGAGCAACTTCAGGGAGTCTCTTTAGAATAACTTCAGGATGCCTCCCAGGTAATACTCTTTGGTCTGGAGGAGACCTCAGGGCAGACTCTGGGTACACTAGAGAGCTCATGTCTCTCAACTGACTGGCAATTCTTTTGCATCCCTCTTGGATGAGGCGAAGGGGATGTTGATGAGGAATCTTTGAGAGAAAACTGCAGAGACTGGTGCATCATGACCTGAAGAAATAGCTGAATGAATGGATAAATGGATGGTGAACCAGGTTTAGTCATTTGGATGAGTTTTCACTGTTCCTACCTATGTTTCTAGTCAAATATATTAGATACTGAGCATCAGGAAACTGTGTAAGCATTGTTACATTACACTGCTTAAGTGTATGATTTGACTTAAACACAAGATTCTTCAATAAAAAATTCAATAAAATCTAATTGTATCTAATTCAATACTCTCAGATATGTTTATTGGATGGGATAAATCACTCATGCTCTGAATCTGGACAAGTATAACAATTTGCAAAGATAGGGTTTACAAAAAGGTAAAGAATTCTCATTTTTCACTTTTTCTTTTCTTTCTATAAACATCAACCCATTTTGTATTTTTATGCAGCCTCAGTGGACAAGACGATTAAAATTCCATGAATTCAAAACCGTGAGAGGAAGCTTGCCATGTAAGAAAAATGACTGTAAACACGTCAGAATCAATTAATTGAATTCTGCCAAAGCATTTGTTTTCTGTGTGATGTTTGCAGAAAAACCATCCTAATTCAAACCCTGCACCCAAAACATGGGTTTAATTACCATAGTATATAATAAAAAATACACACATTATGAGCCAATCAACAGCCCCTGCCCCCTCAACAAACAAAGAAAAAAAGTGAATGGGGTTTAAACATTAAAAGGTTGTGACCACGATTGAAAAGTAATAATGCAGACGCCCTTGTGAACATCCGACATTTTCAAAGGATAAGACGATGTTACAACATTTAAAACAAGACAAGATGGAGATGGATATGGAGACTACTTACCTTTGTTGCTGCAAAGTATCTAATGAAAGGTATTGATTACAAGAGAAAGTGGAGGGCAAATGCACCTTCATCTCTCCCTGAAGAGAGCACTTTGGACATGTCTTTGATGTCTGATTGAGTCCTTGAACTCTGCAGTAATTTGCATTGCAAATTAACCCTGACATAATGGTAGATAGGAGATGTGCTAGACTGCCATGATTTAAGCCCAAACAGAAATATAGTACACACTGCTGTAAGGCAAATCGATGCCTCAGTCTCCAGTCAATAGAGTTTTGAGCATTTGGTTTAATAAACCAAAGACATGAGTGCTGGAGATTTATTGCGGGTACAATCATCTTGGCCTTTAAAAGGAATGTTATTTAATGGAGTTGATCACAGTTCTTATAGAAACTATAAATAGTTCATGTTTCAAAAGATGTATTTATTACCCTTGACAAGACCTTTCATTACAAACCAACAAAGTGATGCAACACTAATGTAATCAAATGAATAATGATTGCTGAGTTTAAAGGGTCATTTTTTGGGGAACTTATTTATCAAGATGCTATATGTTGAAAGGTTAGAGAAAGAAGAAAAAGAAAGGTTCATGGTTACACAGGGGAAGCAAACTACCTTTTAACTACTGCAATTACTCAACAGATATATGAAGTCTTCTGTAAAATATCAGTGTGATCAGTTTTTAACATACTTCAGGCCTCATATACAATCTTACAAAAACCCTGGATGTCTCACTAGAACAGCAAAATCTCAGTCTTAAACCAACAGAACTAATGCAAAATGAGATTGCAACTGAACCCTTCCTTCTCTGAGCAATGTGGACTTCTCTGTCTTTTTGTGGAAGTCTTTTTAGCCCAAGCGTGTGGTTAATGTATTGACGAAAGATCTAGAGGTTTCAACTGAATGCTCACATGCACTAAAATGCATGCACAGCCGGACATCCTGCCACAACAGAGCACACATGAGCACAGATTAGGAGACGCACAGAGGGAGAGTGTCTGCATATCCACACAAAACAAATACAGTAACTGTGTGCTGCTGTGTAAAGCATTACTAATGTTCTCTTGGAGACTGACTTTTGAAACCATTAGCTTGATATTGATTCAAAATATATCTAGCAATAGCTACAAAAATAATGAGAAAGGTGGCCGTGTGAATCACCTGCAACTTGTTATCTTTTTACAACTTTATCTGTCTGCGGATAGAAGCTCAATCTACATCCCTGATGATCCAGAGGTTTGACTTGAAAATCCCTACTCTTTCCTCACAACCAACTGTTGTCTCTCAGAAGATGAGCAGAAATTATGCCAATGCTTGTTGTTTAATGTGATGGGCCCTTCATTTCAAAACCTCTACTGGGAGCCTTAAAAGTCTCTTTTGCAGTCAGCCGGAAGGAGTGTTCTGTGTTTGCTGCCAGTTCTTCGGGGAGCCCAATCAGAGTGTTTTGGGTGTCTTATAATCTCTCATTACAGTGATGGAAGACTGGATCAATCTCTCTGTCTCTGAGATCATTATCCAGTCATTGGGATTCTGGGGCTGATTCCAGACAGACTATTTCTAGCAGACATGTGTAGTGTATCTCACCTCTAAAACTCGAGTTGCATCATTACGCTTCACAAAGTCATTTAGTTGAATTAAGATTTATTTTCAACTGGCTGTGCAGATACGCGGGCTGCTTTTTGGGTAATATCCAGCCCTGAACTTTGGCGACAGTTGCTGCTGAGATGTGAGGCATGGATATGGATTTTGAAGTGTTCATTCAGAGGGCATGTCATTCATGTTTTTCCTTTTTAAAAAATTGCCAGCACAAACATATACATGCAAGTTGTAAACTCTGACATCTTAATACTGTGTGTGATTCAAATATATCAGTGGTAACCCGGATCTGTGCTCCAAATCTGAACTGTTATTGGAGTGGGACAGCAATGCACCACTGGGAACCTCATATATTTCAGCAAAGAGAACTGGAGCAGATTAATGTCAAACCAAAACCACCCACACTGACTGACCCCAAACAAGGTGCAACGGAAAATCAGGGACACAAAGAGCCGGATCCACCAAGATCCCAATTTGCGTGTAGTAATTTGCCTGTGCAACCTAGAAATTTAGGTGTGGGGCTGAACCACGGTTTGCGGGTGATTTACTAAGATTGATTGCGCAAATGTTGGCAGGCGCAAACGTGTTGGAGACTCCCTATTTAAATGAGGCTTTCGCATGTTTTGTGGTTTGCAACACGGCAAGTTTGAAGAGAGGAAAGTGCAAAATGAAATTGTTTCGGTGAAGATGGAGATACTAGTGGAAGAGACAAAAATGGAAAAATGGAAAAAAATGTATAATGAATATTAAATGAAAAAAATACAACAGGTATCCCCGCAGAGCCTCAAAAGCCGATAGTTCATGAGGACATCCATAAGGAGTTGCTGCCAGTACAAATCAAATAGTCTGGAAACCTTAAAGATGATCTGACATCTACTACGAAGTCTTCTGTGAAAAGGCAGTGAGGCAAGATACTCGGGCCATGGCAGCACTGCATATGGAGTAACGATGGTCATTAATGTCCCGGCGAGAGGGATCAAAAGTGGGGTACAGATGGTGGTAGGGCTCTCAATACCAGGAGGTCTTGAGTGATTTGGAGAAGGGAAGAGCGCATACAAGAGGTAGAGGAAGGAGAGATGCGCGCTGGAGCCTCCAGGAGAGGAGAGCATTGTGCATATCCAAGCTAAGCGGTGACCCTTCTGTTTCGTTTTTATAAATTCAGGTTGAATCGTGTTGTTTGTTGTTGTGTTGATTGTTAAAGAATGAAAACTAAATACGCTGCCTCAACCAATCAAAAGAAAATAGTGTGAATCAGACTAATGGGTGTTTGCACTCCTGCACAAGTTTTCTATTTCCACTTTCATCCAGAGGCTGCAACCAGTTTGCACCTGCTCTTCAGAAGTAATAAATATAGGTGCAGAAACAGCCACCTAAATCACATTGCGCATGCAAAGCTGATTTATTTGCATCTACTCCTCCCAGTATTTTGCACTTTCTGGCAGAAACGTCCAGATCGCATACATGCTAAATGGAGTGAGGGTGTTATTTTGCGCGTGGAACAGGCGCAATCCTCAGTGTGTCCTTTTAGTAAATCACCTGCAACATCGTTTTGCATGTGCTGTCAAATTTGCATCACGTTTTAACACGCGCAACCCTTTGATAGATCCGGCCCAAACTGTAGTGCAGTAGGTTTATGATTAGTTCTTCTTCTTTTTAACTTCCCTTTAGAAAAATCCAGAGTTCTTTATAATATGTATCCCACACTTTCTTCAGATGAGAACAAAAGTGAAGTAAAGTGTGCTTGAGGGTCTTCTGCAATTGTCTGTTCTGCTTTGTCAGACCTACAATATCTCCATGTCTACACATGAACACACACAGTCCCTTCTCCTCAGTCTCTGGATTGATTGCTGTAATCAAACGGTGGAAGTCAGCGAGGTTGTATGAGAGTGTGCCACACTATTTTCCACTTCCCTAACCCATGAAGGGGAAGGAACACTCCCAATTTCAGTACTAGCAGTTCACACAGAAAAAAGGGTCACAGGTAAGAGTGAAAACAAAGACAAACACAAATGTCGGGTCATAGAAAAGAAACAGCATTTCCTTTGGGAAAAAGAGCAGGGTATATCTGGGGCATGGAGAAAATGACAGAAGTACTTGTTTCACACACCCACATAATGTAATGGTGCATCTTCTTAGAAAAAGAGAAAAGATTTCTTTCTTGTGTGAAGAGTCAAGTGACAGGACAAAGAAGGGCTTTTGTGTTGTCCTCATCTTGTAAAGGGAAACAGTCTTCCATAATGATGACTCAAACATGTGGTGGCAAGAATAAATTCATGAGCTCAGTTCAATCTGCAGTATTATTATTTTTTTGTTCACATGCATGGAAAAGTAAAACAATGTGTGTTTAATGTGATATATTGTAAATATCACTGTCTTAATTGCAAATAGCTTTGTTTGAAACCGTACATGTGGTGTGCTGGATGCACCAGATTTTTTAGGCTGTTTTTGATGAACCACTATCTCAAAAGATGTGAAAGAATCAGAAAAAGTCTGTGTTCATGTTTACTTATTCCTTCAGTAAAAAAACAAAAAACAAAAAAAAAGGAAACCATTCTTGACTGCATCTCACTCATCTCTTCTATCTCTTGCAGTTTCATTTGAAACAACTGGCTGGTGTTTGCTTATATTTAAATATATACATCAAATACATTTAAATATAGTTATACAATGCAAAACTATCTAGCAAATGCAATTTATGGAAAAAGCATGGAAGTGATATCTTCCTGATTAAGTATATTATCACTTAAAAACAAATACATTTCAGTACTTTCACTTGCAGCATGACAAGATGACAAACAAGCAAAATAAACAGACAGTGAGGAAGGAAGACAGACAGGAGAGACATGATTTTATGCAGAACAGCCACATGGCTGTTCACGCCCATCATCTGGTGCTGCACTATCGATAAAACAAAAGAACAATCACTGGATTTGTAGTACTCATATTTCCCCTGTGTCCTCAACCCAAACTAGTGGTTGTTTGACTTTCTTGAATGATTACAAGAATTTGCATGTTACTGTGTACAAACAAGGACAGAGGGAGCAGCAACAGAGTGACAGTGACAAGCAGAGCAGGACTGTATGATTGAGATGCGGCTCGATCAGAAAACAAAGAAATTAAACATCAGAGCCCATGGGGATGGGATGAAAGAAGAGATGAGCAAGTGAGAAATAAAAGGAGGAGAAAACAGAAATGAGAGAAAAAGGGTTAGTCAGAGCAAGAGGAGATAACTGAAAGAAAAGTGAGATGGAGCAATGAGAAGGATGCTGAGAAATTTGTATGTGTGTGTGTGTGGGTGTGTGACTGAGAGAAGGCAAGATTAGGGAGGCGATATCAGACTGTCCATCAGTGTCACAGAGCTTGTGTCCTCTGTAAGTCATTTCATCCATCAGCCTGGAAAGCCTGATTGTGTGTAGATGGCCTGTTTACTTATTCTACATCACAACACTCAACCCCTTCCTGTCTGTAACACCTGGGCTCGATTAAACCTTTCTGGAATCATCTCTGTTATGAAATGCCATGTAAAACGAAGTACAACACACACAGGTACATGCACACAGGTTTTACTGTTATTGCAATCTGCATTGGCTGTATTGTAACAGTATGATTTTACACATTGAATAGTTTTCATGTAATTTTACAGTATTTACCAACAGGTTCCTATTTATTTTATTTCACATTTCCCATTGATCAATTCAAATTCAATTCAAGACGGAAAGATACCGGAGATCATTCCTGCTAGCAGCCAACACCCTCCGGAACAAGGCCCTATCTTCGACTTTAATTTAATTGTTGTTAATTGTATCATCATTATTATTATTATTTGAAAAAAAAAAAAAAAGCTGCTACAACAATAATTTCCCTGTAAGAGGGATAAATAAAGTATTTTCAAATCACATCATTTAAATTAATCTTAATGAAAGAAGACTAGTTTGACAATAACATACTAAAAACAAACTTCTAATCCAACACCTCTGCGTCGGTTAGTAATGAATAATCTCATCACTTAAAATTTGAATCAGTCATTGAAATCAATACAGACCTTTTTTTTGCACAAACATTATCATTTCATTGCTTAAAGTGAGTGATGCAGAAGGAAAGTCTCCCACTGAATTAAGTTTGCTCAGCAGGTTCCGTTCTGCTTCACGACCCATCATTCCCACAGGAGCAAAGCACCACTTTACATACACCCATCTGTGTTGAAAAGGGGATTGTCATCAATCCAGCAAACTACGGCACTCCTGGTGTCAGAGAGAGAAAGAGAGAGAGAGAGAGAGAGAGAGAGAGTGTATTAGGGCACAGCCTGACAGGAAATGGTGTCTTATGCTGAAAAATGACAATGACAGATTTTTACTGTTAATGGTGACTAATCTCAATTACACTTAGAAAATGTGGAAGGGAGGAATATTTTACTGTAATTTAAAATATTACACAATATTTTACAATAATGTTGAAAATCCATTATAAATTTACAGAATTCCCAGAGATGTTACAGAAGTGATTACTGATGGGATAATGGAAACAGTCCCCAAATCTAAAATTAAAATAAATCAAATCAAGCTAAATTGCATTTCTTTACATACATGTCATTCTTTAAATACATGTCAATTTTTTGAAAAATTATATTTTCAATGTAATACGGCACAATTTTACTTTATGTTGCACCCTCTAATGATGACCGTACTTCAGTAAAGCTGTTTACAGTTGCTATTTTCAGCTGGTGGAAAGAATTTCTACAGAGTTTTAAAAGACGATAGTAGGCCTATTTTCACTTTCTTTGCAAAGCTGAGCCTAACACACTGTGACTCCTGTATGGAGGGAGGGCACAAAAGAAATACAGACACAGGATTAAATCCCAAATATAGATATTTGCTAAAAAGAAATAAGTACTTTTCTTATCTTCTTTGAGGGTTTCTCTTTTTTTTTATCCATTTTATTAAATTTATTTTAAAAGTTTGTTTTTACTACTTCTTAATGCTTCCTCTGCACCCCACTGTAATTCTTCTAATGTTTTATGTAAAGCACCTTTTACAAATAAACTTGCCCTGCCTTGCCTTTATAGCACAATGTAGAACATTTATAATTAAATTCCCACTATCTTTATACTGGAGACTGTAAAATGAAGATAATAGAATATGTGATTTAGACCAGAAATGATCAAAGCTTGAATTTTTAATATAAAAAAGCAGACTGTATTACAGTGTACATGCCAGTTCACTACCAAGCTCAACATCTATAAGTTTTGACAAGATGATTAGAGCTCAATTAACGCAAGTCTTCATGACCGAACATCATATTCTGTCTGGTCTGGAACTAAGAAAAAAACTCACTGTAAAAAATGCCCTGTGTACCACTGGTAAACTTGCATTGCTTTGAAAACGGAGTAGTGAGCTTCAGTAGGTTGCCAGAACTGATCAAACTTCAGTGATCAATCTATCATCCCCACTCCTCAATGTGGCGCTTTATGAAAATACCATTCGTCTGACAAAGACAGTCAGTTTTGACAAAGAGCCTGTCGAGTACAAGGCGAGAAGTATTCAAAGGGCCCTTTGAGGCTGTTTTGTACAGTGTATTTTAATTGGTCTGGAGAACAGTGAGAGCTTTTCAGGAATATTCACAGCTTACAAGGCTAAATCTCAGACAATGCCCTAATTAAAAGACAACATACAAGCAGGAGTTTCAGCAGCTTGCTCCAGATAAAGAGCTTCTATTATTAGCTTGCAGAGATACTACAGATGGTTTAAATGAGAGAGAAATGTGCCCAGTATTCTTCTGTTGTAACCTCTCTTCTTTTTAGTTTACTGGGTTTTTTTGTACTCTTTTTTTGGAAGCAAGGAACATTATGCTGTTTTTGACCTTTGCCTATTTTCCTTCTCAGCACAGAGAGTACAATCCACATTCGAAGATTTGGCACCGTTTCATGCAGGAGACTGATGGACAAACTCTAGTTGTTTAGTAAGCTGGGAACATTTCATTGATTCCTGTTCTGAGGCTCAGAGGCTCGGACTTGTCTACCTTTATTTCTGTGTCACTTCTGACATTTAAATGACAATTTGTCATTTAAAGTGGAAGTCATCCCAAGATAAAAAGAATATATTTTCATGTGTTAGACATTAAAGGTTACAGACCACAAACTGCTCCGTCATGGACAGATGGCATCAACTGATATTGATCACGAGATAAAAACATTTCATAAACTGAAATTCACTTTCACTTTCATCCTCTTTTTCTGTGCGTGAACTGATGTGGGTTTTTCATTTTCTGCTGTGAAAGAGAACATCCATCATCTTCTTTTCTTTTTTTTTTGTTTACTGGAATTTGGCCGACCGTGACGGAGCTTTATGAAGTTCTGCGCTGCTCTAGAAATCCCTGATTGTTACCATTTTCTGCCTCCGCTTAGGAGAATAATCTGGAGAGGCCTCTCACTGCAGGCTTCAAATAAGATTTTCAACCCAACATAATTCTCCCCTGGGAATTTATTCATTTTCTGCTCTGTATGCATGTGCATGTTCCATAAGCTCAGACGTGATAAAGGTCCACGAGGTGCAATCGGTTCACACACTTAAAATGAAGACGCATTTCTTAAAAGTCAGATAAATATTTGTGGTGATGCTTGAGTGTGTTTTTATTTGCTTCAAAATGAACTGTCTGGTGATGACAGGGATGTTGATGATGGTACAAATTTGTTTACACACAGAAGAGAAGGGGGAGGAAGTAGTAGTTGAGACTGTTACCAGCACAGACATTTCAGTTTGTTGTCATCTCCATTTTTGGTACAAAAAAACAAAAAACCCAACGTCCTCATTTTGCTAAATAGGCCAGAAGTGACTATTCTCAACCCTTTTTCAAATATGATGTTCCCTATATTTACACCAGTCATCAAAGTCCATTAAAGGACCGATCATTAAAGAACGTTCCTTCGTCATTTGGTGAGCAATGTGTCATTTCAGAGAGGTGGCTGGTGTGGGTAAATTATTGGCACTGATTGAGAACCAGGTTTTCATTGATTACGTCTAAGCTGATGGAGCGTGAAGAGACATTTTCACTATTTTATATTGAGCCTGTGCAAAATATGGAAAAAGTGGGTGGTAATAAAGACAAATTAAAGCAGTGTTCATTTCACTGCTGTGTTGAGACTGAATGGCTGTTGCCTTGGATACCAAACAGAGAGGGTGACAGTGAAAGCAATGACAGGCCAAGACTAAGAAAGAGTCAGAGGGAAATAAAGAGAAAAACAGCATGACACATCGTTTAGCTTTGAGCCTCTTATCGATTCCACCCTGTCATCGCTGAGAGGACTACTTACCAATTAGAAGATTAGGGTTGTGCTATATCTCACGAGGGCAGCTGGATTGATGGAGTGGGACAGAGGGAGAGCGGTGAGAGAGTCTTTAAAATCCAATCATACATGAAAAGCAACATATGGTTAACAGAGCGTAGCAGTTAAAGACGAGTGAATCAGAGAGATGGTTGTTCTCTGCGTTGTCTTGCTAAGTATTGCTACAGGGAGCTTCGTCTCTCACAAGACACCCTTTTAGCACACATGCAAACAAATCCGCCAACAACTGCTTCCTAAAGTCAACATTCATGCTGCATTTCTTTGATGAGCCTTGGGCTTCACTTTTTTCTTAGAATTCTTATAGATACATTGCAGAGAAATTGCAAAAGGAGTAGTTTTTCAATCAGCTAATCCACTGCTGATTCAGAGAAGGGGTGAAACAGAGTGTAAATCTAAATAAAAGACTTCATCTAAAATAAGTAGATTCCATTTTGGGATGAATCCTCAAACCAATGCAATCACTTAAATACATTTTAGTATGTGACAAAAGAAGGATGTGACTTTAAACACCTTAAACATTGTAAAAATTGTAATGTTTCTCAAATAAGTTACTTCATGTTTGCTGTATTTTACACAAGCTGTGCTGTTGAAGATTAGATGCATGACAACACAGCATTAGATATTGAGGTACAGTTAATAGCTAAGACAAGAGTTATAAAAGTAGGATAAGTGATAAAAAACTGTTGACATGCTTGAAACCAGAGCAGATTTGATTCAATATTAACCCTGAAATTATTAAATCCTCACACGAGGGACCAATAAAATCATCTGCCCATTTAATTGCTCATGCCTGGCTCTGTTTTTTCTCCCTGAACACCTGTGTAAATGTGCATGTGGTCCATTTTGATTTTCAACACTTACTCATCATTGTCCTTATTTGCCAAATGGCTTTATTTATCTCCGCTGGGTTTATGACATTGTTTGAAAAATTGATTTCACTTTAATGGACTTTGTACTACTTGTAAAATAACACACAACCCTATAAAAGCTACTGCTTTTATTCAGTTTCTAAGCTTGTAGCATCAATAAGAGTTGGAGTATGTGTTTGGTTTGTAATCAATGTGATTTATAGTTTGATATGTTTGTAGACATACGTTCACTGATTTGGTGGGTTATATATATATATATATATAATTCAAGAAAAAAACAACAACAACAAACAAACACAACAGCGGGCTAAAAAAACATGTTAAGCATGAAGGTGCAGGTACACATACACACGTATCACCATTTAGAAGGTAGGATGCACAATTATCAATGCTGAACAGCAAGGGATCATTTAACACATTCTATACTTGCCTAGTTTTGATAAACCATTTCTTTATATTTTACTTTAATATGTTACGGTTTATGGCCCTGCGACAGACTAGCGACCTGTCCAGGGTGTACCCTGCCTCTCGCCTGATACTTGCTGGGATAGGCTCCAGCCCACCCGTGACCCTGCATGGATTAAGCGGTACAGGAAATGGAAATGTTACGGTTTATGTTTTTTTAACCCCACAATCACTCTTTCACAGTTTAATTGCACAAGCTGAAACACAAAAACTTATTTTTGTGAACCAAGTTTAGTCGTTAAATTATAGCCCCCCTTCCTCAATGACTATTTTCTGAATGTTATCTGGTAACATTATTTAATGCTTTAGATATGGCTTGCACAGATTTAAATGGTACTAAATCCATTCAAGTAATTTTGACTGAAGGAACAGTAAATTATGATCTTGATATCCGACCTTACGCATATATTGTGTTGCTCTTTTTTTAAGTATAATGTACATAAATTAGTTTTATAAAAATTATCCCAAACCCCTTGTCAGCCATATGAGGCTCGTCAACCGTGCAATTACTCATCACAAAAAGCTTCCCAACATTTTGAAAAAAACTTTTCTACGATCAGGCCTGCTGAGTCAGACAGGTAGTACACAAGTCAAATAATTAGAAGCCAGGGTTAAGGTTGCAAAATTAGTTCAGGTTGGAGCACTAAGACTATGTCTATGAGCTTCTATGCTGGATATTCTCATGGGATGATAAGACACTGACTGTCTTGTGTGTATAAAGGTAAGTATGTGGCAGGAACGCTGAGTTGAGTGCAGAAGAAGTGGGAGTGGCAGGGTCTCGACAGCAAGTGGTAATGAAAGGCACCGACAACATGCAGGTGAGACAGACTGAAAAACAAGTTAACTGGAGGTGGACATGATGCTGCAGGGAGCTGGAACAGCAAACGTGACACAAATTTCTAGAAAATAAGCAACAGGAAAAAAATAACATTTCCAACTTCTACTTCAATGTAAATATTAGCTGCTGGGTGCATTAAGATAAGTAGTTTGTGGCTTTAATTTTCCTGTCTGCTGTTATTAAATCATTGAGGAAGAACATGGCATAGTAAAATTCTGTATTTAACAGAGAACTAGTCAAAAATGTCAGTGCCTGTCATGTGTCATTTCTTCCATTTTATATAAACAGAAAAAACTGTTTTGCTTGTGTCCTTCCCTAAGTGTTTGCTGTCACTGCCAACATATCAGGGTGGGCATGACATACTGTAAATGTATTTACTTCTGATGGGAATTCAAAAAATAGTCTTATTGTGCCTTCTGGGCTCATTGAAAATTTCTATACGTGATTGAACAGCAGGGGTCTGCCTAAGAAACACTGCCAAACAAACCTATTGATGTGTGCGTACTTTTGCCAAATATGACTGCTTGTGTATGTATTGCATCAAATAGACATAAAAAAATACATTTACAGTGCAAATCTGATGCACTTTTAGAGCTTAGAAAAGAATATCTGAGTTCATTGTCTGTAGTAAGATTCTTTTCAATGTATCACAGCTTGTAGCCAGCCTGTCTAATACTTCCTTTTGAAAATATTTTCAGCTATTCTTCCTGTGATCAGCTTCCAGGTGTGTGTGAGGTTCTTGAGAGAACTTCGACCCACTGCTCTTTTGATGTCTGTCAAATTATTTTGCTTATGTTTGGGAGCCTCTTTAAGCAGCAGATAATATGCTGTTTGCTTCTGGAATTTGATGGTATTTAAACGACACCATTATCCCTCATTACACTGAAATATTTCCTCTGGATGTGGCTGCAACACAAGACGAGCACTTGACCAGCACAATCCTCCTCCATGTTTAATGTTTTGAGAGGTTGAAATGCTGCATCTTTTTTACTCCCTTGTTACTGCCAAAAAATACAGTTTCAATTAAATTTTTCTCCCCAAAATACCAACCTTTGATGTTGAATTAAGTGAGGACACTTATATTATTCTCCTCTTTTTATCTGATCTAGGAAAGTATTTGGATAACAATGTTGTGAAACTCCAGAGTCTGCTGTATCTTTTTGAAGGCCTATTGCCTTTAAACAGTAAATTTATTTTGCAGTTTTCTCTAGAGGGTTTTCATGGTTTTCTAATTTTCATTTAGCATTCACCATTTCTGTTATGTGCCATTTCAAATTGCACCATAATCTTTGGAAATAGCTCCCTGAAAACACTTTGTTATCCCGCTTTGTTAATCTGTTACTGTAATTTTCAGTGTTAGGCAGCTGCTTAGAGCAGCTGGTGAGTAATATTTTAGGATAAGTGTATTTATGAAGTGATTAAGGTCTGACACTTAGATAAAACATACCTTTAGGCTCAGATCTCTAAGGATCCCCGAAGCTTTAGCACAATGCTTTTCTCTGTTTCTACCTATCTAATTGAAAAAATGTACAAAAAATATATGCTAAGAACATATCTACATATATATGTTCAGTTTTGTATGTATGTATTTATATTTGAACAGTAAAATAAATACCAACAGGATTTTTGGTTGGTATTGTTTTACAGTGTAAAGGAAGAGAAGCATTTCTTGCATTAACTTTCCTAATCAGCTGTTGTAACAGCATATTTGATAAGTTGTTTGTCACTTTTTGGAAATACCAATGACAACAAATTCCAAGCAAAATGGTTGTCAGTTTTTACTCTGCAATACTTTGAGTTGTGCTTTATATCTTGTGTTTGTGGGTCTCTATGTGTGTAGGGGGGGCTGCCTATTAAAAAAGCATAAATCTCACAATGTGATGGGTAGATGAAGTAGAAACTGAGAGACACCATATGGAGCTCTGTCAGTGAGCTGTGGAAGAGTTAAATGTAGGGTGTCGAAACACGGCCTGCCTCCAGTATATTCAGACACACGCATATACACATATACACACATACACACACAGAGATAACTCAAAAACATATGCGCACTCACGCACATTCTGAGCATTACACACACTCAGCAGCTTTGTGAGAAGACAAGTGCTTTAATGACACTTAGCTTGAGATTGACACTGGTGACACTCTAAAAGTCACGATGAGCCAAAGCTGTTATAGCTAATGACCCAACACACTTACAAGTCCATATACACATGATGCAAAAAGGAAATCAATTAACTAAACTGACAAAATAGCAACAGAGCCCCCTTAAAACTGAAAACTAAACTTTAAACTACTTTTTCTTTTCCCTCCATCTGTTCAACCTTGTATGTACCATTAGCATTGCACAATGGGGTTGTCAAAGAAAATCACATATCAATCAATATTTAAATTTAGTATCTAATTAGATCTAAATTTGCAAAACAAAAAACTTAACCAATGTTCCCATCATTCTTGAACTATTCATGGTTGATAGACAGCTTCTACTAAGTCATATTTAGTAATATGGAGGCCACTCTTGAACAAAATGCAACATTTGGAAATTTGCTATTTTTTTCATAATAGTACATCTTGTGAGACACAAGAAAGGAAGGATGATCTGTTTGAGTGTGTGTCTTGTGTAAGTGAGACACAAAAGAATTCACAGGAGCCTCTCTGAGTCATCGTTACAAATTGGGTTGGAGTAATTAAAACCAGGCGACTCATCATCTACCTGTGTTGTTGCATCGCCCTGTAAGCAGACTGCTACTATCACTTGACTCAGCCCTTTAAACTACTGTACATTTTTCAAAGAAACTAGCACTCAGATCCTTTTGGACCACTTCGGTAATGTTTGGGATACGTTAAAAAATCCAGCAGGTGGAAGCAGGGGCATAGCACGAAATCCTGGGCCCTATGTACAGCCATCTTGGTGGGCCTCTATGCTGATATGATCAGTAGTTCTCACATATATTTTTATCTCCTAAATCTCCTCACTACCTTCATTTCCCTTTTTTACAGGCAAATAGATAAACATATATATCTCCATCAAACATGCAAGGAAAGTGTAAACACAAATAAAAATAAACACAATATATACAAGAGAGGCGCAACACACAATAAATAAAATTAAAAAAGCAATATATACGGACTATGTACAATTATGTTTATGGATTTGTGATATGGATTCAGTGCCGAGATGACTATAACCTCTCACACATGGAGGATTTAATGTACAGTTATTGTAAATGGAAGGAATGATTTTCTGAACCTCAGTAATTCAGTAGTAATCATCAGACAGCCAAGGTCAGATATTCTTATAAGATATTTAATCTGACTCAAATGTACCAAAAGTAGGAGTTAAAATAATCAGACTCTGCTTTTTCATCATTTATTTTGGCCATAAAGTTGGAAATTGTTTCCTTTGTTTAATTTGATTAATTTAAAAATGATGGTGAGATAATTTGTTATTTATGTTACAGTTTTGCGGGTCTGGTGCATTCTGTTTTTTCAGATAACGTGATGACAGTAGCATCTTCACAATTCTGAAATTACAAGGACTCCATGGATACCAAAAATGTCATGATTGATCGCTGGGATGGGATTAAAATATCAATACAAAGTTGAACTGTTTTTTTATGGAGAGGTCCATAAAGTCAAATGGTTGTTGTAATAACCGAATAATTTCTGAAAGTAATTAATCAGTGTTGTCCCTAAATGAATCTCAGCATGCTTTCTTTCGCTCTCAGACACATGCTGCTGAAATCAGCTCAAACTGTGTGGTAGCTCAGGTGCTGCTCCTGACTTCATTTTCTCACCCACTGTTGTTTTCATTTTCTTCTTTTCTGATATCCAGACTCAGCTTCTTTGGGGAAATACATGTGGACTAAACCTTATGGCACAATTTTAGAGGGGGGAAAGTTTAGGGGGGCTGCATGGTGGTGTGGTGGTTAGCACCGCAGCCTCACAGCAAGAAGGTCACTGGTTCGAGTCCCGGGCTGAGTTTGAGCCAGA
>JAOXYM010000016.1:15222528-15236113 GCA_028567055.1 Leptatherina wallacei | reverse complement strand
TGCTGGGATAGGCTCCAGCCCACCCGCGACCCTGCATGGATTAAGCGGTACAGAAAATGGATGGATGGATGGACGTTTAATGTACTTTAATTTAATGCACTAGTTGTAAAAAGTCAAGGTTATTGAAAAATTGACCAGGTTGCAAAATAGTTCTCTCTAAGACTTTGACATTGCCTCGTTTTTGGAACCAGTATACAGCTAAAAGTCCATTATGACAGAGAAGTAATCGATGCATTCATGACATTTTTAACTGTTTAGCTCACTTTTCTGAAGTTAAATCAATTTTATGAACACGTTCCAGAACTGATGACGGTTTTAACTGAATAGATTTAGAGGATATGAGTCAGGCTGAACCAAGGTGAGTAAAAAGAATAGATAGGGACTCTTTTCCATTTAAAAAAAGAAGCTTTTTTGAGTGTACATGTGAAAAGCTGTCAACACAAATGCAAAAAGGACTCTAAGTATTTTTTTTTCCACTTTTCAAGTCTGTCTTTATATTTTTTAAGAACTGCTCTTGCTTTCTCATGTTTTTTTTTTCATTTTTAAATTTTTTACAGATAAATAGCTGATCTGGTCTCTCCTTAGTAATTTGGCTGTAACACTTCACTGACATGCATCAAAATCTGTAACATGAGGCACAATGAAGATGTCTAACACAAAACAGGAAAAATACAGAGGAGTGAGAAGACAAGGTGTAAAGGTTAGAAAAAGAAAGAAAACAACTCAGAAAGTCCAAAAGACTTTTAAAAGAAATACTGATAGAGAAAGATGGGGGAAGCTGAGAAGGAGCATGAGGTAGAGACAAGACAGATGCAGACAGCAGAGTTGAGATTTTAGTGCCACCATCATTTATCTCTGCTGAACAGCCCCCAAGTGCAGAGAGGCTGTATGACAGAAATCAGTCAGAAGGCAATCGTCCATACACGGCCACTAATGTGCCAACCCATTGATACAGGCCGAGTAGAGGAGAGAGATATGGGAAGAGGAAGAGAGAAAGGTGAAAAGCAGTGATGGAAGAAGTGCTCTGATGTCTTGCGTAGTAAACTAAAGGTAGCAAGACCCTAAATCAGTGGTTGGGAGCCTTGGCCCTCATCCTGCAAGTATTAGATGTTTGCACCTGGCAACTCCAACACACCTGATTCAAATGAATGAGTTAATGTGTAGAACTTGTTAGGCTGTTGGACCCATTTGATTTGAATCAGGTGTGCTGAAGCAGGGAAATATCTAAAACCTGCAGGACTGCGGCCCTCGAGGACCAGGGTTCTCCACCATTGTCCTAAATTCAAAATACTCAGTTACAAATAACAGACAGACATTATCAATCTCAGTCAAGTAAATATTCAGAGCAGGACATACTTCTTGTTTAAAAGTAAAAGACTTTGTTGCTCATTGAACTCATCATTAATATCTTTAAGTTCTAAAGAAGTATTCATGAAATATGATTCAGTTTTTGAACTCTCAAAAACTGAGATGGGGAAACAAACTTAATGGGATAACTAGACACTTATTGGTATAATCAAAAGCACCACAAGATCAAAACAAACACAGAAAGAAAAATATGGATTACATGTAACATTTTGACATTTAAAGACTTATATATGCTATTGTCTCCACATTTGTCTGCCATGTTCCTACAACTGCTGTGAACAGACACATTTAACAATGTTTCAAAACAGGATGTTTTGTTCATTGCAGACTCTTACTTTCCCATTAGATGTCTCTTCATCCTTAACACTGGATCTTTAACAAGCAAACTACATTTCAATATTGAAGTGTCCTTTAAAAATGAAGCCAAAAGCACATGAATTGAACAGGTAAATGAATCAGAAGTTGAGAGAAGAGGGAGTGTTTTCCCCCAAAACAAATGGTCTGCAAGTTGTTATCAACTCATGCAAAACTCATTAAAGAGCGCTTTCATGTTTTGTATGACGACAAAACATTTTAACAGATGCCTCAGACTTTCTTTACTTGTTGCTCTATTCAAGAAGAAAAACAGGATTTTTGTTTTTAAAACAAACCTAATCTAATGAGGTTAATAACTGAGTCCCGTTGGACTCCCCATGTACTATTTTTGAAAGAGCAGAGTTGAATTGTGCCACATGAGCTGTTTAAAGACATTTGAATGTACTTTAATGACATTTGGAGATTCAAAAGTTATTCAAAGCTGCAAACTACCATAAAGAAATAACAGAGAAGTTGTTGTTAGATTTAAGACCTACTTATTTTGGCCAAAAAGCCAGAATATATGCAAAGCTTAATGAGTGTCCAAGATCAGGATGATAAACCAACACTTATAATTTATGCTGCATTTGGACTGTCCACATGTCCAATTATTGACCCTCAACTGTGTTTGGTACATGAAGAGTTTAATGACCAGTAATAGCAAAAAGCTGCTGATGAACTTTTGAGGCTACTTGGATGTAATGCTACAACCTAATTATTTGCTTTATTATTCATATAGGGCATAGTGAACAAATGACACCATCTGAATCACCTTTGAGGCCATAAAACACTGCCATGATTGAAAAATATGAAACATTTCATTGACATATTTCTCCACAAAAATTAAATAAAACTGCAACAATAATCTCCACTTTGTCACATAGAGTGGCTGTACTCTATTGTTCTAGAGGCGTAATGAGGGCTGCAGCACATTTACAATTTAGACTGTAGCCATTAAAGTCTTAATCATGGTTCCTGTCAGCATTTTAAACAGATTTTTGAAACCCTGCTCAGACAGATGATTCGATTGTTGAAATATGCAGGAATTTCACTTGCAAACAAGATTTTGTAATTTTTTTGTATTGATTTTGTATTTTTTTTTTAACCTTGATAAAGCCTCTGAATGATCCCATAACTGACTAAGCTAATAGAGTCTGCACAGGCAGGCTTTCAGAGGCTGCTGACCAGTGTATATTCACTGCATTACAATTCAAATCAACTTTATTTCTATAGTGCCAATTCACAACAAAGTCCTCTCAAGGCACTTTTATAGACACAGTCCAATTCAATACAGTTTATTGTAGTCAAGTTATAATCCAATTAAAACAAATTAATGATATGTTTCACGCTAGTCCAATTTACAATAACTATGTTCATATGAGTCAACTCATAAAAACATATTGCTTAATTGAGGAAACCAATGGATTGCATCAAATTTCAAACTTGGAAATTAGATTTTTCTGTCACATCTTTCAGAAAACATAAGTGTGAGAAATACTGCCAACCACATTAAAGTCTGTTGAGGCAAGAGCATCAACTTTGCTGAAGATAGGATAGGATAGGATAGGATAGGATAGGATAGGATAGGATAGGATAGGATAGGATAGGATAGGATAGGATAGGATGCGATGTATGACGATACAAAATTAATTTATATACAATATGATCTGATACACAATTGACCTGGTAGGGAAATTTGTTTTGGACACATAGATGTCTTCACATTTAAAGTAAAATATGATCACATCTCCCTGTGTCCATACAGAATCTCACATAGCTATTGCAAATAACACATTCTGCTCATACTCAACATCAAAACACCATGAAATGTCATTAGTTTATTGTACAATCCCTTCTCTCTCTCAGAGTTTTATTCAGAAGTTTAATAGAGAAAAGAACCATGGAGTTTTTAAAACAATTCAGTTTATGGGCATACTGTTTTCTGCCAGAGGGGAAAAGCTTGTCATCTTTGTAATACCAGACATCTACTGAATTGTCACTTCTAATGTTAGAAATAACTTGGCCAACTGAGAAAATGTTTACATCCTGTTAACATCCTCTGTTGTTTATCAGACTTACGTCAGTTATTGTTAGAAAATGGCGTAAAGAAAATCCATCCCTGCGGCCTGATTCCATTTCCTAAAACAATAAAGAGCTATGTAACAGTTTTGTGATTATTGAATGAAATTTATAATTGAGAATTCACTTCCGCAAAATGTCTTCTTAAAATGTCTTAGGACATGATGTGATGTTTCAAACATAGACTGTAATTCACAAAATGCCTGTTTTTATGTTTTACCTGAAACATGCAACACAAGGGATTGGTTGAGAATCTAAAGGCGAAAAAAAGCAGGCCTTTGATAATAAATTGATTAGGTATGTGGATAGAAAATTAGCTGTGTGTATGTTAGAATGAGTGTATTATTTACTTGTGAGTGTTGTGTCAGCTTTGGTCAGTAAAACTGATTCACACAAGTTGTGGAAGCCCCTGCTAAGATCAATACATCAGTGCCGGGAGCACCTGTCAAGAGAGTGTGTGTGTTTGTGTGTATGTGTGTAATAGCATGTGACAGTCATTAGGCTTCAGTCAGACCTCCTGCTCACCCACCTGAAAAAGACACAACATGAGATCACATGAATCATCTTCGGCACAAATAATACATCTCACACAGAGACACACAAAGCAAAGGTGTGTGTGCTGAATGATGATGACCAGAGGCACGGCCAGCAGTTTGTAACCTCTGATGACAAGAATGGGAACTCCACCTGACACCAGAATCACTCTTTTTGCCCAGTAGCATATAGATAATAGTTCCAAGGCCAATGTCACTTGCACACTGATGGAGCACCAAAGGCGCGCACACAGCATGTTGGTGTGCATCTTTCTTTCAAACACACCCATATTTGTACACAGTTATTATGTATAGAATATAGAATCAAACAGGTTTCAGTGAAGCACACAACCTGATCCATATCAGGTTCTCACATGTTGTGCCTGTGGATGAACACATACGTGTTCCCATATGTGCCTACACAGACATCCCCACAACCATGCACTCAGCCCTGAAGGAATGCATGGCCCTGTACTCACATTAGAGCAGATCATGCAACACATACATAAATAAATAACAGATATTAACATTTGGGAGATGTGCAAGCAGAAACACACAAACACTCCCACTCCCATAGTCAGGGAGAGCATGTTTTAAAGATGACATTTTGTGATCACATATGAGACTAGATTAGCTAAGCAGTGATTTTTTTTAAACAAAAGTCTGAGCTGTCATCAGGTTGAAGAGCCAAAGGGGTATTTCCCTGCATCACATTTATACAGTTAAAAAGATAGTATTGCTATCATCATCATCTTCTTTTTTTTTTCTTAATCCCTGGATGATGTCTTTTGCTCAAGGCTTATTAAAACCCCCTTAAATTATGGTCATTATTATCCTGAGGGTTTAACTTGTTTGCTAAATGACCTAGTATATTATCCAATAAAAACACAATTCTTTCAGGTCAGAAAAAGTAATCATAAAAAGGACACAATTAAGCCTTAAGAAGTCCATCATCCTTTTTTTCACTGTGCTGTAACTCAGAGACTCCATCAGCTGCTGTTTTCATTAGCATGATTCGATTTTTACCCTTTTGAAAACAGAAGCCTGAATTAGGAATGAAATCGAAAGCAATACTTATTTCTTCCTGTGATATTGCATATCTTTCCAAAAGTGCTGTTATGCATATGGACAGCCAATCTGAGAAGAAAACATGTAGCTTCATTTGTTCACTTGTCATAAATGTAGTAGTGTTGCAGTGAAGCCACAGAAATTGTGAGTTGGTTATGTATTTTATTGCCTGTTGTTTGTATAGTGAAGCATTCAGCATGATGTAAAGCTGTAAAACAAAAATATCAAAACATAGGAAACAAATTAAGGAAATGTGTTTTTGAGAGATTATTTCTTTGTTTTAACAATGCTTCTTAGCAATTCATTTTATACCGTTCGAAAGCCGTTTTATTTCTGTTTAAATGGTACCACATTTGAAAGGAAAACATATTTGTGGCAAGTGCAACAGAGTTGAGTCCAACAACAGGGTTGTGCCCATGAAAAACTTGACAAATCTTCACTGTCATTGTTAAGCTGATTTCTGTATTGATAGGCGAACAGCTTTTGGTCGAGGCTGTGTGATGATGATGGGTGGCATCTCCGTCACTGGAAAAACAAAAAGGCTTGTTATCATCAGTGATTGGAATGAATACTATTACTAACAACCATTACTTTTCTCAGTAAAGGATATCTAAATAATTACTCTTTCCATCGTTACAACGCCATTACTGTTATTGACGTTTACTGACAGCGCATTACTGTTACAAGATGAGATTAAGTTTTTTTTTTTTTTAGTTGAACAGAAATTTCACATTTGTTTGGACTATATTCTGCTGCTGCTGTCATGGAGACAAGGCGGAGTGATACAGTTGAAACTGGAGAATACCCGGTCACAACAGAATACACTGTGTTCTGATGTGACCAGGTCCTGGCTAAGAATAAAGCTGCATCATATGTTTGAGCCAGAAGTTGTCCACAAATTATTTCTGTTACCCATAGCTGTCAAGTCTCCCATTTTGGCCGGGAAAATACCGTACTTTAACCCTCTTTCCTCCCGTATTAGCATTTTCTCGTAAATCTCCCTTACATATATATATTTAAAAAAAAAAAAAATTCCTCTGCCTCTCCCATCTCTAAACAGAACTGTCACTAGCCTCGCGAGAACTGCCACCTGCAGTGACCCGGGTGGCAGTTGTCATGTAGTTAGTGCCAACAGCGGGAACAAACCCGGTCTTAAGATCCATCAAAGTTTTGCTCCACCTGCACAGGAGCGAAAAGCGTTCCTATTGAAAACCTGTTCCCGACGTACTGTGCTCATCAATGTTTTTCTCAACAAAGTGATTGTTCAATAAACCACGTCATGATAAAATTCAATAAGATAGTTTTAATAAAAGCTCATTTCCACACTGGTGTAGATAAATCATGAAACCTTCATACTTCTGGTTAAAACACATCCTGATGGGTGGATAATCCATAAATTGTCAGGAGACAGTTCTGCTCTGCACTTCCTGTCACTCAGCTGCTCCTCCCTCTCCACCTGCAGCTGTGCTGATCAGCTCTGCACACCTGGCCTTCATCACTGGCTCTATGAAGCCGGCTTTCTCCACCACTTCAGTGCCAGTTTGTCGTCGTACTCCTGAACCTGATTTTGTCCAGTTTTCTTGTTTGAATAAATCTTTTTGATCATCATAACTTTGAACAGCTTGAGTCCTTCTTTAAAACATGAAATAAATAGTGTGTGTGAGTTTCTGAGTTGTGTGATCCTTACTTTTGTCTAAATACAGGGGGAACAGTAGCTATTTGACAGTAGCTACTGTATATAAACTGAAAATAGGCCTATGTTAAAAACATGTGCTTTGTATAGCTGTTTGTTTTCATTTAGGCTGTATTATAATGTAGGAATGCTCACAGCATTTCAATGTCAACAAAGGTAGGCCAATCAGATTTTGATCACCCAATTGTAGTTAGTAGGTGGTTGACAAGCGGTTATTTTAGATTATTTCTTTTTGTACGCCTGTCTTAAAATGTCAGGGATACTGGAGAATTGGTTGAGGTGGTGGGATGGCTCGAACCGGACACTGGAAAATTTCCCTCATTTTCAAATCCAAAACTTGACAGGTATGCTCTTACCCTCGACCCGAATTCAGTTAACGCAGAAGAAGCAGACAGCGTTACACAATAATTCTGCTCACTGATGCTGTTTTCATCTGAAACAACTGCATTGCCCGTTTCTCCCATTAGTAGCTAAGTGATGATGATTAACTGAAGAGTAAAATATCATGGCAGACTTGGGTAAGTCCGTGTGCATAGCCGAACACAAACACACAAGGAAGAAGAGAAGAAAGGGGAGACTGAGATTAGTGTCATTGATTATATTTAGTCATTTATTCTACAAAATGTCCTTTTCATTTATTAATCAGATTTAATATTCAGTTTTTATTATGAATGAATGAACATGCAGATGAATTTGAAGTTTTGTTAAAAGGAACATATTTGATTTTTTTTAAAGTAATGGAATAATTGCTTCTCTGAGTAATTAGTTATTTTTATAATGCTGTAACTCCATTATTAACGCAGTTATTTTTTGGGAGAAGTAACGAGTAACTATTTTAAACTATTTTTTTTTTTAAGTAACATGGCCAACACTGGTTATCACTGGAAACAATCTCAAGTGGAGATTCTGCAACCAGTGGCAATCCCATATCTCCATAGTCTGGGACTGAATTCTGTCATCTAAGATGTCAATGCTCTCACCCCCATAGAGTGGGGGGTTTGTCAGAGAATACCTCCAGAATTTGGAAGTGAGGATGCGATGGCCTCCATGCAGTCCTGCCCTCAAACCTACAGAGAATGCACACTGACGTCAGCAAAGACAGAACTATGGGATCGATTTGCCATTTTAGGGGAACCTGCATTCTGTTAACATTAGTTCAGCAGAAGCTCTTGTCTTTTTTATCTCTGTCTTATTTAGAAATTTTGATAAATATTTCATCTTATAATTTTTACACTAAGTCGTGTACTCGGATGCAGCAGCTTTGTGATCAGTGCACAAAAAAGAAAATAATCAGCAGAATTTCAGTGATAAACACATCCCAGAGAACAGTGGACTTCTGCAAAAACTTCTCCAGGTGATGTGGTTTGGACTAACCATGGTTTGGATATAAGGGAAAATTTGGGCTTCATGTGCACAGAAGTAAAGATGGCTGCATTTACAAAGTGTCAGCTAGATGAACGGGGATGATGAGCGAGCAGGTGAGGTGGTACACCTGAGAATTCATGTAGAAAGGATTAGACACAATAAGTATGGGATTTTAAATGAAACGGTACCAATCTAGGTGACACTCCCATGTACAGAGTGACCAAAACAACCACATTGGCTGACTTGGGACAATTGTGGGTTTGGGATGCAGTGTGTGACCAAACTGGTGGCCAGTATGAGGAGGAGTTGCAAGGATGTTGTGGCTGTGTATGTTTATATGCTACTGAGGTCCCTGTTTATTAATTTAATGCATCGTTAAATTAGCAAAAGTTTCTATAGACTTCAATCACCCAATCCAATAAACAACACCAAACAGGAATTAATAGCAGAATAAGCTGTTTGACACTGAAGATTTGGCAAGTTTTTCATGGTTGCAACCCACATATTCAACTCTGTTGCTCATTCCACAAATACAGTTTGCTTTGAAATGTGGCCCCATTTAAAAGACAAATAAACAAGCTTTCCAAAATGTATTGCCAAAAAGCGTTGTTACAACAAACTATCCACCAAACACATATTTCCTTCCTTTTTATGCTACATTTTTTAATGTTTGAGTCTAATAATCTGTTTTGTTATTTTTTGTTTGTTTCTTAATATCTCTAATTTTAACCATATATTTTTAATCAACAGCTACACCTACCTATGTGTGAGACTGCATTAATGTGGGAGTGTCTAACATATACCTCTTGACTGGGACCATCAATCTCATGATGTTTTATTGATAGCAAGAGTTGCAAACAGTCATTTTTGATAACCAGAAGTTAAGTTATCATGCATCAAGTATGAAATGACTGCTCACTAATTGTGTATGCCTGTTCAGTGGGAGGAAATTGGACTGTCAAAGCTAAAACTGTGTTACCTGATATGCAGCACAGCCATCATCATGTCAATCCACTGCCTTAAAGAGCTGCTGCATTTGCCCTGGTAAGTGTATTAACCTTGCGTTACAAACTTCCTCCTGGGTGATCAGTCCCAACATGCATCATTTTACCCCAGTATAATTAAAATCCAACAATTTGTGTAGCCTTTCCAATTCTAATACCTTGACCTTTAATGATGGCGCCTCCATCAGCTTCAAATTTGATGCTCCACAGCACACTGTCAAAATGCATCATTCATCTTTGCATGGGAAAATTGGACAAGGTTTGTTTGAGTTATCAAGTCTGAAGCAAATGTATGCTGACCCTTAAATGTCACCTAAGCTAACTGTGAAAAAAATAATGCATTGTTGTGAAAATAAAATTAGAGGTCTTTTTTGTAATATTTCCCGTATCAAGTTTTCAGACTTACCTTCTACCATTAAGGACCTTGGTGCGGGTGCAACACCTTTTGGCCTTCGATCAACTTATTTTCTGTTTTCATGTAGGCAAATGAATCTTGTATAAGCAACAGTGTTCACAGAGAAAGCAGCAGTAAAGAAAAACGAATTCATGCATAAAAAATATAATGAAAAAAAATTGCACAAACATCAGTTTAATTCTCACCTTAATTTGCATGAAATTATAACCTTACAGTGTAAGCAGTAATGAGTAAATGCTAGTCTACACATTTACACTTTTTTCACTTCAATTAGCAACAAGAACTGGTTTTACAACTACCATGACTTGGTGCGCCTCAACTCATCAACACTGCATACTGAAATATCCTTTTGGGAGAATAATTAAAGTATCAGTGTGAAAATGACAGAGAAACCATTCTTTCATATCCATATTTTCCATATTTTCACAGTTCCAGCAAAGAGTGTTCTCTCTTGTTTCCTGTTAACTTGTCATGAGGCTCAAGGTTTGACATAAGAAGGAACTGGTCAAAATAATAAATCATAACCCCTCTTTGATATATATTTCTTAAAGCTAGCTAAGCTCATAGCCTCTCACAGTGCCTGCAAATGAATGCAGCGTACCGCTGTCAAACCTTACAGGATGAAGAACTACAACAGTTTGGTTATAATTACTTAACGTCAAAGTTTCATCAGAAAATCATTCATCAAACGTATAGACGCAAGGACGTGCACATGACAAGCATCTTAAGCATATGACAAGGCTCTTTAAGACATTTATTATAAAAGAGATGTGATGTGTTGATTTCATATGGACAAGCAGATTGTCTTCAAGCTGTTCTCAGCCAGAAAAGGGTGGAGTGTGGATGAGTTAAAGTATCTCGGGATCTTGTCCACGAGTGGGGGAAGGATGGAACAGGAGATCAACAGGCAGATTGGTGCAGTGTCTGCAGTGGTGTAGTGTCTGTTGAAGGAGCTAAGCTGAAAGATGAAATTCTCGATTAACTGGTCAATACCCTCGATTTACTACCCTCACCTTTGGTCATAAGCTGTGGGTAGTGACCGAAAAAACGAGATCGCAAATGCGAGCGGATAAAATGAGTTTCCTCCACAGGGTGGCCAGGCTCTCCCTTAGAGATAGGGTGAGAAACTTGGTCATCCGGAAGGGGCTCAAAGTAGAGCTGCTGCCCCTCCGCATCGAGAGGAGCCAGATGTGGTGGCTCGGGCACTTGGCTAAGATGCCCCCTGGTGAGGTGTTCAGGGGGTCCCACCATGAGGAGACCCCAGGTAAGACCCAAGGCACGCTGGAGGGATTACATCTCCCGCTGGCCTGGGAACGCCCAGGGATCCACCCCTGATGAGCTGGAAGAAGTGACGGGGAGAGGCAAGTCTGGGCTTCCCTGCTTAACCAGTTACCTCCATGACCTGAACCCAGATAAGCGGCAATAAAATGGATGGATGGATGTTCTCAAGAGACTGGGTCCATCTTTCAAACCACCAGTCATGAGTGTGCACATCATCAATCAGAGGAGCCATTATTCCTTCCTTGCCACATAAATGAACTTGTGTCTCTAAACAGAGGTTTGAAGGAGACCCCCCCCTTTCATGGAATAGCTTTTTCATTCTGAAACTGCATGATCACATCTTTCTTAGCATAGATTTGCAAATGAGTCTGTGGCTGCAGATGGCATTTCTATGGCAGGATTTTTTACTCTTTATCTCAGTGATTTTCCTTAAATGCAGCATTTATCTCCCCCTTGTATTCACAAAAAAAACTCCATGTTTTTCCACCGCATTCTTCTTGAATTAGGACCCTGTATCAGCTTATTGTTCTCAACATCAGAATTTTTGTGCATTTCAAGACTTCCTTATTCCCCTCTGTGATTTTTGGTGCCCCTCGTGAGAAGAAGTGGGGCCCTGACTGGGAACCACTGCTCATCATAGGGAATTTGTACATGTATAAGCTGAGAAGTTTAAATGCCAGTGGTGATTAAAGAGATCCAGTGTGTATGGTTAAAAAAGGGAGTGGCGTTCCATTTCTGTCAAAACTGTTGATAGGTGAGGTTTACTTCATATACAGAAGGCAGCAGTGTGTGTGTGTATGTGAATGCAAATATGATATAAAGTTGGAGTCAAGCTGTCCACAAAATGCATGTACTATTTATAAACACATAATGTAGTTATGATGTGTGGTAGCTGTTTATGAAGGATACTGTGTGGAAGAAAATGTTGGTTTATTGTACTGTCTCTACATAAACAAGCCAAATATGCTGCTGAGGATAAAGGGAATTAAATGCCGACAGGCTTTTGTTTTAGCTGGGTTATTTATAGTCTTGTTTGATGTAAACTGCTCAGCAGCACATGAAAAGAACAATTGTACGGTACTTTTGAACTTGATGAACACAAGATGCATGGCAAACTAAGCTTGTCAGTGTTTGAATGTGTGGAAATGTAGTTGGAGAGAGGCGGGTCTCAAAAACAAAAGGTAGGGTGGGGCATGAATGTGCTTGCCTCAAGGGTTTTGATCTCTCTCCTCACTAAACAGAGGAGTCCATCAGCCACAGATACCCCTTTAATTATTCAGGAGGTTTGCATGAAAAATAAATGCCTGCTTCCTGTGGTGGAAGCTGGTGCTGCTCCAGTTCCTGAGTCTTTCAGGTTAGTGTGTGATCGCACTGAGGTCAGGCTTGGCAACTGCTTCCTCTCAGCAGTAAATGTGTATCACTGCTTTTATCTCGTTATTGGCTGAGACCACAACTACTGGAAAGCCCCCTCAGTCTCATCAACTCTGAGACTACTTTCTTGACAAATATTGCTCATCGGCGTGAGCTCCGAGGCTGTGTGATGCAGTTTGTCTTCCTCGGGTTTACTCATAAAAAGGTAGTGCATAGAAACCCCCCTCATACAAGTCAGTCTGCACCACTTCAGTTTAGAGAATTGCAGAGGAAATATTTCAGAGGTTAAAGGGAAGCCTTTAAAATGTTTAAAAAGAAAAGGTTGCACAATTACGTCAACTTATTTTCCAATTAAGTGTCACTTAAGGGACAAGCGAGTCAGGTTCCTGGGGGCAGTACTTTAAAGACACACTACAGAACTTTTGCAATTCTCTCAGTGATGTGCCATTTATTGACGGCTAATTCTGCATCTTTCATCCTATCTGTATAGTGAGTTTTCTCCAGCCAGTTAAAGACAGTATTATCTTGACTCTTGTCTTTTCTCTTGTACTGTATTTTTCTCGATTTCTTTTGCTCTCTTCTTCCAATAATGTCCTCTTGTCTTTCTTTGCAGAATCAGCCACGGTGAGCATTTAAACGGCCGGTATGTTTATATCCGTTTACTAGTGTGAGAAAGTTGTATAGTGCGGTTTCTCAGCCTCTGGACGCTGCTGGGCAGGGATGGGTTTCAGAAATACACATAATAGATGTTACTGTGCCATCTAATGAGTCTTGTATGAGTTTTTCAGAAAGTTACGTAATGCTTCTATAACTCATGTTTTTAAATTGATTCTAACATCAACCAAACAATATCAGAGATCAACTTGTTCAGAGGACAATTTCTTCTTCTTTTGAGAATTTGGGGTTAGTACAAGCTGAAAAAGTAATCCCAGCTCTATAACATTAAATTTATATTCATAAAAATAGCCAATGATACAAATCCATCCATCCATTTTCTGTACCGCTTAATCCATGCAGGGTTGCGGGTGGGCTGGAGCCTATCCCAGCAAGTATC
>JAOXYM010000016.1:15204689-15219571 GCA_028567055.1 Leptatherina wallacei | reverse complement strand
TGTGTGTGTGTGTGTGTGTGTGTGTGTGTGTGTGTGTGTGTGTGTGTGTGTGTGTGTGTGTGTGTGTGTAGTTTAGACCTACTGTAACCTGTAAGTATGTGCTGTAACTTGCTGGATGCTTCAGATCTTTGAATAATTTATCCCATAGGACCAATACAAGTGGGCTAGCTAATCAACCAACTGAAGGCATGTCAATGGTGGCACTTCATGTTGCTGATGGCTAATGGACTGCCATCACTTCAATGAGAAAAACATTACATAAGCCACATTTCTTGTCCAAAAATGAAAATATTTATTTAGTATGTGAGTGTGTGTTAATGTGTGTGTCTGTATGTGCACGCATGTGTTTGCGCCCAGGTGGTTTGGAGGTCACAGATGAATCTGCATCAGGATCCATTAATAATTCATGCAGTTCCAATAGTGCTCTCACCATAACTACACTCTGACATCTCTGCTACCACTGTGGCATAAGCAGCTGGGTTGATTATTTTCAAATTTTTGTACGATTTCTTGGACATCTCTATTAATTCCCTTCTTCAGCTTTTGCTTATGTTGTAAATTTGGCCTGAGAGTGTCAAACTGTTGTGCATAGCTTTGATTTTTATTATGCTGACTGGATATGGGGCAACACCCAGGTGTGATGTCTCACTAAAAAAGATTATTGAGCTATGAGGGAATGAATACATTGAATGAACTTTGATAAAGATTAAAAACACAGATGTACACACCTTTTTATCAGCTAAAAATCATCAACATTTAGTCTTATTTATTTCAACGGAACTCTCCCCAACATTCATTCACAGATGCAAGCTGACAATGATCAGTGATAAAGTCATTTAAGTCAAAATGAGGCAGGATTGTTGCATTTGCTGAGTGTCAACACAGACAGATGCTTTCTTTACTAACTGTTGACAAACTAATCCATAGTTATTGATGATGAGTCTGGCGATAGAGCTGATATATGTAGTTCTTGTTTACAGTTACTAATGAAGCGTTTAGGTCGCCGAAAAAGACAAGCTGCTCATGTATTCAGTGAATTAGGCAGTACCCACATATGTCTATATATCGTGTCCTTTCTTCGTCAAAGTGATGTATTACGCTGTGGATACAGAAACTAAGGTGGCAAACAGCTATTTTATGAGAGCACACTTCAAGAACAGTTTAATTTTCTCAGCAGGTTGATTGTTATTCATTTGAGGCGATTGCAGTAATAATTTATCAATGACAGAAGACTTGACAAATTATTCCAAGGTGCAAATTAAACTGTTATAATGGCAATAATACAAAAAATATCCACTGATATGGGAATCATAAACACATTCCTTTTCATGATAGGGAACATTTAAACATGCCATGAACAGTTGTTGCCAAATTAGATACTTTAAATGTTCCCTTGTTTAACAGTTAAGGCAATATATTGCCAAATACTGTATATGAAATAAATAGAATTATATTTTCTTCATGCAAATTTAAATAAAAATCGAAATTTTGCTTTCAATACCTTAAAATAAAGCATTTACATCAATATACTTGGAAGGGAACTGCATTCCTTTAGATGCATTATGCATTTTTGCCACTAGGTGCCATTAGATCCCACATACTGGACTTCAAGGAGAAACATTTAAAAAATAACAAAGATAAAGGAAATGTTGTCAAACAGAACAATTTCACAAGTCAATTCAAACTGCTTTATATAGTAAAAAATTTTTAACAAAATATGTCAACAGTAAAACAAACAAAGATTAAAAACACAAAACTTACCTTACAACAGCAATGCAACCAAATACTATAAGCACTGTAAACAAAGTGGAGCAGATGTTGGTACTGTTATAAGTGGGAAGACTGGTGACTTTCTCTGCTTTCAGTTATGTGTACTTGGAACCCAACTTCAGGTAAAAATCACAGTACGTGTGGATCATTTCAAAGACACGTGATGAATCAAGTAATTTCCCTTTGGTATTTAAAAAAAGTACAATTAAACAATCACAACTTGTTGCCAAGTTAAATTATAATCACACCCATCTAAGAAAAAAACATGCATATAATATATTATTCAAAGAACCATCTATTCAACAAATCCATATGTGAATAAAAAGGATTATTAAAAAAACATTATTATAGTTATTTTTCTATCTAAAAACCTTTAGTCTAAAATATTATCAAAAGCCCCTTATGTCGCCCATAATGTATTTCCTTTAAAATAATTTAAGAGACAGTTATATTTAAAACCCAACTGTCTATTATGGTTTGTTATAATATACAGTGAATGGTTGCTTTAGGTGCTATATATAGACCAACTGTTTTCCTCATGACAATACTTATTTTTCTAAATTGTTGGAATATTACATTTTCACTTTTAAGTCATTTGTCATATCAGTTGAAACTAAAATACATTGATCCAATCTACATATCATATGTAAATAAAAATGCATAAATCCTATTCAAGCAGAAACATGTATTATACTCTGTGTACATAAGATGCAAATCCTTTAGGGGTTGTTGCTACTCCGTTCTCAGTGACGCAATGGTTCTACGCTAACGTCTTACACCCTCTCGTTTTGTTATGATTTCATATTAGGCCATCAGAGATGAAAGTAAATACAATACACACATATTTCATATGCACATCTATAAAGAGCAGCATGCCAGTTATTTTTTTTTAGAAAACAGTCATAAACGGACAACATGTTTGTGTCACAGTACTGCTGAAATGGCCACTGATGACAAAAATATTTCAGCAAGCCTGATCTGAGCTTAACCCTTTAAGCCCTAAACTATCATATTTAAACTTCGACCTGAAAAAGTAGTAAGAGCTCCACAACTGTAAAGGTAAAAACCAACTTTGGGCATTATATTAGAGGTATTTGTTAGAATTCTGCAATGCAGTAAATCTTGTCCTCACTGGACAGGAGGGTTTTTTTTTCAGCATTTAAATCTGCTAAATCAACTCTGTAAATTGGAGAGTAAATGCCACAACACAACAAAAGGTCAGCAAAACTGAAGTTGTTAAATCTGTTACATATAATCTCAACTGTGATTGTTGAACCTTTGTCACCATTCATTTGTCTTTGTTGTTTTGGCTCCGTACCTACAAATTTGGACTTGAAACATTAACAATGAGTTGAAAGTACACACTTACAACATTTAACCGTGTTTGAAAGCATCCACATCCATTTTTTGCTGGATAACACTTATCTGTCCATCTTTATGGAAGTATTGATTCTGACTTCACAGCTCAAGGAAACAAAGATGGCCTTTTCAAACAAACACCTTAATCTTCTTGAACAATCTGTCGCCATTTGTGCTAAATCCAACTGATGATGTTTTTCTCACTCTTAAGGAAGAGACTGAGGATTGCAATGAGGCGAACATTACCCATGTAAAAGCCTGGGAAAGAGAACAACACTGACTGAAAAACCTCTGCTTGTACATGTACCGTGTACAAAGTTGAGAAACACATTTCTGACAGTGTTCATCTCAATACCTTCAAGTTGAAGCTGAGATTGAGAATGCTAACATCGGAGCAATTGTCAGTCTATTTCATTTCATATCACTCAACTGGTTCAGTGTAAAGCTAAAAAAACATGGCTACACTATAAAACAATCTTTGTACAGGTGGAGATAAGTCACCAGTGAGTTGGCTTGGTCTGAACCAAAGTTAAAATACTATAAATATAGGCAGACAACCGTTTGCCTTCAAATGTTTTTTTCCCTTTATTTTAGACTATATTAAGATTATTTTCAACATTAACTAAAAAAAAAAGAAAAGTTTTCTTTTGCTTCTACCTTAGATATCAGAGTGAAATACCTATCACCTAACATGACTCACATGTTAGGTGATCATCTTAGAGCGAATTGTTACATTTGTTATCATATTACGAAGTTACTTTTCAGTCTTGTGCTGCTCTTTTCCAGCCCAGTTTAAGCAGGGACATAAGCTAATGGATTGTGTTTTCTTTACTCTGCTTGCCATTTTGAAAATGTATTGGTTTTGTTTACTTCAGGAGGATTCAGCAATGAGGTTGGTCACTCCGATCTATCTAGAAGCATTTTCAAACAGGCTGTTGAACAGAAATGGGAAGATAAAAACCAAGACACCCGGTGGCCTTCTAGAGTAGATTACAGCTGTTTTTGCACAATGTATAAAGTTAACAAAGAAAAACAAACAAGGAAGTATTTGGAAAAAAAGACAAATCTATCAGTCACTTTACATGCACAGCTAAGCCACAAATAATGTGTCAGTCATACATGTCTACATATGTTGCATTGTGGACTGAGCTGACCAGTTTTCCTCCCACAAAGCACACAAGATGACTTTCAGTTCTTTTGGCCTGAAATGAACAGATTATGTAAATGTTCTCAGTGAATGAGTGTCATTTTTATTTTAAGTCCAACGTAATGTTTTAAAAGGAAGAAAGACAAAACTGATGTTAAGTTTGTCAATTTATGTTAATTTGGAGTGGCCCTCTTACAGTCTGTGACTGATTTTCTGTCCAGGAGTTATATTCATGGCCTTCAAGTGAAACTAATGTACATAACTGGAGCCCTTGTTATTTTCCTCCTGTCTTTGGGGAGTCTGCAAAACCACAAAGAAAATCTGATTATTCTGATAACACCACGGCAGACCTGGAACTTGCCGTTGGAAATGAAGGGCAACTGTTTTGATGTTTGTTGATGTGACACACACACAAAGGAAAAAAAAAACAAAGAAAAAAAAACAACAAAAACATTGTGTGCATGTTGGTATAAAACTTATAACAGATTTTGACTTAGTCTGTTCTTGTGAAAAAGATTATGTTAAAAATGGATATTTGACAGAAAAAAAAGAAAATTGAGAAAAAAGACAAGCACAATTATGTCAATAGTTGCTGTTTCTCCACAGGTGTGTTACAATATAAATTACAGTCAACTCTGCAATGTGACCAAACTCCTGCAAAACAAAGCAACTCTCATCAGGACCTTACAGCTAATGGAATACTTGTGACACCACAAATCATTATGGATGTATTGAATACTATTTTAGTTACTGTGGAGCCGTTGAAGCCTGTTAATCATAGTTTGTTGTTTTTTTTTTCCTGATCTTGAAATTACACAGAAATATTACTCATCAAACTGAATGTGAATTTTCAAAAGCCTGACATCAGTGGTGAGAGTTGCTCTGTATTTTAGGTGTGACGTCCTGTTTCTATGTCTGCCTTTAGAGACAGTATAATTCCTCTGAGAGTCTTTAGATACAAAGCATATAGTCATTTTGAAAATGTATGAGTACAACCAATAAACAAGACATTCTGTACAGCGACCCATGTGTTGCATTAATGCTCAGTGTATGGTGATCATAGAAATGTGTATGTGTGTGTTTGTGTGCATGAAAGAGTATTTAAAGCTAAATCATGTTTTTTTCCTAAACTTAAACAAATAGTTTTTTGACAATATTCCATTGGTATTTTATTGCAAATCAAACCAGTTTTGGATTCTAGAAATAGCATATCAGAAGATAGCAATCACTCAGAGACTTGAATGACACTTTTTAAGGTGAAATAAAATGAACATACAAAGGCCTTAATGGAAAGTAAACCCTGGTTTACAAAATGAACAACTTGCCACCCATCCTCCTGATATTGCCATTGTTATCCATCTGTTACCCGTCTGAAGGGCTTTGTGATAACTGGCTGAAAAAAGAGGCCAACTGATCTGTTGTTCTGGCTGTAATTCTCATGTTTTGGACACCAACAGTGTCAAATAACTACACTCATGATTGCATCAATTAAAAACCACTGTTTCCTATTCCTGAGTATGATATTGATATAACCTGGATAGTATATGAAATTATGGAATAAGATTAAAATAGTATGTGTCCATGGTCCATGGTGTATAAGCTTCCTGTCAACAAGGATATTCTTTTTTAAAGCAGGCAGAAAATCTAGACCGACAAGCAATAAGTTAAAGAACAATCCATTAAACGTCAGATAGAAGTCTGTTCTATCTGACGTTTGGCCATAAATCCAACAAAAGGCTATCTGACGCTTGACCCAACAAAAGGCTGACAGGTAAAACCTCAAAGACCATAGATAAGGCACGGTGAGGTAATCATAGTGAAAAGTCAGCAGCTGAAATACTAAAGTAAGTTTTGTAAACAGTAAACAGAAAACTTATGTAAGTGATGAGAAGGTAATAAAACAAATGAGATGCATCTTCATATGTGATTTGCAAAAGTATTGTCTACTGGATAATTGAGAAAAACAGGGAAAATGACCTAATAAAAGAAAGAAAAATTTCTAAAATACAATTTCACAGCCTGAAAAGTTAATATTTTACCCTCACTGCATTCTGTTGAATGGCTATACAAGCAGTTTGATAAATTTTTCAAAATTTTCTAGAAACAAAAAATAAAGCAATACATCCATTATTGCTTATCATTTTTAATGATGAGGCATTTAACTATTGTTAATGTAATAAATAAATACCAACACTACAGTATGCACACAGCTTTCCACTGGATTAATTGCTTTAATCAAAATTCCTTGCAGTTTGTTTTGGTGATAATATGAGATAATATGAGCCTTTGTATTATGCTCTTAACACTAGAACCGCCAATGAGTCATTTTTACCCACTTTTAAGTTTATGTAACTCTATTACATATAACCCTATCTTTCTCAAAATTTGTGACTTTTCCTAAAATGCCATTTTTTGTCATCTTGTGAATTTTGAGATGTCTGTGATACAAAGTAAAAAGATTATGATCATTTATATCTAGAACTGCCGAAGTGGGTCATTTTTACCCAATAAAAAACAATGTAAAACGCCCAGAGTATAAGCAGCCGCAGCGAGGAAGCGTCAGTATTGCTAGGCAACAGAGTTCTGGCGCGAATAAATGACAGATCAAAGTCTCTTCTTTCATTGTTTACTAGCAAACAAATCAAATGATAGATTTCAGCAGTAGGCTAAATCAATATTTGACTTATAGCTAGGAAAAGATGCAAGCCACCCTGCAACACAAACCCTTGGGGACAACATGGTCTTGAGATTATTAGAGCAAAGGGAGCAATCTTACAATAGATAACTTTTTGGCTAAGAGTTTGTGTTCCAGAGGCAGAGATATAAAAAACACCTGTAGGAACAATGAATAAAAGTCCTTCCTCCTTCTGCCTCTCCCATCAGAAAGCAGTGTTTTTTGACACTAAAGTAGTGGAATGTGACAAGGCATTGCTGACCAGTTTTTTTGTTTGTTCTTTTTTGTAATTGTTGCCTTATAACAATTGATTTAAAAAATATTAATGTATTGAAGAAATAATTTTATTTTGTTAGACATTAGGTGATATTGGAATGTTGTAAGCTGGTAAGCTTAACATGTTCTACTTAAAATACAAGCCCAAAGTAATCCCACATGTTAATCAAGTAATTATTTATCAATTTATTGAAACTTTGTGTATTTCTGAATGATAAAAAATGTTTCAAAGGGAAAAAAAGACATATAAACGGCATTTCTTTTTCTTAATGATGTGTCGGCAGCAGGTCAAAATGACCCATTCTGGCAGTTCAAGGGGATAATGGAATGTTGGCGGTTCCAGTGTTAAAAAATAAAAATAATAATAAAAAAAAAGATTAAACAATGATTTCAATCAATCAAAGGTTACAAATTTGACCTTCTACCCGATTAATACGGATTAAATAATAGGAATCCCTGATGGACTTATACCTCTGTTTTTATTGCGTTGCTTCACTCTGAGTGTCATATATATATATATATATAAATACATATAAAAAACAATGGCTTGAAATAAATTGAGGTTTCAAAAGTCACCCTTGCCATTCTAAGGTCTGTACATCGTGTACGCCAGCATTGATATCTGAGTGTTTGTTTACCTTTCGGATTTTGCTTTGTTTCCTGTTTGAAATTTATTTGTGATGGATTTGGCTGTTTGAACTTCAATGTCGCCTTTTGTTTAAAGCCTAATTTACTTTCCTGACAGCCTTTCTTCCACCTCCCATAACTTTTATTAAAGTTTCATTTAGATCCTTCTATCTGCCTGTCTCTCTGTGTGTCCTTTGGTCCTCAGTGCTCCACAACAATGACATGAGAGCACAAACGTCAGATTAAATTAATCTTGTTTTCTTTTTTTGTTTTGTTTATTTTTTTTTAGCTACACAGGCTCTGTTTATTTTATTTTTTTGTACTGTGAATACAGCATATACTCAGAATCTGGCTGAAATAAAATGATTGCTCTACAGGATGCCATGGGACAAAGACACAGAGGCACAGGCCCAATTTTACTCAGTTCAATTAGAGTTTGTATTGTTCTGCTTTGGTATCACTCTGGTGCCACTTTTGTCACCCTTTTTACTCCCCGTGTTGATTGGAAATTAAGGAGAAATGAGAAGAATCATGGTATGTGGGGCATTGGATTCTATATTCATTGTAAAAAATATAGATAGAACAAAGACAAAATTCAGGAACAGACAAGAAAACACTATAACATGAATCATGCAATTTCCTGGTATGGCAGACTGTGCCTTTGAGACAACAGCCAGGGTCCTGCGTGGGATTCCTGAAGCCTCAGCACAGCCCTTAAACAAAGAAACTGGGGGTGGGCCCTCAAGGCCCAGAGGGCCTTGCACTTCACATCTGTGTGAAGCAGCAGGAAGGCAAAACATTAGTTTTCCATTGGCAGGGGAGCCTCAACTCTCCAGGGCTTCAGCCCTGACCTCAGCCAGGTTATAGTAATCCCTTCACCTTTCATCTTACACAACCACTTCACCACTTACAGGAGGTACACTGTTTGTCTGTCTTTTGTTTAAAGCTCAGTTTCTGTTTTCAGTCGCCCAGCTTGCTGGTTTAGACATGAACTGCACATTTATCAAAATGTTTTGGATTCTGAAAGAAATCAGCTATATAGCAACAGCGTAAATGCCAACAGGAGGAATATTCAGACCCATCAAACCCCAGAACTTGAAAGATAACTACTGTGCTTCACTCCATTCCACCTCTAATGCATAATTTACAGTACTGGGATGCTCTCATTCCATGCAGAGTGAATAATTTTGACACACCAAATGCAAACAGACTAGCATGCAGCTAATGTCGCCACCAGAGATAAAAAGAACACATAAATTGTATACTGATTGGTTGAAAGTTAACTGAAGCTGAAAATAGGATTCCAGCAACAGATGTCATCAGGACAAAGTATGAAAATCAGTAAATAATAAAGCAACACAGAAAAACAGCACCAGTAATAGCTACACTGGACAATCGTGATTACTTGTCCAGTCAGAGCCACCTTGCTTTGTTTGGGTAGGGATACATATGTAGCAACAGCTAATCGTGTTAATGTTTCTGGAATACATGAACTGCCAGGTTTACCATTTTCGTATCATCCTCACACATATTCAAACCCATTTGTTGGAGCCACAATTTTACTTTGCACATGTGCACCTGATCAGTAGAGATGAGCGGGTGAAGTCTCATGAAGTGTGGAAGCTTTTCATCAAATTGGTTCATTCATGGGCAATGCTTCTTGAGGCTTCATGTGCTCTCCAGAGCCATCTACCGGTCAGATTAAATACATATATCAAGCTGTTATGACGACATTATGTGGTTTGTACTTTAACTGAATTAAATAAATCTACTTTCCATGATGTCCGTAAATGTATACTATACCAATATCTATATAACTCAGGGGTGTCTAAAGTCAGTTTTTGTGGGCCACTGTCCTGCAGGATTTAGATGTGTCCTGCTGCCGCACACCTGAAGCAGATTTATGGGTCAACATGATTGGACAGAACAAGCTGTTGAGGATAGCCATTTAATTTGAACCAGGTGTGTTGGATCAGGGAGACATCTAAAGCCTGCAGGATTGAGGCCCTCGAGGACTAGAGTTGGACACCCCTGATATAACGAGTGTGTATTTTTTAGTGAGATTTAAACCTTAACTTTTCTCCAGGCTGTTTTTCAGCCTTCATAAACACCCTTTCGTGTGGCACAGATGGGACACACGCCAAGATGTGAACCACTTTACTAATCAGTCAGGTGGTACAGTCGGTCAGCGAAGCTTTAGATTTAATCAATGACATCCCTCCTATATGTTTCAAGATTCAATACGCACATTATAGAAATGCTTCCTAGATTACTCAACACATGCTCCGAAGCTTCGGCACAGTATGTCCCATCACCGATCAGTTCCTGGATCCACTTCTTGCTCTGTGGTCCTATACCTATTCCAGACTGACACATGTGGGCTGAGAACTACTTTGAAGATTTATTTGACAGCTATCAACTCAGGTGTTGCCTCTCACCCCACATCTCTTTTTATTCATTTTAAATGTTTTTATATATTAATTAGAGCAACAGTAATCATTAACAATGAATCTAATCAGTTATTTGATTATTCATTTAATCATTTACCATTATTAATAACTGCTACAGCACTGAATAATGGAAAATGTGTATAAAACAGGCCTGAGAGACCTCTGTCCTCAATTATACAAACCTGTCACAATAAGACTTATTTCATTTTGGAAAATTTTACTGTTATGCATATGATGCCTATTAAAGTCTATGAGGATTCCATTCTTCTAACCACTGAGACCTCAGCAGAAAATAAATGAGAATCGCACATGAATGAGAATGACCTTTACCGTCCAGTGAATGGCGCAGATATACAATGTTTGGAAAAAACTGCAAATTATAAAAAGCTTGTCTTTACCTTCTTCGAATCCTCTGAAAAAGAGAAAAAACAAACTTCAAGGCCATTTAATCATCTATTTAGCATCGGCATATGGAGAGAAATCTGCTGCCAGACTCACTCATCCCTGGACAATACTGTTAATTATACACATTTCAAAGTCACAATCAGGAGGAGAAAGTCTGGTTGTGAGGGAAGAATGCATGTTTCATGTCTCTCTTTGTGGCAGCCAGTTCTCCATGGAAAGGAAGCGGAGGGAGAGCATGCATGACAGGCTTAAAATAGCATCAGTGGGATCAACTATCTTCTCAAGATCAGCAAATGAGGGGGCTGCATGTTGTTCTCAAAGCCTGCTGGAGCCTGCAATGAAGAGTCTGATAAAGAAAGAAATGGTTGGACGAGCGAATAAAAGTGTAAGGGAGAGGTGATAAAGGGTGCTAAGAAAGGGAAGGTATTGAATTAGGATGAAAGGTGAGAGGGTGGAAAATGAGGCCAAAGCAAAGGGTAGAAGGAGGGGCAGGTCAGAGGATGGAAAAAAATGAAAAGAAGGCAGAGCAGATGGAAGGAATTGTTATGAAGACAGAAGGGAAAAGAAAGAAATAATGATTAAGAAAAAAGTTCACAGGCTTAAAGTTGAGAGGAAGCGGGTGTTGAGACAGGTGGAGGAAGAAGTGAGGAAAGTAGAGAGCAAACGCAGCAATGAGAGGAGGAAGCATGAGGAAACAAGGGATTACAAGGTAGGAGAAAAAAAAACTGAAGGTAGCACAACGAGCTTGTGCTGGCTGTCAGCATCCATCTCCAAGATAAGAGCTCCTGCTACATGATCTGTTTTCCTGTATTAGAGAAGAAAGCGTGCGCTCTCGTACTGCAATCAGATCAGCCCTGTGTAGTGCTATTGTTGCGACTAGTCGGGCGGATTTTTTCAGCAACACTGCGAACGGTGCACGCACTGCCAGGCCTTGTGGAGCAAACAATGGTACAAGCCTTTGTGCACAAATGGCTGATGCAGCTTCAGCTGTGTCCTGGAGCCACAACCACACTGACAAGATTAGTAAAAGCACATTTAATGGCTTATCTCCTTTTCTCTTTTAACTGAACCAAGCCAAAGATTACTTGGGGTCTTGCAGTGCTATGAAAATAACATAAGCATGTAAGCTTATCAATATGCAATAGAGCTGACATTTTGGCAAAGGGAAAAGAACAGTAGCTACTGATAACAGGTAGATTTACAATATATAAGATATTGGAACATTTTATCCATCTTTGATGTATCACTTCATGCCATAAATCCTGTTGTAATGATGTTCATACTCTATGAAATCACAAGTACTCTGTAATTCTTTGGAAAATTTAATTAAGAAAATGATGTACTACAATGCACTCCTCACATAGTGTCCACTATACTGACTTTTCCTGTCACCTGCACATTGCATTACACCAGTGCTTCTCAAACCTTTTCTACCATGCCCCCTCAGAAGAATGAACATTGTGAAAGGTTGTGGCTAATTGTGTCATGCTGTTGCTAAGTGTATTTGTGTTGTGGGTTTTGTATTGCTATGACAACTCTGGGCCACTGTACCAAACCACCTAGACAACGTCACACAGTTAAAACTGCTTGTTTGGGTTGGTATTGCTCGAAACAATCACTGGCCAAAAAGCCAAAAAGCCAAAAAGTTAATGGAAAAAGAGAAGCTGGTTCATAGATTGGCCAGGACTGAACACAAAAATCCTTTCCCTTCAGCCAGGCTGTTATCTGGAAATAAAAAATGGAACAACATCTAATTTAAGCAGTCTTGGGTTTTCTAGGGTTTTGACAAGAAGCTGCCCAGTATGAGCAGTTTAAAGCAGACCAAACAGCACCAGTGTGAATGTACCCCAAGATAGTGTTGTGGAAATACATCTGGCAAATTAAAAATGCCAAGAAGCCCATTCACAAGCCCACAGAGCAAATTAGAATTTATATCATCAGCCCACAAAACCACATCCACTAAAAAAGTTTTTTTCAGTTTTTTAATATTGTAATATATTATCTTAATAGACGGAGTGATGAGTCCATGTTGTTTCTGCTGGACTTTGTGAGTGCTTGTTATTTTTGGATAATGGAATAAAATATAAAGAAAAAAATACCAATACAAATAAACACATGACATCCATCAGTTAGAAATAATTACAGATCTTGGTTAGCACTGCAAACAGGGAGAGGAAAAATAAGTTTATAAATAAAGGAGTGTTAAAAACAAAGGAAATACCTTCAGTTTCTTTGTCAGCCCACAATACATATTGTAAAGCTTTAATGTAACAAAACAAAGTTTGTTTACAGGATAAGTCCACAGGGAACCATTAATATGGCTTTTATGTCTACTGGGGGACTGCAGTTAATTATGTATATCATGTACCTCTGGTGCTCCATGTTGCCCAAACATTGGGGGCACGGATACCGATTTAAGACACATGATAAACAAGCACAAAGAAAGAAACAATATATTATGTAAACGTTTCATGAGTGATATTTTTAGTATGGATAAAATGCTGCCTTTGAAGACAGGGATAATTTCATGGAGCTGTTTTAAAATCAGATATGTTGTTTTCTCTCCTGGTTTTCTCTCCTCCCTGACTGCCATTGGCTTCCTATTAGGATATATCTCGGAAGAACACATGGAAAAACAAAGAAAAGACTGAAATTAAAAAGAATAAACACATAAAAGCAACATATGATCGTTTACCAAACAGAGCACTTTGTTGCTCTGTAGACTGGAGATTTCATTTTTAGCCGGGACACTGTTGTGTTTTTCAATTGAAGTTATTTATGATTGCATATTAATCATATATTAATTAACACATTTTATGAAAACTGAATGGTCTGTGTGCAGGCTCAATGGGTTACTTTAGACTATCTGCTAACATGTACTGTAAAAGAATTGCTTTAAAATCAAACAATAAGATGGATGCTTAAATCTATCTGATCTTTCTGATTATATGCAGTGACTGAAATGATTTATGGCCAAATTTCCAATGCTGTTACATTTGGTTACAAGATATCAATTAAGTTTAGCCCAAAGCAAAACTCAAATTAAATAATCCATACCTGCTGAACTCCATGTTTATTGTTGTCATGTTCTCAGAAATAAAAGGATTGCAATTTCCATAACAGGAGTCACAACTCCAGTCCATTAGCCTGCTGTTTCTCAGACTGATAGAAGTGATGGGGTGAAGAGGTTAAGTGGTGAAGTAAAAGAACATCTCATCCGTCTAAAGGACAGATGGAAGTCTCGCAATTTGTTCTGATGGAACCAAAGTTTAGATGTTTGGCCTAAATACACGGCACAATATTTGGCAAAAAACTGCAGGTCATCAGCACAATCTCACCAGTTGTCCAACATGGTGGCGGGGTTATGATTTGCGCTTGCTTTGCAATCTCAGGGTTTTGGCACCCTGCTGTCATTGAATTGTAGGTCAGCTCCTCTGTACAGCATAAGACCACAGGAGAGAGGTGTGCAAGCTGCTTGTAAACCTCAGTGAACTGAAGCAATGCTATAATGAAGAGTGGTATATAAGGTATATAAGAAACTGAAAATAATCAAAAAACAATTTCTTCAAGTTATTGCTAAACAAAAATGGTTCTACAAACTGCTGACACCACATGTTAGTTTGTCTAGTCACTATTTTGCAACAACTAAACAGTAAATGCATGAGTAACTGGAATTTGTATTTGAAGTAGAAACAACCTTACATGTGTATTTATCAAAATTCAAGAGTAAAAATAAAAATTAGATTTTTCTTTTCATCTTGATTATAAAATTTGGTGCATACTGTAAGAGTCCAAATGTCTTTCAGTAAACTGTAATAGTAATTCTAAACACACAGGGTATTTCTTCATTCTTTTTTTGCAATTACAGTCTATCAAAAACCGAATTATTAATATGCATTCAAGTAATCGCCTCATCAGAGCCCTTCAGGAAAATAAATGGATTAGAGCAAGTAAAAGGCAAACTATAGCAGCTATTACAGGCCAAGCAGTCTGCTCCATATATATATATATATATATATATATATATATATATATATATATATGAGACAGTCACTAGGGATGGGAGCTCATGCTTGTTTAGATTGAGGTGAGGGTGGGGAGAGTTTACTTGTGCTGTGTGTGTGTGTGTGTGTGTGTGTGTGTGTGTGTGTGTGTGTGTGTGTGTGTGTGTGTG
>JAOXYM010000016.1:15186446-15202084 GCA_028567055.1 Leptatherina wallacei | reverse complement strand
CTCTCCAAGCTGTTCTGGAGCTGCTGGTATGAGAGCCCCACCACCGTCTGTACCCCGCCTTCAATCCCTCTTTCCGCGGCATTAATGACCATCATTACTCCAGATATAGCGCTGAGCAGTCGTAGAGGTGCTGCCATGGCCTTAGTATCCCACCTCGGTGCTGTGCCACAGAACACACACTTTGTAGTATGTCAGACCATCTTTAAGATTTGCAGACTATTTGATTTGTACTGGCAGCAACTCCTTATCCATGTCCTCATAAACTAGCAGATTTAGTGGCTCTGCTGGGATGGCTGTTGTATTATTTTAATTTACTATTTATTATATATTTTTTCATATTCGTTTTTGCCTCTTCCCATCTTCACCGGGTTAATTTCATTTTTCACTTTCTTCTCTCCAAACTCGCTGCAAACCAAAAAACCCTCATTTTAACAGGGTGTCTCCAAAAACATTTGCACCTGCCAACATTTGTGCAATTAATCTTAGTAAATCACCCGCAAACTGTGGTTCAGCCCCGCGCGTATAATTTTAGGTTGCACAGGCAAATTACTACACACAAATTGGGATCTTAGTAGATCCGGCCCATTGTGTGTTAAAATTGAACATAAATCATAACAGAAATAATATTGTCATATATGTCATGGTTTGATGGGCATCAATATTCATCCATTCTAGGTCTCTCTATAGATCCTGGCTGAGTCTTTCCTAAGCCACACCATTGTTCTTTGGTGTTATGCTTTAGGTTGTTGTCTTGTTGACTGTAAACCTCTGGCTCAGCCTGAGCTCTACTGTTCTGGACTTTTACTCAGGTTGCCTCTATGTTTTTCTTCATCCATCTTTCCCTCCATTTGGACTAGTTTCTCAGTCCTCGTTTGAGCAAAGCATCGATGCAGAATGATATGCTGCAATCAAAATGTTTGATTGTGGGGATGGTACTAATGGGTAGATGTCTCTCAATGTCTGTTGTGCTTTCATTAACAAATCTGAATGTTGCAAGAAAATTAAATCCTTGTTGGTCACAGGATTCTGCAGCTTTTGATATGTGAGTCATTCAGGGAACTAATGCTAAATTCCCACTGGGGTGGCATGTTTCTTATAGAAAGGAATGGCTTCTGTCTTCCTAATCTACCATAAAAGATTAAGTGTCATAGAGTGAAATTCACAAACATTAAGATTTCACATACATTTTTTTTTTTACCTTTGACCTCACAGTCTAATAGCTTTGTGTTCAAACAGGCTCCTATGCATACAAATCTTTAAATACATGGTGATGAATCACCTCATGTGCACAGACAAATCTGTGTTTATACACAGATTAGTTTACAAGTGCAAAAGGGATTTTGAGACTCTTTTCAACCTTACCTGAGCTTTACTGTTTTGTACATGGTGCGTTTGAGTGCTGGTGGAAGCTGGGCCAGCTGGATTTTCTTCTCCAGTTATTTCAAAGTTGGACACTTATAGGATAGAAAGATAGATAGATAGTGGTTGCAGAGGTGAGGTTAAGTCTGGAGAACTAAAGAGAGTTCCCTGGTGTGCCAACAGAGGCGATTCACTCTGGGTCCTTAAACAAGTCCCTTAAAATGCAATTTTGATTCTGTGTATCAAGGGATTTGTGCAAATGTATTTAATTATTTGTATGCATAGGAGCCTTTTTGAACACAAAACTTAGATTTGTGAGGTTGAACATTTAAAAACTAAATATTAAATATTGATGTTTGTGCATTTTTGTAATTTGTGCAAATTTATGTGTGTAAATTTATTTTGTTTTTGTAAAAAAAATGTATTTGTGTGTGCATTTGAAAATACATGTGCAAGTACCCAAAGTTACCTACATAATGGTTTACAAATCATGAACACAATGATATTGAGTCTTTTTTCTCTCTATAGAGGTCTTTCTGTAAGGTTATCTGTTGTCTACATTGGGTCTTATTATCAGTGACCATACTGGCTGTTTGACCAAAGTCCTTCATCTCTGACTGCTCAGTGTGATTTAACAGCCAGATCTAAAATATAATAGATTTCAAAGAATTTTTATTTAGTAATAATTTTCCCCCAACCTCCTAACTTGGTCTTTATACTGACACTCAGCTTGTGAAACTTTGAATAGACAGATGAGTGAATTAGGCACAATAAATTCAGTTATGTTCATGTGGACTCCACACAGGTCCTTGAAGTATCTCAAGAACCATTGATTAAAGCAAGATGTACTTGAGCTCAATTATAAATGTCAGGATAAAGGGTGTCTGACAGCTTATTTTATTTCTATTTCAGCCGTATGTTTGATAAATTAAGAAACCACTCCAGCAAAAACAGCTCTTCATCACTTAGCAGTGTTTTGTATAGCTTGATAAGAAGTAAAATAAACAGTCCCATTATAGGACAAGTCTGAAGCAAAAAACGTGATAAACATGAGATGATCTGAAACTTCATCTGCTCTGTGTGGTTAATGTGCTGGACAGACTTATAATAATTATGTGCAATAGAAAGTAACAACCAGCCGTTTCAGTTTCTTCTATGTTGAACGGTCCTGCCCAGTATTGTTGCACCTTACTGATGTATTGGCCAGGCAGCTCTGCCATTATAGTAAATATTATCCGGGAGCGAGGCCATAAATGCTAAGGACTGCAACTGATGCTAAAGAACCTGTCAAAACTATCCATCCATTTTCTGTACGGCTTAATCCATGCAGGGTCGCGGGTGGGCTGGAGCCTATCCCAGCAATTATCAGGCGAGAGGCAGGGTACACCCTGGACAGGTCGCCAGTCTGTCACAGGGCCACTGTCAAAACTAATGACCATTTAAAAATAGTTGTGTCTATATAGACTTTAAAATGAAATTTGATTCCTAATTTTAAGTGTTTGAACATTCTTACAATTAATGTAGTCATGAGAAATATTTTGGGACTTACTGGGCGTAAAGTCACATTGCTGTTCTCCCAGCTCTGGAGGATGCAAAAAAATGCCAAAAACTGTGAAATAGCCCATTTTCTCATTTCTGGGCAGAGTGACAGCAACATTAAATTTAGGCCTAGGCAATGATTACAAAGTGTAAATCCTGAAAGCCAGCATTTACCCCCCCCCCCCCCAAAAAAAGGAGTTTGATTGTTGGAAAAAACTGGAAACAGCCTGTTCTTTATGTGGATGCCTGATAACTGTCGCAAAAGAGGCCAGCAGTGATTTTGATGGTGAGGAACAATAGTGCCCGCCAATATGGCAGTTCAATTATTTAGGTGTGTGAAACCAGAAGGCTGAGTGTGGCTCTGTGAAAAGCGTGAGGGGTGTGTGTTAGGTTGGCAAGGTGAATGCTGTTGAGATTAAGAGACACTCAACTCCCCAAGCATCAAATGAGGGTCAGCAACTCAGGGCAGACAGGTGCAATCAGATAAATGAGATACTTTTTCATGCGTAGAGCTCATTAGTCAAGTTGGTTCCCTAACCTGTAATATAGTGATGTGAAATCTAAAATTAATGTCAGTTCAAATCCTTACAAATTATATTCACAGCATGAATGCATGTTGTACATAGTGATTTAAATCAAAGTATTCTAAAGATTCAAAAGGAATAATGCTCTTTGATTTTGAAATTGTTCTTTTCTGGAGATTGCACAGGATGTGTTTTTTCTTTTAGTGATAAGTATTCAAGAGCTATTGCATTACTCTCCACGTTCCATTTCTGCATTATTCGGCACATCTAATGCAATTTATACTTAACATTCAAATTATTCCCATGAAACAAAAAAATTATTTGATGCACTTAATCATCTACATGTGCAGCTTAAATTTTGTTTCCACTTTTCTTTTTGTCAATTAGTTACAGCGAGGATTGAGTTAAATTTATCAGCTGGACCCAAGGGCAGATGCTGAGATCAGGAAGTCAACTGAGTTTTATCCACACCATGGTGAGTATTAACTGGCTGGACATCTTTTAAAAAGGCCAAGTTCCTAGTGACAGTAGTAAAAGAAGTTTAGTATATAGTCAAAATCTGACAAGTTTGCTGAAACTAACTGGAAGAGACCTAGTTTGATCAAGTTAATTCAATTGCAAGTCTTGCTCTGCCACTGGTAGGTAAGAACAGCTTGCACTGAAAAAAAAAAGTTGAGTAAACTTAAAAGTAAGGCCAACCAGCAGCAAAGCTTTTTTGAGTAAACTCAACAAAGGGTGTTTTCCTTCACTTCATTCATTCATTTTCTGCTTAGTCCAATTCAGGGTCGCAGGGGCAGGTATTAAAGCAAAAAAAAAGTGTTAGACTGAAATTTTCCCCCCCGTCCTATTCATATTCCCCAGACATCTATGCACCACAGCGCTGTTTGAAAATGACCTCTTTAAGTAAAACAGTTTAATGCTGTATTAACCCCTTTCTGTTCTCATATGCAATGTAAATGTAAGAAGACTTACATTTTTCTACACTATTTAAATATCCAAGACCAATAGCATTTTAAAGGAAGAATAAGATTCTGAACAGTTTTTGTCAGTTGTCATTTTGCTTTTAGGTAATTTAGTACTGTGTCCTACCTGTTCATTTATTTTCCTGTTGTGTGATTTAACTGCTTGGGTAAGTGAGACACCTGAATTCCCTGTCAGGTATTTATAAATTCTTCTTTCTTTTACTTAAAAATGAATAAACCGATACTTTTTGCAGGGATTTACCCATTTTGTAATTTATTAATCATCTTTAAATCTTTTCAATGCAAGTTTTATTCAGCTTACTAGAACACCTAACAAAACATAACAAAAAAGTGCAATTGTGCCAACTTTAAAGAACTACAAATACTAATTCCACGAAATGTCTATAGTCAGTGTTTCCCCTAGGATTTTTTCCAGGATCGGGGGCAGCTCTGACGTGTGAAATCGGCGTACCGGAAATCGCGCACTGACAAAGCTTCTGTATTGTTGGGAAGAGTGCAACAGTAGCATTAGTTGCAAATGGCAGTGAAATTCTGAAAATATTACCAGGCAACACTTTCCACACAATATTCTGACTGTAAAATGTCACATAAAATCCCATGGCCACCCAGAGTGATAAACACTAAGAAACAGAAAATTGGTTTGAGTAGAAACAAGTGCCTTGAGAGTTGTTGAAATGTTTAACAGTAATTAAATAAAAATGAGCAAGTGTTGTAAGTAGTCTCTGTTAAGATTTGTTTAAAAATGCATACGCATGAACAGACACATAAGTAAACCCTCAAACTCGCCAATTAATCCAATTAAAAAAAAAGAAGCTTTTTTTTAAAGCAAAACAACCTCAGGCGTGTCCAACATGTGACGCTTTCTTGCTGCCGGTGGGTGACAAATCGGACATAATAGCGTTAACTATTAGAATACTGTTGAAAACTCTTCCTTTCATCCACCCAATTAAATTGGCTCAGTCAGGAATGAGAGGTTAGATGCATCCACACAAAATTCAACCAATCATATTTAATATATTCAGTGATTAGGCCCATACCCTAAAGAGACAGGAATGAATGAGACAGGCACTTTGTTGACCTCTTTCTAATGAAGCTCACCCCATGATCTTCATCCAAATGCCCGAGTCCTCACTGCTATGACATCATTGTTAAAGCTACCATTTCAAGCCATCTTAGAGGAAGTTCCAATCTTTCTGCTCCAGAAAATCATCTCTTTTCAACTATTGTTACAGACCAATGCACCATGCCACACAAAGAATACCCCCTTCTAATACTGCACTATAAATAGACTCCTGCTTAATCTACCCAAGATTTCATTGATTTAGTAGAGTAGAAATCTGCTTTCAACCACATTAATTACAGCAGGCTCTGAAAGGTGCATACATCCAATCAAAGTGAATGAATCTGATAGTTTCAGCCATATTAAGACCACCTTTCCCTAATGGGTATGGTAAAATCATCGGATGACAATCAGGAGCTGTCTGAAAGTCAAACGAAATCCATCTCTAGAGCTTACGCTCAACCAACCAAATTTCAGGGAATAAAAATACAGGGAATTCAAGAGCATTTTTACCCTCATTGAACATCAGTGGTGTATATGACTGACCTGCAATAAGTAAGATACAGGTTGTTTTTTTATATAAATAAAGTATTTTTCCATTTAATTTTATATTTCTACACATCTGCGGTTTTTAAAACATCATTTGTAAACAAAAACACCAGGACATGTTATTGTGTTTGTGCAGGACTCAATTACCACAACGTGCTGCTCCGTTTGCACCGTTTTTTCAAATGTCGCACACCTTACACTTTACGGCCTTGCTGTACATCCCTGCTGTAACCCTTAAAGACACAGTAACCTTACAGAGTCCAACAGGACACATTAAGAAAACCAACTGCATGTTTTCGAACATAACACGTGTCTGTGAACAGAAAATCACGACAGTGTCATGAAGCAAGATAAGCACCAGTTGTTCATCCAAAGAATAGTTAAAAGAATTTATTAGATATTTTGGATTGATTGAATCAAATCCTGATCTAAATCCAAAAGAAATGTTGGAGCAGAAGTTGAGATCAAAGTAAATGCATCCAACAGCCTATGACGTTCTGCATAATGACTCATTAATTTAAAGCAGGTGTGTTGGAGCAGGGAAAAATTGAAAACCTGCCGGACTGCAGCCCTTGTAAGACCGAATTAAGTAGTCCTCCTGTAGATTGTGAGATGTTAAAGTATCCTTAAAATGATTCTTTTCTGGCGGCATCCATGTGACATGACAGGAATAACAATGCATGAGTAGTAGAATATGTAAGCCCTAACCACATAGTTTAAAAAACACATTGAACTACATATTTTGTATATAAACTGAAGCATTTATGTTAATTCTAACCCCAACTGCTAGTGACTGAGAGCACATTAGAAAAGTAAGGAATGGCAATGGGAGGAGAAAAACAAAAGTGCAATGAAAGTATATTTAGGATGAGAACCGAGCCAGCAATCTCTTGCGTAAGGGTTAGTACAATGGAGTAATGTTTTCCACCCTCCCTTCTTTCCTCTTTGTATTTTCAATTTGGTCACAAATTCTTACAGACACCTGAAAAGTGGGCATAATTCCAAAGGAATACATATGGTGATAATAGATGTCAGTATGACAGGAACCAAACCTTAAGCTAGATCTGGAAGGGGAAAAGACCAAGAAAAATGTAGTAAGTGTATAATCTGAGCATTTTTTTGTCAAACTGCTACATTTTGTGATGTAAACATATGCTATTCTACTTCCCTGTGGGGGTTTTTTTAGGTTTGGTTTGGTCTTTTGACTCCGCAGTTAAGTTTATGAATGGCGCAAGCATTACATTTTGCTTGCTTTGGGACCTATCGTTCCTAGTTATTTGTCTCATTGTAAAGAGATTATGTTTCTGCAAGGTAGGCTACTGCTACTGCCACTGAGAACACATCAGTCAGCTCTTCAAACAGTTTTTGGTTGCACTCTTAAGAAATCTATAACTCCTCTTTTTTGAATAATTTCAGAAGGAATATCGAACATCGAAAAATGCATTGTATGAACGGAGCCTAACAATGTTGCTATTACTCGCAGGAACAGACAATATAAGGCGCAAACAATGAAAATAAAGCTGACGTGACAAATTTAATTATTCTTTATTGCATAGGAGTGTTGACCCACTTTTCATTCCAATCTCATGTAATTTTAAGAGTTTAATATCCTGTCTGGCACATCGATTAATTAAAATGCAAAGCAAAATGTTGATTTAAAATCTTGCGCTCTAATGCAACACTTTAGATTTCACATCCACATATTTTTCCTTACCTGCCATTGGAAAGCAGCACATATTTTTGCTTTGTTGTACTGAAAATGGAACACAAAAAGATGAACAGAGGAGCGTATGGCATTTGGCAGTGGGTGACAAATACATTATTGCTTTGCGCACAGCAGCAAACAATCCAAGTGCTGCTTTAGAGAGTGAGCTGTCACAGTCCTCGCACCCAGACAGCATCACACAATAAATATCAATAAAAAGAGAGAAAGAGAGATGTCCTCAGGGAGGCTGGAGCAAGGTACATGAATTAGAAATGTCAACGATAAGTTCTGGAAAAGGGGAGCAGCTCTGCAGCATGCGTCCCCACTTCATTCCTGCACAAAATAAAGTCTGCCTTGAGGGACTTATCATTGACTTGATGCCTGTCAGCTATAATGGGAACAACTGGATAACCATTTATCAAGAGGAGATTAAAAGAAAAGAAAAAGAACATTTGTAAATTGTAGCATTATACTGCCAATGTGGAAATGAGGACAATGATGTATTGTGTTCCATAAAATATTTGCCGATTCCACTGCTATCTTATTGAAATGATCCAAAGAGATCAGAATTATTCGGAAACCAAAATATATAATTTAAGTTAATTTCACTTTTAACTCGGAAAAAGAAAATCAAGACCCATTCCCTTTTTTATAAAGGAGTAATGCATCCTAAAATATGTTTTTGGAGCTGTAAACAACGTTATGTGACTTAAATGCAGTTTTTTTCTTTTTAAAAAGTGATTTTTTTTGTCAAACTTATATCAGCTGTTGCAGCTGTATGTGGGAATGGGTGGAAGGAGATCTTTTTTGGGCCTCACCTGTCTGACTCAGTCAGGTCATTCATAATTGAACTTGTTATATAAATTTCACACTACTGGTTCAAATCAGGTATAGTTTCTCACGGCAGCGGTGGTCTCAGGACTGAAATACAGCAAACATGTATGTTTGCAATATACACTTTTCCAACAGTGTGGAAGTTGAGATGGGTTTTTGCCAGCCAGCCAGCTTCACCTCACTCCTTCCACTGTTTCAAATCCACCGAACCTTCTGGCTCATCATTCTACCAATAAGTCTGCAATTTGATGAAGCCTATTTTTCTAGAATGTTAATATTACAATTCGTTATCCTCTGATTTTTTCAAAATTTTCCAATGGATGGAGTTGTTCAAAAAGCAGGGAGTGTAGTTACCATTTAATCAGTTTAGTTTATATTGATCAATTGTGGAGAAGTAGGCTAGATCATGATAAAACAAAACAAAAAGAAACAGTTAAATTAAATCTTACAATCACATTTGTATTGTCTATAATTTCGGTAAATAATGGCTGTGCATCTATCTGAATCTTCATGAAGAACTCCAAGTCAGATTATGTACAAGATTATAATTATTATTATCTATTACTATATACTATTTGTATCACTTAAGCAGAATCTAACTCACAACCTGTGGCCAGAAAACCACAGTAATATATCATCCTTACATTAGCTGTCTTTGGCTGTGATTAATTGTATCCTCCTGGTGCTTCCACACTCTGTCCAATGGCTAAGATGTCCTTATATCCATATAAGCGTCCAATGGCATGTGAAGCGCCTGAACTCAAAGGACTTATCAATTAGCTGTGATGTTTCCTCTGAGGCTAGAAATTATAAAGCATTTGAAGTCACACCTAGTAAGACAGATGTGTGGAGGAAGGCTTTCTGGCAGCCTTTGGTTTCTTTCTTGAGCCTTCACCTCTGTCGCATAAGTGTGATGGAGCAGAAAGTCGGGCCGGAATTTATCAAATGTTATGTCACTGAGGGCGATCTAAACCTTAACCTGATACAACGTTGAGCTGGAGACAGATGAGTTCTCTTTAGGGCTTCTCTTGTTAGTGCTCTCTGTATTTTAGTTGATATTAATTGACTGAAATGAAGTTTCTGAAATTTGAATTTCATTATATTTTAACATATTTGCATGCAGTGGCTTTGTTTGAATGCTAATCTTTGGTGCTCAGCATCAACCACTCAACATACAAAGTCTGTGTTACTACAAATGAAGATTACCATAATACTGCAGACTTAGATAATACTAGGTCCTGTGGACCATTTGTCTTTAGCAGCTCATTTATTACTTACTCTCAGTAGAAATGCTGGCAGCAGACTTCCTGATCTTTGCAGCATTACTGTAGTGAACTGATGGGCTTATTTTTCTGTCCTCTGTTTCTTTTCATTTGAATCTTCCTCTGGTTAACAAGCCTTTTATTAAGTTATATGGTGTCCTCCACTGGAAAAATACAGCAAACATCTCCTGACCTGCAGCTCATTTTGACTTGATTGGCTTTGCTCCTAGAAGGAACCCACAATACATAGAGTCATAACAGCAATGGTGCACATAGCTCAGAGGCCATTTATTGGGCTGTTTTGTCTCCAAGGGAGACAATAGATTGGTTTGGAGAAGCCTTTATAACCTGCAGCTTGATTAAGCATTGCAGAACCTACACTATACATATGTCCAACAATCCTGCTGTGGAAGAAACATGGGGCTCAAGTAAACATACCCATTTTAGAAAATAGTCTAAGTTCTTTGTTTTACGAGAAAAGAAAAAAGTGTTATGCTCTAATAGATATGTTTTTCATTTGAAGAGTATACCTGCAGTGGCATAATGTACTGTCTGATGGCTCAGTTCAATCTCTTTTGCCGGAAGCAATGCATTAGTTTTATCCTTGTGTCTATTGACTCACTCCATCTCTGCTTTGTGTATCAAGAAATAACACAAGGTTTTATGTCTTGTTTTTCAGACATTGTGGATTTAAAGACTGATTCAGGGGGTATTTTTGGGATTAACTAATATTTTGTGGAAAATATTTTGAAATAAAAACAAACTTGTTAAGTTCTGTATTTATTTTAAGACACATTGCTAATGAAGATTAGTTGAGCTTTGCAATGACCTTTTGCAACTACTGCACCTGACAGTTCTGCTGCCAGGGAAAAACTTTACCATCTTATATTTCCAAATAATTGTTAGAATTTATATCAGTGAATAATATCACCATGAAGACCTTTGTCTTAAAATACAACTTCTCATTTGTTCATGAAACTGGCACAGATGCTTATCCGACTTAAGTATGAAAAAATGTCATTGTTGTTATAACCTGCTTTTGCTTTCACACTCAATGTTTGATCAGGTATACCTATTTGAAAAACCAGAAAAATCAATTTGGTTCCAAACATACATAACTCTTAGCAGTTTTTTTTTGCTAACCAGACTTAAGTGTCTTGCTCCTTTGGCAAAAGACAGAAAACATGTTGGAGACACCAACCTAATTTACTACTGTGAAATGTTACTTTGAAAGATGTTCTGGGTAACACAAAAACATATATAATTCATTTCCACTAGCACTAGTTTAAAGATTTCTGTAACAATGTTGAGAAAATAGCCTCAGTATTGACCACAGTGTGATAAACTTAGATCCAGCGTGAGGAAACAACATGGTGAAAAGTGTTTGACTTTTTATTATCTATTTATTTGTTTATTTAAGATATTCATTTCAACATTCATTCATTTCTAAATGGGCTCACCACCTGCGAGAAGGAATTTTGTGAACTTGGCAGTGAAGGCAGGTGTCTGGGCATTCCCATGCTTCCCCAACTAAATTTACTCCATTGTGTTGGAAAGGAGGCTCCAACAAAATTGTTTGAAGTTATACAGGATACAGGACTCCATCAGCTTCCGATCCTGTTTGTGTTTTTAATATCGTTGAAGAGATGAGGATGTCTGGCTAGGGTGCCTCAGAATTTCTAGCTTTTTGCATATGATATAGTTATGTTATCATCTTCAAGCTATGACCTTCAGCATGCACTGGATCAGTTGTAAAGTACCAGGAAGAAAATCTGCTCCTATAAATCTGAAGCCATGGTTCTCAACCGAGAAAGAGTGAACTTAGGTGGAAGAGATAAAGTATCTTGGCGTCTTTTTCATAAACCATGGTAAATTGGAGCAAGAGAAGGACAGATGGATTGGTGCTGCGTCAGCAGTGATGAGGGTATTGCACCAATCTATCGTTGTGAAGAGGGAGATGAGCCAAAGCTTTTGATTTACTGGTCCGTCATCGTTCCAACCTGATGTTCACGAGAGTTGGGTAGTGATCAAAAGAATAAAATCCCAGATACAAGACTCTGAGTCTTCTCCAGGGTCTCATATCATATTGAGGAATTATGGTATGTGGAACAATCATTTTATTATCTTTTATTTTCTAACTGTAGCACAAATTTCTGTATTACAATGTCAGACCGTAATTGAGCATTCACCACTTCACTGTAATTGCATAACAGTAAAATTCAATTAATTGGACTTTATGAAATTGCCTTGGGATGAATTTAGCTCTGAATTAACACTATGTGAATATAACTGAATTTGATTTTATTGAACTTTAAGTTAATGAATTTAATGACTTGATGTTGCTACTTGACTTTCTCTCTCTGACTTATTATGTTAGATATCTTAACTATTGCCTGTAAGATCAGGATAAAAATCGTAGACATTTTCACGAGGTTTTAGGTTTTGAGTAAAAATTTTGAATAACTGTTGGACCGATTTATATCAAATTTGGTACCAAATTTCATGGCCTTGTTCTGCAAGAATTGCAGTTATTCTGGTGTTATTCTGGAGCAATCTTCATTCAAAAGCAGCACTGCAAAGTGCCAGCATTTTATATACGTAAACTCTGCCACCTTATTGTGTTATTTCCACCACACAGCTTCACATCACACATAAGCATAATGTTTTGTCAATCCAACTGTACAAATATCGCTCAGTCTGGCTAAATTTCCATGGTATCATGTCAAAAGGTATTTTACTTTCCACCCCAAAACTCCTGCACTATATCTCTTGTCATGGTGAAAATACTTTGCTGGCTGATCAGTAACCCTTTGACTGCATGCAAGGTAAATTAATGATGTGGTACAATCCGCACCAAATGATTTATCAAAAGATTTAAAAAGAAATTCTATCTGTCTGATTTCGACCACATCTGCTAAATGCAGGATAACACAACTTCTGTCAAAATTAAACCAAACAAGTATTGGCAATTAAAGAAGAGAGCTCTTACATCTTTCTTAAATCCATCCCAGAATCACAAACATAATCTGAAGTAGCTGATATTAATTCTGGTGAAAAAACAAGTGTTGAAAAGTAACAGATGTAAGGCACAACTTGGCAGCTGCTTGGGGCCCCATGCCACCAACGGACCCCGTCAAATGGGCTTTAAATGTCAATAAATCCTTATTAGAAATTAATAAATAGATAAATAATTTAGAAAAAAATTGATTAGATAGTCTTTTATTAGTCCCACATTGGGAAAATTCCTGTTGTTATAGCAGCACGTAAAAGGCCGAAAATTCAAAAATTTTAAGGAATAGCTATAGGATTAAAAAAAGAGAACAAAAGAAGACCAGGTGTGTATGCACTATAGCAATAACTAGCAGTGTGCACAAGTATGAAGTATTATCTGGATTAAAATACAGTATTCACATTAATGCTATAAATATTAACATAATATTAATAATAAAAGTAATTATAATTAGGAATAAAAAAGAACATTTGCACATTTTTACTGACTGTACACTATTATATGTTCCCCCTTGTGGACACACAGACCTGCTATAGCACACAGAGAAAATACAGACAGGTGTAAAGTGTGAACTACTGGGAACAGTGCTAACCGTACAGTCTGAAATGGATGTGTTACATTTACAATGTATGAAATTATCAAGGGCCAGTAAGAGTTATGCAACGGTGACGCTGAGGTGGTCTAAGCCCCCCCGAATCAAATTCCATTTGCGGACCTGGTTGCTGTTTTACTTTTAAAACTAAATGAATAACATTGTCCAAAAAGATACCTTGTTTTATGCATGCTGATTGTGAAGAAATATTTCTTTTACAGAGGGATCTCGCCACACAAACCATCAGCTGCTTTACATTGCAGAATAGGCTGCCTTAAGGTGCAACTTGCACCTTATTCCCACAAACTATAATTATGTAGGAACTTCTAAATAGTTTTTAATAATTTTTTCTCTGATCTTATTTCCAATGGGTTTTTGCCAAGATTTGTCCAAGATTTGTTCAATTTCTTGTCCTTATACATATTTGCTCAGTTTTGGTTGTCTCTGCTCTGCTCTTCTTCCTTCCCCATCTGTGAAGCAAAACATGCTACTGATTGTAAATGAATACTTGAACAAAAGTCTGCGTGCAAATGCATGAGGCTAATGTCCCTGCATTCACACAATGAGCATAAATTTGAAGAATCATGAGCTGGATGACACATGTGGTTTGTTTTCCTGACTTTCAATTGTCTCCGTGGTTATTATCCTTTCAGTGTTAACCTTAGGTTGGCAGTGCTTTAAACTCACTATCAAAAAACTGAACAAATGCAGCAACCACGAGTTCCTAGTAATACTCTTTCAGTTCATAAATGTATTTACAGATAGTATGGAACAAGTTGGTGCATTTGCATTTTCATTGTTCACTATTGACCTTTGATCTCAACACGAATGCACAGACTGAAAGGCACAAATCTCTACCAGTGGTGCTTGAGATTTGAACCTAGAACAGAAAGGGTAATTATCCCTCTTCCACAAGTATCTCAGCCACGCCGCTCTTGAAGAGAACACTTATGAGGAAAATCTAAAGGTTTCATAAATACTTTCATCCAGTTTCATGCTGTTGACACAGTGAGTACTTACTTTCGGAAACTTATTTTTTCTTCATTTCTGTGTTGGAGAAACAGACTTCCTGCTCCCTTAGTGTTCCTTTCCTTTATTTCTTCAACACTAATTATCCAGTAAAACTGCAAAACTACATAAACAACCCCTACAGAGCAGACAGTGTTCCACACTAAGTAACAGGAACCTGAGCATATTTGGAATTCCCTTCATCTGTGTCTCTTTCCGAAATGGTTTTGCAGTGACTTTGACAGATTACTTTCACTAAAAAGTTAATTTATTTAGTTGATATGATAAAATGTATTTTACCAACAAAGTGTGAATTTGTGTGAGATAGTGGCCCAAACCTATGGAATAGGTTAATAATTGGTATTGAGAGCCTATTAAGATTCAGACTGATCAGAATGTGACCCAGGGGGTGTGAAGATTAAAAAACAATACCAGAAAATTGGATAAGAAAATAGATGTGATCAGTATCTCCACAAGAAAAAATGCTTATTCACACTTGCAAATCTCTTCTGCAGTCCGCTGTGACTTTGAACAATCTTAGCAGATGGATCTAAAGACAAACCGATGGGACATTATAATCCAAGTCACATCACCAATACTTTCACTCTGTTCCCAAAGTGTTTTCTAGCTCTGAGTCACAGCTAACCTGGCTAATCAAAGGAGACATGAAAGCGTTGCTCCTTTTGAACCAGAGTCATTAGCAGCAGTAACCTCGGGAACTGAGTGTCATTGCTAACAGCGCTGTGCCTTATCACTGGGATAACAGCTAGATTTAACCGAAATCAACACAAGTCTGACAGTTCTGTGAAGTTTTACACTCAAGATTCGGTGCACAGTGCTGTGTGGCTCGCTGATGTCTCCAGCTGGATGACTGCCTAAGATCACAGCCTTATACTCAACAAGTCTGAGATGCTCTTTCATTGGAAAAGTGACGATCAGCACTTTGGCTGCCATAAGCATAAGCCTGGCATCAGAGAAAGGGATGCTTATTTATCCAGCTCCTACAATGAGATATCAAAGTGCTTTAACACATATTGAATTTTGAAACAATAGAGATGATATTCAGTTTATAAAGTAGCAGATTAACACTTGCATCCCTGCAGTGGGATCATTTTGATCCACCCCCGTCTGTTCCTGAGGTGGGTCAAAATGATCCACTCTGTCCCCCCTTGCCCACGCCCCCCTCCTTCTCTTGGCTGGGATTATCATCTAT
>JAOXYM010000016.1:15138300-15153561 GCA_028567055.1 Leptatherina wallacei | reverse complement strand
CACAAATTAGTTTATACGGTTTACAAACCATGTATTACGCACACACAATGATATTGAGTCTATTTTCTCTCCATAATAAATGAGCAACTATTTGTGATGCGCAAACGTGTCTCACAGTTATAGCGGCACGTTGGCCTGGTTCACCTCATATTTGCTAGCAAAGTTGACACTCGTTATTGTATTGGGAACTGTATGTTTTGATATAGAGAAGCTAATCTTTTTTTTTTTTGTGATTCCTTTATACTGCTGAAAAGTAGTGTTGGGAACAAACTTCAAGCAGGGGCCGTGTGTGATGGTTGGCTTCTAGGTAATTATTATTTTTTTTGTTCAATGTGACATTCTGAGCTGTTTACAGCATCTCATGTCCATCATGTGTTCACAGTCTTCCTAATTGAGATATTGGAGGCATACATACATTATAGAACAATACAGGTATAGAGCACACACACACTGTTTCATTTTTCAGCCAGTTTCTTTAATGACCTGCTGAAGTCTCTCAAAAACTCATTTGTTTTCATTTTATTCCTCCAGAGGAGCGACTCCCAAATAAAATGTTCCTTCTTGCCTCAACCTCGGACACGAACACCTCTAGTTCACATTCAGTGAAATTCTTCTTCTTACTCTTTCCCAATGCCTTCGCCATGGTTATTTGAACAAAGGATGGAAGCCTGCATCGTATTTATACTAATTTGCATATTTGTTTATGGGTGGAAACAGATGGTCCGCGCTACCAGCAGCTTTACTCTATTTCATGCAAATTGGGATGTATAAAGGAAAGATGTGCAGCCACATGTGTGAGCACGGTTTTATACATCTGGATTTTTTTGTGAGGCACATTTTTCAAAATTTGTCCCTACGCAAACTTCTAGTGTGAAAGCTGCACACTCTTTTATATCTGAGGCCCCTGGTCAGCTGACCCAAGAAAACCTGGTGGCATGTATGGATGAAGTAGCTCAGACAAATAAGAGGGGGCAATACCAATTAAGAGACTTAAAAACAAGTAAGAGAACCTTAAAATGGATTTGAAAATAAACGGGAAGCCTGGTTTACTTGTACCAGTTAAAAATCATGCGGCAGCGTTTTATACCAGCTGGAGATGTGAGAGGGAAGCCTGGCTAATTCCCATAAAAACAGAGTTACAATAATCCAGCCATGAGATAATAAAATCAAGGATCACCGTCTCCAGGTGGCGTCTAGACAGGAGGGGTTTGATTTTTGATGGCCGCCTCAACTTAAAGAAGCAGGACTTCACCACTGCGTTGACTTGTGAGTCCAGTTTTAGGCTGGGGTCCATTTTTACACCTAAATTTGTGGTGCTGGATTTTTCTTGTGGAGCTGGAGAGGAAAAGTCAAAAGAAGGGGTACAGCTGGAGCCACTGGGTTTAAAAAGCATGACCTCTGTCTTATTCTCCTTAAAATGGAGAGAATTCAGTGCCATCCATCCCCTGATGTCATTAAGGCAAGGCAAGCTTATTTATATAGCACATTTCACAGGACAATTCAAGGTGCTTTACATTAAACACTGGAAACATTACAGCGCAGTGCAGAAAGCATTCCCTTGTGCCCTCCTCAAACTTTGCACCCTCTGATGGTCCTCGTGGCCAAAAGTGTCCCTGCACTAATATTGCTATAAAATCATCATACATTACTATTTTTTTCCCGATTTTTTTTTTTAATTTTAAAAAAAAAAAAAATTTTTTGCATAAATCTGTTAAACAACTTTGGTCGTGCTCACAAAACAAACAAACATTCAATTATTGCCAGGATTTTAACCCTTTAAATGCCAGTTTGAATATTTGAAGTACTGCTTCATTCATAGCAAAAAAACACAAAACTGTAATTATTTTCCATATAATAAATATTAGATGAGTCTTTGGTGGTGATTAGACACTTGGATATTTCAAAGATTAGTAACTAAATTTATTTGATTCCATTTGGACTTTTAATGTAGTATCAGATACAACCTCTGGTGGTCCTCGTGGCCAAAAGTGTCCATGTACTAAAACTGCTATAATATCATCATTCATTATTTATTTATTTTTTTCATAAATAACTTAAACAACTTCCGTCCTGCTCAAAAAACCAAACATTAAATCATTTTTCAGTATTTTAACCTTTTACATGCCAGTTTGAATATCTGAAGTACTACCTCATTCAATACAAAATACCACAAAAACTGAATTATTTTCTATATAAAGCATATTAGATACATAGATCTTTGGTGATGATTAGACACTTGGATATGCCAAAGATCAACAACAAAATTTATTTGATTTCATTTTTACTTTTTATGTAGTATCGGATACAAACTTCTTGGCCAAAGGTGTCCCATTGACTTCCACTGAAAACCACCGTTTTTAATCTACTAATTATTATAGTTTAAAACGAGACATTTCAATCTGACATTTTTAAAGGATTCCACCAGATTTAACTGTTTTGACTATTGTAGACAAATGCATGAAATTCTTTAGTTATATTATGAAGCTGTTAGGCATGGTCTTGGTGTCCTCTCCATGTTGAGAAAAGTAAGATGAGTTCTCAGAAGTGAATAATACAGAAAGTATTCTATGTCAGACACTTGTTTAAAGCGTGTGTCTTCTTCAGATGAGTCCTGGAGTTTGTTGACAGATAAAGGCTACGACCATGTCCAAAGCCTTTTGTACAGTGAAAAACTTCTTTATTTTTACTCCAGGCTTTCCACATCTCTGCTCACAAAATGAAGCTGCATGTTTATGCTTGGCTGTGAAACAGCAGGTGCATAAACACAGTTACATTTGTTTGTTTGTTTTTGTTTTTGAGAACAGCAAAGAAAAACTTTTTGTTTTCACTCATTCACCTCTTCAAAGTCAGTTACACATCCTTCAAACGATGCCCTTTTTAAGCCCTGAAATTATCAATGCATGCTTAAAAATTCAGGCTGTCTTTTTCTTTCTAACACACACACACACACACACACACACACACACACACACACACACATACATATGTTTTATATATATGTTTTTTAACAACTGTTAAAAATACCACATTTTCCTGCATTCCTTTACCATAGTTAAACAGCTGAATCTGGTGGAATCCTGTAAAAATGTCAGATGTAACTATTTGTCTCCTCAATGAAATGTTGACATTAAAAAAAGTGTTTTGACCTATAATAATTGGTAAATTAAAAACTGTGGTTTTAATGGAAGTCAAAGGGCACAAGGACCATCAGAGGTTGTATTTGATATTACACAAAAAATACAAATGGAACCAAATCAATTTTGTTGCTAATCTTTCACATATCCAAGTGTTTAATCACAACCAAACACCTTTCAAATCTAATACTTTTTTATATCGAAAATTATTACATTTGTGTTTTTTTGTTATGAATGAGGCAGTACCTCAAATAATCAAACTGGCATTTAAAGGGTTAAAAGCTTGGAAATGTTTGAAAGTTTGATATTTGTGAGCAGGACGGAAGTTATTTAAGTGATTTCTGAAAAAAAAAAATCTGAATTTCTTTTTAATGTATGTCGATTTTATAGCAATTTTAGTGCAGGGACATTTTTGGCCACAAGGATCATGAGAGGGGGCAAAATTCTTCCACAGAGTAAAAAAGACACTAGAGAGAAAATGACACAGGATTTAAAAAATTGGACTAAAAAGAAGACTTACTGTAAAAATTCACACTCCAAACAACACACCACGCAAATACACACACACGACGGAGAATATCCAATTCTTTTGCAATGAGGCAAAAGATTGATGAATAAATAATTTATAATAACAATATTATTATTATTATTATTATTACATCACTACCACCATCGTCATTATTATTATTTGTAATAATCATGATAATTATAATAAGAGTGCAGATGTACAAGGAAGAGTGGACATGCAGAGTGGTCATGCAGATGCCACCGCGCCTGCATAAAGGTCAGAGGCAAGCCAGCAGAACCCCCTAAACCCAGGTAAACCTGGGGCTACTTGGACTTTTTCAGATGGGGCAGGGGGGAACTGGCAGACATCTTCCTCAGCTGCTCTTACTCCGTTTAGAACATGCATCATTTTGTTTTTAGCCGAGCAGCTGCAGCTAAACGTTAGCTAATGTTGATTATTTGACTAAAACAACAGTGAAATGAATCAATCCAGAGTTTTCTTCAGAAATATGAACTAATATGGGGAGAAAAGTGAGCTAGCTTATATGAACAAAGTTTAGAAGAGACAACTAATGTTCCACAACTTTCCATCAGACCCACCACTAACTGACCCACCTTGCCTTTGAAAGAAATGGGTGACACTGTCGACCCTTGTGTTCTCTCTCCAGTCTCAGTTTTTTTTTTTTTTTGAGCCATCCTGCAATCTCAACATCCACTCGCGCTGTCTGTAGTTCTGAGCTCTGCAGCTGATGGACCAGGTTGACTGACCCATTTAACGAAAACATAGAGGGGGGGTTCGTTCAGATATGTTTCCAAAACAAAGAAACTTTGAGATGCCTACCATTTGCATAGTAAATGAAATGTTTGCGTGATGGTAAGATTATCATTGAATTGAGGGCCCCTCTATGGGCCCCTGTTAATTATGGGTCCATATAATCGTTCTCCTTTCCCCCCCCTTTTCAGTGCCCCAGGGTGCCCGGCAGAGGTAAGCAGGTACTCCAGCCATGAGCGGGAGTAAGAAATTATGTCTTTCTTGATGGAGATGTTTACATTTTACAGTAGACAGGCAGAGCTCCAGAAGAGTTTGGCAATCACACCAGTAATGAGTTGACGTCATGAAAAACGCACAGGAACAGCAGAAGAACAGTAGAGCGGTGGATGACGTGCCACACACTGGCACCATCTTTTTCCTGGCCCCAGGAAAAAAGATGGTTTATTCAAATGGTTGTAGAAACTAGGGAGGGGGGGGAGTTTTAAATAACTCATTCTATCTCCCACTTCTATTTTCTTAAAGTCCCTGGCAGAAATATCTGAAATATCTTCTTTGGCATCCGTGCCTTGGCGACAGCAGTAGCTTTAGATGCTAAAAGCAAACCCAGAAAATTTGTTTGGGGATTTTATAATTTTTTATGAGCAATAAGGCTTTCATTAGAAAGCTGGAGAGGATGTGGAGAAATGCACCAGGACTTATAAATATGATTTTTTTATTTTTCTTCCAATTAATTGTTTACTTTCCATTTGAATCACTGGTTGGATTTAACAAAACAATTTCTTCGTTGCATTTAAGAACTAAAACTGTACGATTAGGTATCTGAACATGGAACAAACTTTCTTAAAAAAGCATAATATAAAAAGGTACTAACTTATTTTCAATACAGATTATTATATACTGGGATTTTAAAGCTAAAATATATATTCAAAATAAATAATAGGACTGTACTGTGATACAACTCCAAGCTATTGTTGATATTTTTTACTGCAGTTCAAAATATCTGCATTTCATGCTTTGAATATAGCCCAACTACTGGTTAAGATCTTGCAAAGCCAGTCCTGACAGCCAGAATTGTGGGACTTCTTGATGCACTAAAAAAGATTAAAAGGATGTCCAGTCTTCACACAAGGATTACATATTCACATAGAAGCAGTCTGTAAGCACTGGACTCTCTGATGGAGTAAATTAATGGGGAAAAAAAGGCTTGTATAAAGGAGGCGACCAAGAGCACAAGGTTCATGCTAAAAGAGTAATAGGTATGCAATGCCGGATTAAGAGAACCTGCTGGAAAGACAAACATTTCAACAACAATCCATCAATCATGTTTTTAGGGTGGCCACACAGAAGCCATTCATGTGTAACATGACAGTGTAACTTAGGAAATGATAAAGATTATTTGACCTAATGAGATAAGCCACTTTGAAAAAGACTGAACTCTCGTCATTTATTCAGCAATAGGCACAGCTCATCACCTGGCTATTGCCAATCTTTATAATGAAGCAGCATCATTCTGCGAGAGGGGGATTTTAAGCAGGGAAAATAGAAAAAATGTGAAGTTTAAGTAGTAAGGGAAAGCAACTGAATATAATGAAAGGAAGAAAACCTGTACCTGATTGACTGGGGCCAGAGTTCACCTTTCGTTATACTTGAAGAAAACAGTCAAGACAACTCGAGATGGGGATAAATTTTAGATCTCATTTAATAAGTTTTGTTTTAATCCACACTTGAACTTCAAATAGCATCTTTGAAGAGGCTTGAGAATAAGGCAGAGGCCAACAGCGGCTGATGAAAATATAAAGATATACTGTAGAGATGGAATTTTTGCATCACAAAAGACAGAAAGAAATGAGACACAGAGACAATGCTGAAACTTTTCAACATGCCAAGGAGAAATAATAATTGAGCTTCTTTGAAAGTGAAGATGCCATCAGTATTTTGAGGACTTAAATAATTTCACATTTACTCTTTCTTCACAATTGTCTAACTAGCAAAGGTAGAAGTGCTGCTACAAACACAGTTACATTGAAGGAAATTATGGTAGCTTTGTACTAACATGGATTATACACTCTTATATAGTAAATATGTCTGTTTATAAGGCAGTATCTGAAATATTGGAATTCAGTCCATCAGGAGAGACTTTGTAATGTCATTTTTAATTGACCAGCTAACAATGAAAATTTGTCAGGCAAAAATATTTCACGGTGAGAAAAACATCATGTAGGAATCAAAGATTGGTGAAGCACCTTTATTTGTTTTTCCTCCTCCATTAATCAAGCCTTTAAGCAGACTTTGTCTATTAAAACAAAATCTTCCTGCTGACTCACTAATAGAGTGATGTGTCAGCATACATAAAGAGACATTATTAGTGGAGAATGCACATTTTTATGCCGAGTTAATTAGACAAATTTAAGGGCATACAAATTAATTAGTGATGGAAATCTCCAACATGACAGTGTTTATCTACAATGACACAAGATCTAAAGCTCTAAGCCAACTTAGAAATGTTTAATTATGTACACCCATGTTGAAAAGCAAGGACAATTAGGATTTAATTAGCTCTAATACATCAAATTTAGGGCTGCCTCACACAAAAAAGTTCCTGGTTTCAATATGGGGTCTTTCTCTTTGTGAGTGGCATGTTCTTCCTATCTATGCGTACATTTTCTCTGGGTCCTCTGGCTTCCTCTCATCGTCTAAATACATACATGTTTGGTTCATTGGTCATTGTAAATTGGAACTGTGAGTGAGTGTAAATGCTTGTTTGTCTCATTTAATACTCTGTTGGCTGTGATGGACTGACGGATAGCAACTATAGGGTCCAGCCCACCCCTGACCCTGAATTTGATAAAGCAGGTGTTGAAAATGTATGAAAAGATGGACATTAAGTTTGGAAGTTAATATTGACTTTCAAATAACTTTTTAAACTAAGTTGTACTATAATTTAATCATATTTATTATGAGAGTGTAATATCCAGTCTTGTTTATAGTGGTAATTACAGTAAATTGTTCTTCCGAGGTGGGCTCACAATGAAACTATTTATAGGACAGGCATTAACAGCCAAAATCTTTAAGTGCACATGAACATATCAATTGGAATTTAAAAACACTAAGCTTATCCTTTAATCATTTTAAGTTGAAATTGGCTCCAGTGCATATTTACTTTTGGTTTAGTTGGAATTGACCCTAATCCTTTTTCCTCTTTAAATGCTTTATAAAGGATCAAAAAAGGAGAACTAGTTGAATGTTTTTTTATTTTAACTTGAGACACAGAAAAATAATATTTTCACACCCTAAAAGGATTATTTTCAATCTTCTGTCCATTATTAAGCAGCACTACATTAATCTAATGATTGCAAAAAGAAAGAAGTCCACTATAGATTACCCAAGTTTTGTGGTACATTGTGGTATGTTATGTGGTACTTTTATTAGACTATCACAGACAAAAGACTGCATGGACGGGTTGACAAACGGAACAGATTTCTGAGCTCCAGCTGTTCCCTTTATTGCTTGCTGCTTGTATGGCCATCAATGAAATGATCTATAATGGCTTTACAATGGCTAATGTGGCAGGATGTATGTTCATTATTGCCCTGATCCAAACATGAGCAGCCATGATTCCATTAAATACAAAGCCTGTTGCATCTGCTTTCGATTGGTAGGGATAATAGGAGCCTATAGCGGTCTCGTCCACATGTCAGCCCAAGTGAATCTGAAGGATTGACACACATTCTGAGACAAATTTATGGTTTGAGGACTTCCATTCTGATCTATTTTGACTAATTTAAAATTGGGACTTCGAAACCAGTTTCTGAATACCTTTCTTGGAAAAAAGTAAAAGGGACATGAATGATGACAGCAGTCATTTCTTTCTGTCCAAAGAACATTATGTCAATAATGCTGGATCTCAGGACTGCAATGTAGAAATCGTGTTTCTTGTGAACTAGGCTTCTCTGTTACTTTCGTATGTTCACTGAACTATTTATATTCAGATCATCGGCTGATCAAAGGCATCAAATTCGGGATGCTTTTAATGACAGTTTCCAGCTGAAAATTACTTAGAATGACCTAATTGCATGGGGTACTTCTGCCACACATGCACACAAAGACTTGCACACACATACCTCCTTTCATCCTTTTCTCAATGTTGAGCCTTCTTTACTTGCCTTTTGATTTTTATCTGTCTCCTTTGTGTCTACTCCTTCCTCTGACAGTTACACATTCAACGGCCTGTCTCTGTGCAGCATGCATTCATTATTTATTCATGTATATTCTGTGTGCGAGAGAGATAGAAAAAGGGATTTATCAGATCAACTTAGCACATATGCGTGTCACAGAATAATATGCATGTAATCTGTTGATTTTAAACCAATACATGTGCTCTATGCAAACCAAACAACTGTTATGCAGAACTACTTAAACAGCTATCTTTAAAAAAAAAGGAAAAACTGAATCTCATTAACTTAACTTTTTCATTACATTTGTAATCCAGCTTCAATTTCATGTATATTAGTCACATACTTTAAACTATTCTGCCTTTCTCTGGCTGAAAAAAGGTGCAACTAATTGACAATGCATTCAAAATATTACTAGATATCTGAAGAAGTATATAAGGAAATATATAACTCATAAGTATTTATGTCATTATTCCATAAAAAGCTTTTCAAACATTAACCATTACTTATTTAAAGAAAATGGCTTATAAAGTTGCTGGACTCAGTCTTTTTTGCTTGTGAGGTTCCTCCACAGAGAGTCACACATCGTTGTCTTTTACCACAGATAATTACTCCCATTGCTGCCCTTCATTCTGCTCTCAGGTTGATGGATGCCTCTCTCCTTGTACAGACAACAGCGTCATTTCTTTTCCTATTCTGCAGTATTGCTGCCATAATTCTTAAATCATGTGAGTGCAGCCCCGAAATAAGAGAGATGCTTCTATAAAAGTGCCAAGGGAAATGGCTTCTTGAGCAGCAGGAAGAAAAACACTAAACACATCAAAAACAGACTATTCTATTGTTTGGGGTCTGCTTCAACTCTCTTCATTTCACAGTATGAATACACACATAAGATATGTAAATGATCTCCATGTGTATGCACAGCTCAGTTCAAACATTTGCTTTAACAGCTTGTATTCTCATGTTAGCAGCAAAAAGGCAAGTGCTTTTTCTTTTTCTTTTTTTCAATTACCATCTCCATCTGTGCAAGCTGATTCTGCTGTGTCAAGTCTGCGTGGTGTGCACAAGTAAATGTTTGTGCAATTAATGTGTCAGAGAGCATTTTGAGAATACAGAGCTTCATATTTTTAATTTGTCCTGCAACAGATTCAGAATTAATTGAAAATAATGTAAAATTCTCATAACAAATGATAATTTTAGGCGAGTTTTGTTCTTCAATCCGAGTGTGTCAGACGTTCCCCTGATTCATCAGCTTGGTGTGTTATTGAGGTATCATATATGGACGACCACATTCAGTCTACTTTATGAAACATAACAGTTAGTGTTTTTTTTCTGTGTGAATCATATGCATTCTTGCTGTTATACCCCCTCAAAAGGCTGACTCAGTGCATCTTTAGAAGATCCTCAGATGCCTCTGACGATCTTCTAAAGATGCACTGAAGCTGGTAAAAGCACAAAAACCATCAACAACATGATGATTTTTCCTGTTTCATTGCAACAGATTTTTATGTTTTGTCTACATCCCAATATTCAAACTTTCTGATAAAAGATTCTTGCTATTTGAAGTCCATTATACTTGTACCGTGTGATAGCATGACAGAAGTCTCTGCAGCTTCTGCAAAAGCCATGTAGAACAGGTAGAAAAAAGTAGAACCAGCAAGGAAGTCTGTGAGCTGGGTGTTGATGAGCAAGGGAATACGATGGATATGATGAGGACATGATGCAAACTGCTCACCAACAACTTCCCCAGGCATATGTCCTCTGTTATCTCCCAACAGACCAGGGATCACCTACTCTAGACCTTTTGGCCCAGTGTCCTGCAGGTTTTAGATGTTTCCCTGCTGCAACACACCTGACTCAAATTGATGGATTATTAAGAAGTTAGTACAGAGCTTGAAAAGCTTTCAGAGAACAATTTAATATCTGTCAGGCCACCGGGTAAATGCCCAGTCTGCCCAAAGTCCAGCCCTGGCTCAGAATAAAGCTTGTGTTTTCATCATTTGGCTGTTTATAGTCATTTTTATCATCAGATCAAATCTGACCTTTATAATACACTGTAAGCAGAGAATGTTTGTTTTTTTGTGGGGGTTGAATATATATATATATATATATATATATATATATATACACATATATATATATACACATATATATAGAACCACACAGCATCTTATGTTTGGCTCTCAAATTCCATAGAATTTACATTTTTACTTTTTGAAATTTACCCAAAATGTTTTTAATTTTTACAGATTCCTTCAACTCTGGGTTTTGTGATGGATGTGATAAGCAGATACAGCTTGTAACTTCAAGTCACTATCAAAGCTTCAGGGACAGTCTACCTGTCCCATCTCCCATGGCAACTGCAGAACTGCAGATAGATTTCTTTAATCTATATTTTTTTATCCCTGTTTTTGCTGGACAAGCACTTGGCAATCTTGCACAGCTTGTTTAAACTGCAGTGGTTGCATTTCCAATCCCATCCAAACTTTTGGAAGTTATTTCTTTAATGCTATGACATTTGCAGTCCTCTCTTACTCAGTAAGAAAACATGTGATATCATTCCAATATATAATAAAGCTCAATTTAAATGCAATAGGATAATTAATGCAGTCGTTAAAGTGATCCAATATTTATCAGATACTTATTCTGTGAACCAAATTCTCACTGTCCTGAACTCCTTTTTTGAATGTTATTTTGGTCAATCCATCAACACGATTGAGGTACTCAAACACATTTTGCCAAACTCATTCACTTTTTCCTAAACCTTAAACACATTTCCAGTCACTAAACAAATTTTCTGCTGTGATACACTTTTGTGCTGCCAAATTATAAACGCTGGCAGCAAAGTGTGAACACAACTCCAACACAGCTGTCATATTTTACATGCAGCTCACAATTGAACATTCATTTGTCTAATGATGTGATCAGACCAAATTGTCAGTCCAGAGTGCACAGGTGGCACATGCATCCATCTCTAATGGACATAATCATAAAGGAGGAAAAGTTTGCACGAGAAGTGGAGGCTGAGGAAAACGAAGAGCAATTGTTATGGATGAAATTCCGGCTATTGTACACTATGCCCTTGTTCATGGGATAACAATGAAGCAGGGCAAAGAGTCTAAACTAATATAAGTAGATTCACTGTGGCTGGTATCAGGGGCATCATCTATAAATCTAGCATAAATGGAAAAAAAAAGATGGCATGCAATACATATAAGCAATGTATAGCATATTTAAAAACAAAAATTGGCAGGAGAATGTGTGTACCTCCACAGCATCTCTGACCCTACCGTATGCAAAAAATCTGGAGAAACGGAAAACTGCGCACCAACAGCAAAAAGGTGAAACCAAATAAATGATGTGGAATGTGATATTTGTACAAAATCAAATATTTTTCACATTACATATTATATTAAGTCATTTGCAAAAGTGAATAAAAAAACATAATTGATATTCATACTCCTGAGAGTGCACAGGCTCACACATGAGCGGTGGACGGTTGATCCAAATATTGATAATAGTGATCCCCTCATTGATATTGAACAATCTTATTATATAATAACATTGCTACTTTAGTTTCAGTTCCTCTCCTTTCTGCAGTATTTGCTGCATAAAAAATCAGCTTCTCTTGCCAAGATGATACCAAATTCAGATTTTCAATATGCCATGAGTAATAACTGCATTAATGCAATAAAAAATAATGTGTTTATTCCTCATTGATTCCATCCTTTAATCTCTTTGCAATAACGCGTTTATTTTGACTGCCCTGCAAATATGTATCAATCCCGATGATACTAGCCCTTTATCTACTCGGATCTATATCAGATCTTGCAGTATTGCACACCTATCACACACAGACAGACATTAAAATCATGGTTTAGCAACAGAAACAGAGATGTATGTTATTGAACAAGAACCTCAACCACTAAAATTGTGAACAAAACTAACATGTTATTATGAAATCCATTCACAAAGCTAAATAATAAGGTGGACAGTAACTGCTGCCAAAATGTACTAAAAAAAAAAAAAAACACGTTTAGAATAAATCAATTGAAATGACGTGATCATGCAGAGACATTTTTTTTGTAATTTTTTGAGGACCAAAATTACATCCTGCGCTACTCACCTACAAAAGGTCCGTAAAATAGTAAGGACATGTGCTGTGTTATGTAACATGGCACTGAAGAAGAACACTTCCAGAAACTGTTGTACAGCTTCTGGAAGTGATGCAACTCTTATGAAACACACAAGACAGAAGTTTTTTTTTTTTAGTTTTAATCATTCACAAGTTCCTTAAGTGTTAGTTGAGATGATTGGGTCCCTCTGCACTTGCAAGAATGCCTCTGAGGACACAGCTGCTCAGAGCACACAGGCTCAGCCTGACCTGCTAAGGCCTGCTCCAGTCTATCTGAAAAGGTTCACAAAGAACAAGTAACTTAAAACACTCAACAGGACTTCTTAAAAACTAGACAAAAAAAAATTATGATTTGGCCAGTATGGTACCACTCAGGTAAGGCAATGATCCGGCAAGGTTGAGATTGGAACTTACAGGCACAGGTAGGTGATCTGCAGCAGTTGAGTTGAAAGCACAATTAGCCCCACCATGCCCAGCAGAAAATCCCAGAGCCACAGAGGAAACAAAAAAGGAAAACAAAATAAAAGCCTAACAAAAAACAAGGTTTTTGACATTTTTACTGGTTGTATATAATTGTAAGTGCATTTTTCACCTTTGTAGAATTAAAAAAAGACCAATTAAAGGCTGCGGTACTGCCCTTTTCTCCCAACATAAGGCACTCATTGCTGACATTGTCCTTAAAAATAATGCCATCTAACTCTATGAAATCCAGCAGTAAATGATAAAAGACAATGTCAACATTGCTGGAATCAACTTGTCTTTGTCAACTGTTGACCGTGTTCCCCAATGCAACAGACTTGGCATGAAACAATTATATACAGTACCCATTGAGTGCAACCTGCAATAGTCTACTACCTAAGATATCAGTATGCAAATAAGTGTCTGGGATTTTGTTAATGCAGTTTGAATTTCTGGATTCAGTTTTGAAAAAATGGGCAGAGGTTTCATTAAATGTTTTTGAACAAATGGGAAAAATGTGATCAGCTCTCCTCATCCATTCTCTACATACTGAGATGTTGATGGGTTTGCACAACAGAAACCATCTTGTACCGTGGATGTATGTCTAGGTCTTATTGTATGTGTCTGAGAAGATCCAAGTTCCACACCATAAGGCATAAGTGCTTTTTGTATAGTCTATAAAACCTAAAGCTTGATTATAGTAGAGGAAAAATTAGCGTTTCTATCCATTTTCTAATTATATGAGCCATTATTGGACAATGAGCAGCCTACACGACAATCCCATTCATTATCATTCTCCACAAATGGAATAATTACATGATGACTGTTCCACTTTTCCCCTCGCTGAAGTCCCGGAGAGCAAATTACAAAGTTATTTAATTTACTCTGCCAATCTATCAAAGTAACTTTGCAGCCACAGTTTGCAGAGTGAGTAATTGATCTTTGTGTTTTCTTACTGCAGATGCTTTAGTCAGTGCACACCATCTATTCCCCTTTCTGAATGATATGCTTGACTGTATAAGTCAAATGAAACAACTTTCAGATGCTGAAAGATGTGTATATGAAATATACCATCTGTCTGGGGTAAATTTAACTTCATATTCAGTCAAGAAGTGATTTTACCTTTTACAGCTTTGACAAACAAAAGTGTGCTCCAGCATATGAAAGCCATCTGGCTTTATCAGTCTTGCTCTGTGTCTGTTCTATAAACCACAATAAGTCATGATGGAATTTAATTTATTTAGTTCACTCATTCTTGAGAATCGGGACAAAAGAGGTTTCAAAAATCAACTTAAGAAAATTGTCACTGTCTTCATTTGGGTTATATATTCATGGAGAGGAAAGTCTTCTCTACTTAACCATGTAAAGGAACAGGTTCCAAATATTAACATGTTTTTAAAAAACCCATCTTTTTCCCATTTGAACCTGATTTGTGTCAACTCGGTCAGTCACACTTAGACGTAAATAATTGTATTTTTTCTAGCTGAACAAGAACCTAAAGCGCTGCAGTGTGTTGTGTCATAGGATGCGAAACATTGCCTTTTGGTTTTTAGCATGTTCAGTTAACCCTTTTATTTTGAACTCTATTGCTGTGCGCCTTGAGGCGATGGACATGATTATTTTGTATTGTGTGCTGTGGAAGTGTTGGGCTGGGACATCATGAACTGGAAACCAGGGCATGTTAAGCAAACAGACGCACCTGAACCTAATAGCATCTGTGATTGCTCCTCCCACACTCTATATATCAAGATGCCAGATACTTGTGAGGAGGGAAAACAGGTGGATGGGTTGCTGCTCTTTCCGAGGGCCACACCCGGACTGACGTCTCTCCCCGGCGTTGAGCTTCCAGGCTTGGTGGTATTCAACCTGGACGACGGGACAGCTGCAGCGGTGGCATGATTGGATTGATGGGCTTTTATACAGTCACTTAAAGGGAAGTGACTAGATTCAGAAGCCAGGTTGGCTTGAATTGGCTAGCAGTAGAATGGGCTGGGTACTGATTCTAACCCTATGTTCACACCACCAGCTTCCAAACGCGTACGCGCCTACATTTCAACGCCCAGACGCTGGATGTTTACTCGC
>JAOXYM010000016.1:15123441-15138200 GCA_028567055.1 Leptatherina wallacei | reverse complement strand
AATGTTAAGAATTGATTGAAAGTAAGTTTAAGGGAGAATGGATAACCAAATATACCAGGTGATGACTCCTTTAAATGGTCTGTCACTGAGCTTCTTTTTAAATTAAAACAATATAGCATAGTACAGCAGAGAATTGCAGTCATCTTGTTGTTCATTCTCCTGATAGTTACTTGAGGTAAATGCTCATTCATTCAACTTAAAGGTACAGTGTGTAACTAATGTGGCTTTTTGTAAGCAAAAATCAAGTAACGCTTTCATGAATACATATTTTGCTGAAGTCTAATCACAATTCACATCCAAATGAAAGCGTTCTCATAGCTTAGAATGAGTTGTTTATAAATACATAGGTGGCAGCTCACCCAACTGAAGGCTGCCATGTTGCATCGCCATCTTTCAATATGGTAACTGAAAGGGGACAAACTTGTTAGCCTTATGCGTTTTAGCTGTGAATCCCTGTGTGTTGTCGGGGGAGGAGGAGAGACAAGCAAAGACGACCGTGGATCAATCAACAAACTCTTTTTCCATTGAGATGGAGGACCATCCATACTTTTTGTCCCGCGAGAGGGAGGAAAAAATAGCCAAGAAAAGAAAAATAAATAATAACCGGGAGAAAACGAGAGTCGACATCAGTATAGCGTTTACCAGATGGAGATAATTCATGAGGGAGAGGGCCTTTGAAACTGATGCAGAGGTTGGAGCTTTCTGCTGGACAGGTAAGATAATTCAATCTAACAGTGAAGTTGTTTTTGCCGTTGTTAGAAACAGGGCAGGGTAGTCCAGCAACTACTTTATCCTCCCGTTAAGTTGGATAATTTACAGTTACTTGCTGTATGAAATGGCAGAGATGGCTAATTTGTTAATTAGCCTACAGTGGAAAAGCTCTGTTGCAACAGTTGCAGCACAGGATCTTCCTCTTGCAGCGCCGACAGGTTCACTACCCCTGCTTTGACTGCCTCTACCTTTCCCTCTTTGTCTTCCTCTCCCTCCCCCTTTCACTTCATCAGATCATCTCTGAGTCTGCAGGTCACAAAAAACGGTTTTACACGATGACAGCTATTAGCAGTAGCTTGATACCAAATACATGGGGCATGCAGCATCAGTAACGAAACAGGATTATGTATCGTTCTATACCCCATCACCACGGACACTCAAACTTGTGCAAGATGTTGACATTTTCACATTTGTGGCTTCAGTAGTAGTAATAATGTGCTTCAACAGTGAGGTGCCAGAGAACACTACTCTGTTTTTTTATATTTAATTAGCACACCACTAGATGAGAGTGATTCTCACATACTGGTGCTTTAAGTTAGATTTCTACATTAATATCATTCAGATATACTCAGAAAGTGTCATAGTTCTGGGGTTTTTGTTTATGTCTTACATGTTTAGTTAAGTTTCCTGTTTTATTCTGAAGGTTCTTCCCTTGTCTAGTGTATTCTGTTTGCTTCCTGTTTGTTAGTTCACCTGGTCTTGATTTTTTCATTCATTCCACCTGTGTCTCATTGTGTTCTCTGTGTGTATTTATACCCATTGGTTTCTGTTGCTTGTCGCCGGTTCATTGTTTGTTCTCGTCTAGGGGTGTTGGGACTTCTAACCAACGTGTACACGGTTACACGTTGGAGATTTTATGATCTTTTTCTATCGCAGTTGCACTATATGACAACTAGAGGGTTATGTCTCCATTCAAATAGCTCCTAATCCCATTAAACCAAAGCCATTCCAGTAGTTATCAGACAAAAACGTTTCTTCAGCGAACAGAAGTTAAAAAATAGGCAACCCATCTCACCATGTTAAGGCTTAGGCCTACTTATGACAGGAAGTAAAATGAGTTGGTAGCGCTGCGAGCTAACTGTCGCTCTGCAGGGAATCTCATAGCCTGGCTCCATATATTTTATTAGCTGAAAAAATCTGTCGTCCTCAACCATTGACACAGGATGCATGTTGAAGGCCACTATTTCAGCAACGAAGGAGGATAATTGTTCTACTGGGAACATTTAAGTGTAAAGTTAGTTAATGTTTTTATCTGAAGCTCTCAGGCAACATCGTCACCCCTAAAAATGCTATATATAGGCTGTTGGTTGAGAAATTAACGAGGGGGAGGGAAAAATGACGTGTACACGGTTATTGATTTTTCTAAACTGTTATGATTTGTTATCCGTGTGATTTAGGTGAATGAACTTAAAATAAATGTCACATGTCAAGCCAATAAAACAAAGAAACAGTTCAATGAGAGATTTTATGTTTATCAGAAGAAGACAGTAAGAAATGGGGTAGAATAAAGGTGAAGAAAGAAGTGAGATTGGTGTCTGAGCTGAAGAAAAGAGAGAAAAGAAAAAGAGAGAGAATCAAAGGCCAGGATCTTCAGAAAGCAGCAGGTTGAGACAGAGGCAGCCTTCTGAGACTAAATGTGTTCTCCAGCTCTGGCGCCCTCGCTGCCTGCTGTGTCAGCCCACACAATGAGTGCTGGGTCTACCATAATGCTCTTCGTCTGGATGCACAAACACACATAAGCTCTCACACTTTTAAAGAACGACTTGATGCTCCTCTGACTTACAAGTTACCTCCAGCCTCCACTATGATGAAAACGAGTGTAGGCTTTTGTTCAGACCCAGGGGAACTGGTGTTCATCTTCTTCACTGTTCCACCTCCTTTTTCACCATTTTCCTTTATAAATAAATCCACAGAAGTGGATGAAGTCAGGGTCTGCTCTGATATGTTCTTATTGATTTCTCCCTTGATCTTTGTAAAACTTACCAATTTTTTCATTTCCCTTCTACCACTGCTTTTTTTGTTGATTTTGTTAGAGAGGTCTTAGAACCTACAAGTGAATGCAGCAACATCATTAATGTATCACACTTAGCTTAACTTCACTCTTGAGGTGTAATTTTGAGCACACAATCCATGAAACTGAGGAGTTTGGATTGTGATGCAATACAATGTGGTTTAAGTGCAAAGGAAATACATGTTGCACAGTCAAATTGTTTGTGGGGGTTCGTTTTTGAAGTTGCAGATATTTCCTGTTTGACACCAAGGCTTTTAAAGTTTTTATCTTGTATTTTAAAACTTTGTTTTAATGAATATGTATTTATAAAAATCCATCTGTTGTGCAGGTGCATTCCTTGAACCTGTGGCCTTCCTTAACCCTCTTAACAATCCTCCTATTATCAATTTGACCCCGGTTACTGAAACCTAAAAAAAATAAAATATATTTTACCCAGGTTTATATGTCAGAACTTTCCTGTTTCCTCCCCTGTTTATAAATGGAATACAGTAACCATTTTACAACTAGTTTTTATATTTATATGAAAAAGTCTGTTGAAATATTATTACATGTCAATTTATCATGCACATTTACTTAACCAATAACAACACAACAAATTTACAGTTTAAGCAAAGAAAATAATAGATGCATTATAATACATACTGTAGGGGTCAAATCAGTGGTCATTGTTCTAATTGGGTTGCCAGTTACACATTTACAACTCTACTGGATGCCAGCAACAGGGCAATATTAAATGCAGCAATAGCTGTCCATTGCTATTTCTAACTTACTGCAGTGTAATCAGTGGATTTTGTGCTCTTTGTTGTTGCCTAACCATATTTTCTTTTTCTATTTAATTTTACATATAGTGTTTGTTAATCACTCTTCAAACAGTACATTACAATTTAATTTCATTGACCAGAATTAGTCATTTGATTTCCCCCAACGAGTATGTCAGGTATCTGTCAATTCACTGTCTGTCATTAATACTAAACTCTGTAGTGTCCTCAAATATATACTAGATATAATCAATAAACAATGAACAAGGATAATAACATGGTGCATTAACCTCTAATTCGTCTTTTGACATAATTGCATACCTTGATAACGGATATCTTTAAAATACACACTGATGAATAAAGAAAATTACACGCATGAACTAAATTTTTTAAATCAGCTCTCTCAGTAAGTGTACCCTTTTTTTCTTTTCTTTTTTGCTGTTGTATGTTTGAGTAATTAACTTAAACCTTTCATGCATAGTTTCCACTACAGTGGGCACCTATTTAAAAGCTGTTTTCTGGTATATGCATGGGTCAGGATGGTATGAAATCATCCATCTCAGAGGACATCAGTGAGTCATCCAGTATACTGCCAATCACTGTAGAATATATTATATTTGTCCATTCATTATAATTATCAAGATTGTATCAGTGATACCCAGGGAAAGAAAATGAGTTATATTTTACAGTATATTTACATGATAGAAATATAACATTTTTATCTGTTATACAAAAATTATGGAATAAGTTAAATAAATGAAAAGTGAAATAGGATAAAGAAATTTTTAAAAAAGCATCACTATTAATGTCTGTTTTTTTTTTTTTTACATATATTTTACTTCTACAAAGGCACCATGCAGCATTGTTTTAAAGATTAGGTGTGCACAAAAGACAGCAGCCATGTACAGAGTACACACATACAACACACTATATCACTAAACCTCAGCACTGGTGTAATTTTACATGGACATACTAGATAAAAAGTTTTATAGGGAATAGTTAAAGTTTCAGAATATGAGTTGCTGTAACCGTTCTGTGAGCATGAAGTGGTAGGAGAGACTGTTTCAGATGACGACAGATTACTCTGGTAAATCAAATATTTGAATAACAGTTCAGGACCTGTGGTGGTCTGAACTTGATGCAGTGCTGCGCTGGTCAATGTCAGCCTTTGATCATGTTTTGTGATCATGTTTGATGAGATCATTGTTATTTTGGTAATATTGTATTAAATTAGTTAATTTTGTCAATTGAGTGAATCTTTTATTAATTGCCTTTCGTCAGGGTGCAGTAGTGGTTGTGGAGGCAGGACCCAAATGCAGGATCAGGCAGGAAGCAGGCAGACATAAAAACCAATAGCTTATTGTGTAGCAACAGAAAATGCTGCCAAAACGGGATACAAATATACAAAGATTAACAGAAATGGCAAAACTGTGGTTGCCGTGGAGACAGTTGGTTGTCATGTTTTGGTGAGAAGAGGCAGTTTTGTATCCAAATCGCCAACAGAATGAGTGCCCTCTATAGTCTGCTATATAGTGCAGCCCCATGTAGAGAATGAGGGGTTAGGGAATAATGTGGATGTTTGGACGCAGCCAAGGAGAAACTGGGACTTGGAAGATGATAAAAAAAAACAATCTAGCAGAGAACAAAAGACGGCAAGGGGTAATATGCACTGAGGAGGCAATAAGGGAACGAGGAGCATGTGAAGTATATTAGCCAGGTGTGTTGAGAAAAGGATGTAAAAAGAAACTAACACACAAGGGGATGAGTTCTACAAAATAAAACAGGAAACAAGATAATCAAAACCAAAAACTAAAGAATAAACTCCAACAGAAATCCAACAAGAACCAAACCAAAAACCATGAAACCATGATGGTCTTCATTCTTTTTTTCTTTAAAAGGGGGTCTTATTTCCCCCTTTCAGGAGGAATATCCAAATATTTAGGGTTGTAATAAAACAAATACTCAGCTTTTCTTGGTTCTTTAGAATAAAGCAACCTCGTCAGACAGCAGAACTGAGCTAATCCAGCACCAAACAGCCACTTAAGTGTCTCAGTTTTTTTTTGCCAGGTGGTCATATGCATATTCATCAATTAATCTGCCAGCATTTCATAAAAGATAGATATATACTTTATTGATCCCTGAGGGGAAATTCAATTCAAGCAGCCATTCAACGGCGCGTGAAGCAGCCAGGCGCTCATAGCAGAGGAAAAAAATGACATGAGGAACGGGTGGATGAGGGAAAAAGACATCTCTGCACTTCGCCTGCGTACAGCACACTGCACAGGTATCACAAAAAACCTCAGTGCACACATCAGCACGTATTTAGACAGTCACAATATTAGGCAACATGGGGAGGGCGGGGGTGGGCGGGTATGGGGGTTGGAGTATACGGGGTCAGGTCCCTCTAAGCCGAGCTGACAGCTTCTTCAAGTTGGAATCCACGGTCCAAATGAGTCCAGTAGCCACAACCAGCTTGCTACTCTGATCAGGAATAGCATCCAGTTTGTGGTTTAGCTCTTCAATGTCTGAGTGTTCATAGAACGGCACATTCCTTCAAAAGCCAAGCAGCTCACCACTCACTGCTGACAGTCTCTGAAGTTTGCGATACTCCAGGTAACCGCCCGCTCCAAACAGCAGAAACCCAGTTACCATAAATCCAATTATGAAGACATCCACGTCCTCCATGGAGAGAAGAGACAGATAATGACCTTCCACCCAGGAATCCACCATGTATCCAGCTGCACGTTCCATCAGGACAGGCAGGCTCCCCTCTGGTCATGTTCCGTGAAAAATATTTGATAAATAGCCTTAAGAGAGCCACTGATTCCATGGAGATGTTTAGAGATTCTGACAAAAAATGCAAAGAAAGGCTCTGAGAATGACCAGGACAAGAGCAGCAGGGCAGAAAGGGAGGGAGAGAAAGGAAAAAGTGTCCGTCTCCTTCAAGAGCAGGAAGTGAGCTTCCTGCTGAGAATAATCCCAGTTCAATTTTTAGCTTTACACAATATTACTAGGCCCCAGGTTTGATGATGCCAATCATCTACAGACAATTGTGTCTCCTTTTAATGAAAACCATGACTATATTTGTGTGTGTGCAAATTTTGTACATGTTGTATGTGTTTATTGCATTGAACTGTATTGCCTAAACTGGCTGCGTACATACTTGAGAAATGAGATTATACAACCTGCCTCCCCATATGGAGCTGCCCTGTCCCAGAAAAACAATGTGAAAAGGCCAGTGAATATCAGCAGTTTGGTAAACAACCTCCTAATTAGACTCATTGATTACACACACCTGGCTCCATCACCTGTGAGATAAGTGTGCCTGAGGGGCCAGCCAACATTGTGTCAATCTAAAGCTATGATACTGTACTTTGTGGAATAAAGCATTATCCTAGAGAAACTGTTGTCATGTCTACATCATTTTGTTGGAGATGCAGACATACACCAAATCTTTCTTTGATCATGAACACATTCATGCTTTAAAGACTTCTATAAAAGTTTGAAAAAAAGTACTGTAGCACTTATTAATGCTGAACTACATAACCTGTAGTTCTATTTCCCAGTGACAAAAAAAAGGAAAAGCAACCACAACCATGTCCAAAAGAAAATGCCAGTTTCAGGCATTCATGCTACACAAATGGTGGAGGCTTTGTAATAACAAAGCAATATGCCTTAAGGATGCACCTGCCTGCATCGCTTGGTTTTTTTAAATCTTGCTGCAGAGAGCAATGCAATGAGGTCCTTCATCACCCATGAGAGTTGTAGAGTGTCAAGGGAATTGAAGGTAATAGAAATTAGTAGTACAGACAACGGTAGATGAATACACACAAACACACACGTAGATACTCCTTACCACGCTGAAGGCTTCCATATGGACCAAAGGAGGGACCATTTAAAAGCCATTTGAAAAGTCATGAATAAATCAATCTTACCCAGCATGCATAGTGTAGCGTTGACTTATGTAGACTGTACCTGCCAATATAGGATTTCCCCGAGTATGTATGAATAGGTAGCCTAATGCTTGTTTATTTGCATATTTGGATATTCATATACATAGCAGCTGAATCAAATGGTCATATTTTCTATTGAGGCTAAGCAATCACATTTTCCTAAGCAAATAAAACAATCACCATAATAGAATACTCTGTAATGATCTAATTTGTTCAGCCTCACAAATGTGTGAACTTGAATGTTTTCTCAATTATTTACGCCTTAGTTTATAGTTAATTCATTTTCATAAAACCACAAGAGTGTGTGTGTGTGTGTGTGTGTGCATCATACAGTTTGTATGATACTCAGGTAATCAGGCCTTTGTTATTGCACACTTGTGATAGGCAGGTAGTTTGCTGCTCTGAAGCTAGCAGTAGCTTGGAGTGTGTCAGCAGGAGCCAATTGCCCTCATAAAACATGTGACTGTTATTCAACCTATGAGTCCCTTCATAAAAAAACACAACTTTATCTCTATCACAGTCCTTTTCAAAAATTATGTGATCTGTATAGAGGAGTTGGGCCAGAAGAATTTCCACAGGCCTGTAGACAAAATTTTCTGTCTGATTCTAGCTGTGCAATTGGTGCACTTGCAGCTTCACGGCAAAGTACAAAAAATAGACAAACATGAGATATCTGCTTCCACAGTTGAGCCCTGCTTCAGAAACCAATATACACAATGATTAGGTTGAAAATGAGGCCCAGTGTTGTGGTGAAAGCATTTGCTCTTTGTGTATGTTAGAATACTAAGCTACCACTCAGCTATATAGGTGTTAGCATAGATTGTGGGTATCTGGAGTAGTTGCAATCTAACCGTGCATGTTCAAATTCTGTGTACTTTACTGCCTGTTTCATGTTCCAGTAACCCATTTCTCACCATAGTGCCCTGGTTCCTCTGCACCTCACACAGACCTTGTTTGACTACATTTGACATCTGAGCAGGTATGTCTCTGTTTGATTATGCTCATGATATGAGGTAGTAGGCGGAAGCGTTAAGGGTCTTGCATAAGGATGCAACTGGAAGATGGTATCATGTATGCCCCAATGTACAATTGTCTTACTGAGCTAGACAGCTGCTATAGCAATGAAGCACAGTGATTAAAAGATCAAAGAGCAGATCACAGCAACGTCGCTGAACAAGGTCCAGTAACCATCACAGTGGTAGACATCCAACAAAGAATCTCAGGTATGAAGCTCTGTACAGCACCTTGTCCGGACATGATCCACACATACTGGTTAAAAAAAGCTAACCTTACTCCATGAGTGCCTATCAGCACAGACAAACCAACTGCTCGGGGATGGGACCCCACTGAATGGCTGACTAGGGACAAACAATGATCTAATTTGATCAATCAGGAATATTTCCTGATTCTGAAATATCCCCAGAAGGGAGCAGCCCCATCAGGCAAATAACGTATCTCTCCACAACATGGAAATTCCTGTCAGCCATCAAGATAAGTTGGTACATATGTCAATAAATGGCAGAGGCACAGAAATACATTGGTAAAAATACCAGAGGACTCAATGTGGCAGACTCAATGAAGTCTTCCACACAACTCAATGAGGCTGTGGCAGACCACCCTTGAGGCCAACTTCGAGCCAATTGCACAAGTCTCCATCAAATGTGGCATATACCAAGGAGATGCTCTTCTATCCCTGCTGCCGTTCTGCTTAGGCATGAAAATCGCATATTAATAGCGGATTTTTATAAAAAATCTCTTTCACATTTTCTATTTCATTTTATTTTTAACAGGATATTTATCATGTTTATAATACTTCTGTAAGCAGTTTTGTACCTGCAGTTATAGATTAAAGCACTTGGATTACTTGCTACAATTACCCACTAGAGGTTGAATGACTTTATATATACGCACACACATGTTTGCTCTCAGACTGCTTCTGACAGCCTCACCTTCATTTAGAAACCAACATGCTATAAACAGGAGTAAATATCCAGCATGTTTAACATCTCTAGTTTATCCAGATCAGCTACTGAAATGTTGCTGCTCGTAGAATTATCAGTATGTCTCCGCTGGAAGCGAACCGTCTTTAGAGGAGGAGGAGGATGCTGGACAGCAGGTGGTATATGAGATGCAAAGTACTGGTGGTAACTCAGTTCACATTGACAGTAGATAAAATACCTTAGTCTTGCCCAGAGAAGCATCTTGCAGAGCTTTGAAGCTGAGCTGTCCCTGTAAAAGATCCATTCTGTGTCCATTTCTGTTTCAGAACGACAACTTTATTTCTGCTTCACTTCCTGAAACTACCCCGACGGGATATAAAAAAAGAAACATTAAAAGCCCAAGTCAAGTTTTGCAGGGTTTTTCCTTTAAGTCTCAAGTAGAACCCCTGTTACTAACATTATGTCTCACTCTAATTCTCTGAGTGAATTTTAGGTGAAATATATGTGACAATATAGAAACTAACAAAAGCATGTAATGAAAATCAAATCTTTGTCTCCTGAGCTTCAAAAGAAAAAATGGATGAGCAGGAAAACTTTCCTTTGGGTTTCCACAAGTTTCAGCCACTTCTGACTGCAATATGACACTGCTTCATCCATCTGTACTACTCTACCCTTAGTGTCTTGTCCTCTCTGCAGTCTCATAATAAAGGTTAAATTAGCCATGGCATATACCATCAGATCATGCAGCTGCCGTCAGTCTAACCCCAAAACTATTCGATCATGTAATTGAATATCAAGTCTTCTGGGGCCCAATTCATACCTGACTGGCCATCTGCGCGCATTATAATAGTGTAAATCTGTGTAAGTGCACAAATGCAGATGCAATTTAACCAGCTCTGCGGTGCTCTTATCCATGCCAGCTTATTGTAACTGTGCAGGCCATTCAAGTCACACATCCAAAATTTACATTCTGCTTGACAAGCCACCTAACAATGATTGGAAGCAAGGTGTAAGGGGACAGTCAATCATTAGTGATTTGCCTGCTCAGGATAGGGGATTGAATCAAAGTAAAGATTCCATTTTTATGAATTGGCTTCCAATGAATACTGATTTGATCACAATGAATTGGCTGAAGTTAATTTGTCTGTAAAGTGCCCTGAGATGACATTGTTGTGAATAGACACTATACAAATAAAGCTTGATTAAACTGAATTGACAGATTGACAAGCTCAACGCCTACAAAATTCCTGGGAACAGCTCGACACGCACAGATGACGTAACAATGCCTCCGTTGTTGTGACGTTTGGCATACTTAACATATTGAAACAATGCTTGCTAAGCTACCGGTTCATAGGATTGAGATGGAGTTGAGCAGACGGGCTTGAGTATAATATCACTACGTGGCATAGTTTCATAGGTGTTAGAAATATTCCTCAGACATTTTGCTCCATATTGACATGATAGTTTCACATAGTTGCAGCAGATTTATCAGTTGCACATTCATGGTGTGCAGCTGACAAAGGGGAGTGGTGGCCTGAAGGTTAGAGGAGTGGACTTAGGGCTGAAGGACCTATCTTTAAGACCCCAGACTAGCAAAAAAAGTGAACCAATATGGGCTCATTAGTAAGGCCCCTGACCCACAAGAGGGCCCCGAAGCTGAATAACCAGCCTCATCTGAGGAGAATTAAAATTACTTGTTTTTGTTCCTTATGTGTTTAATGTCCTTTAGTTCTCCCTTAAGCTTTTTTTTTTTTTTAAATTACGTCTGCACACCACAGTAATGCTTTAAAAGTTTGATGTAAGCACTCTGAATTGTCTTGAACATGAAATGTGCTATGCAAATAAACTTGCCTTGCTTAAAAATTAATATTAGGATATTATAAAAAAACAAAACAGAAATTGTAAACTATGGCTTGTATTTTTATGGCATCATGAAGTCAAAACAGTTTGACCTAAACTGTCAGACATTGAGTGACGTCTACTGACCAGAATGACTGTATTTATGACCTATTTTGCTTGGTAACCTAAGGAGATTTGTCTTTGCAGGAACAGTTCTTAAATATTTTGGAGCTCCAGGCATCAAAGAAGAGTGGTCTTGAGCCCCAGGATCTGCATGTTCTTCAGGACTTCCTCCTGACAATAACAGGTACAGACTGATTAGCCCCAGACTAGAAAGCAGCAGGGGCATCTTCATCTACAGACTTAAATTCTCAAGTCCTTGTTTTTGGTAAACCAGTAGATCCAGGTGACTGGCCACCAGTTCTCTCTGATCCAAAATTAGTAGCATTCTCAGAAATGAATTTCTTTTTTTTGTTTTGCACATTGATTTGTACATAATAGCCTAATTAGTGTTTATTTATTCATTATTGCTTTGGGATGTAAGAAGTTATTGCTGTGAAAACTTGAGTGATGTTCTTGATTTCAAAATTTAAAATAAAAACAAAAAAAAACTGTTTTATTTGACAGATAGACAAATGTTTGTTCTTTGCATCATAATTTATCATTGGTTATCTTGCCTGTGTGTCTAAATTTAAGGCAGTTAATTTTACTAAGAGGTTTATTTTTTTTTTCAACTCAATTAAATTAAAAAACAATGATTTATTTCACTAAATTATAATTTAGGAAATTTATATGTATCATTACTTTTTTCAGTTTCCAGTTATTTGTATTACTTTTAAGAATTTTGCCTTATCTGTATTAGAAGGGTATGAATAGTTTTGCAGACAACAGTACCTAGAAACCTTTCTGATTTAAATGCTGCTCAAAAGGGGCCCAAAGTATGCCAAGAAAACATCCCCCACACCATTATAACATGACCACCCTGAACTGTTGATACAAGGCAGGATGGATTCATGCTTTCATGTTTACACCAAATTCTGTCCCTACCATCCAAATATTGCCTGGTTTGTTTTTCCAATCTTCTGTTGTTAAAATTTTGCTGAGTCTGTGTTAATTGCAGCTTTTATTCTGTGTTCTTAGCTGACAGGTGTGGTCTGCTGAGGTCGGATCTGCCTCAAGGTTTGACGTGTTGTGCACTCAGAGATGGTATTCTGCATTCCTTGGTTGTAACCAGTGGTTATTTGAGTTACTGTTGCCTGTCTATCATCTCAAACCAGTCTGCCCATTATTGTGTCCTCTTAAATTAACAACTCACAGGATATTTTCTCTTTTTCGGACTATTCTCTGTAAACCCTGGAGATAGTTGTGCATGAAAATCAAGAGATCAGAAGTTTTTTAAATACTGGCACCACCCCGCCACCTTCAAAGTCACTTAAGTCCCCTTCCTTCCCCATTCTCTGTCAGAACTTCGGCTATTCACCTTGAGCAGTTGTTGCTATGTGATTGGCTGATTAGCTTTTTGCACTTGAACCAGTGTACCCAATAAAGTGACCAGTATCATCACCTGTAGTCCAAAATGTCATATTACATCACTCAACATTGGACACTCGGATGCATTCAGAAGTAGGTGACTGAAAAAAGGCAGTATTGGTAGATATGGTCATGATAAATAACAGCAACATCAAAAGGTTAAAGCATGAGAAACTAGAGAAATAGCAAGGGTTGAAAGAGGAAGTAAAAAGATGATGAAAGTAAAGGCAACAGAGATACCAATCGTAATCAGAGCACTGGGACTATGACCACTGAACTATGATTGCATGCATCTCTTCCTTTGCATCTGCAGGTGTGTTGTCATGTTTCAAAACTTCATTAATTTCATGACATATTTAAAAAGATGTGAAACATGTGGCAAATTTTAAATGCCAAGCTTACAGCTAAATCTGCTCAGGAAATATTTCAGAATGCAGAAGAGCTAGCAGTTTCCAGGCACGTTTGCAATCTCCACATATGCTTATATATATATATAAAAAAATGTCACATCCAGTGTATCACTTTACCTTTATTTGCATTAGTTCTAAAAAACAAAAAAGTCTGTGGGATGCTAGAATATAAAAAAATGTCTGCTGCTCTGATTTCCTCTCATTCCTGGTGTCAGTGTTTAGCCTTTGATTTTACACAGACCTCTAAAAGTCTATAATGTCATAAACTGCAATTATTCAATCATTAACTGGTGTTAAAGAAATAGGTGCATCTTGTGTTCCCCAAATTCCTCCAAGCCATAATAATGCTGCATGCTGCCCCCTATTATCAGCTCTCAGTAATGCAGTCTGTGCAGCCAGCTGTGGTGTAATTAATTTCTCATTAGTGTAGGCAATAATGACTATCTCCTAATCTTGCTTGCCCAGACCCTCTCTCCTTCTCTTGCTGCATATGTCCTCCCCCTCCCCACACTACTAATGCCACCAATGCCCTGCTGGAGGGAAGTATTTACATGCATGAAAAAAAGAGAAAGCAAACAAACAATAATTAGCTTCCTATTGACGCGGAGAATGGTAGACTCATCTCCTGCAAATTACCCCTAACTGAGGCTTGGGCAACTGAGAATTTCAGTTTAGGTGTTTTTAATCAACAGTTTGTGGTAAAGCTAATCAAGACACAACAGATGCATAAACACACACTCATGCACAAAAAAACTAAAACGGCATAAGAATTCAGATGAAAAAAATGGTTACGGTGATGTGTAGTCATGTTGAAGCCATTTAAGGATTTGCCTTTTTTAGCACTTAATTTTTCAGTCTAGGCTGCAGTCCTGGAAGTGTTTACGTTACTAAAATGAGAATATTGGCAAGAATATAGAATCAAATTCATTTAAATATGTCATGTGAAATTAGAATGTGATGAATAGAATCACAATTTGGCACAAAAAAGACAGTGTCATTGTTTTTCTTGCAATTAGGTATTTTGCCAGTACATTTAACTCTAGCACATCCTTCTGTGCATAAGAGCATGAAATTCTGCGAATCTCGTGTTCTATGAGCTTATGTGCCTCTTCCCTGAACGTCCTCCATCTTGTGCATATTTTATCTCTTTCTCACTTTCCTGGCTTTCCTTCTCGCACTCTCATCATCCTTACTGGTGTGAGCCATTCTGTCCCATGCTCAAATTGCAGTAATGTGTCAGATAAAAGTTGGACTTTGATCACTCTGACTTTGAGCATAGCTCTGCGCTTCACTTCATCTCATAGATTTACCAGTTTTCCCGACTCTAGCATGGACCGATTTTCAAATCAGCTCAGATCTGTTCATTATGCATTGCTGAAAGTTGAAAACTTTATGCTTTGTGTTGAATACTAAATGACTCCTGTGCGCCATAGGTGACGGTCGCACGGTCTCTCGCTCCTGTAACGCTACGCACTTTTGCGCTTTTCTTTGGATTTTTGTTGTAATTTTTGTAAATATTTGTACAGAAAGATGTGTGCCACACACAA
>JAOXYM010000016.1:15091443-15103718 GCA_028567055.1 Leptatherina wallacei | reverse complement strand
TTAAACTACCTAAATCAGAAAGTGAATGCTTTTTGAGGCCATTAGAGCGAAGCTCAAAGAATCCTCCAAAACCACTTGTTCTTTTTAACTCTGATAATTTCATAACTGCAGTACATTTTGGCCAAATTTATTTAAAACTTCTCTTGTGACAAAAGAAGGCTCTTTAGTGATGTTTTATTTTGTTCCATAAGTTTCACTTTATGAAAAATGCCCCAATGTGGGGTATGTTTGGGGCATGAAATGAAACATATGAATAATATTATAATTATTTAAATGAAACTCTAAGTGTAGTGACCTATTTATTTATATGCTTTATGAAAATAAATAGATTTATTGCAACAATTGGAATTAAATATGTCATCTCTAATTTAGGCTAATTGCATTAACTGCATTACAAAATGACATGCGACACCACAGCTTTCTCAGTTTTGTATTTCTTTGGGAGGAAAATATAAAACGTTTGCCTTTAGCTTGTGCACCAAGTACTAAGATTTTCTTCTTTTAGCAAAAAAAGAAATATAAACTTGTATCCTTGCCTCATCTAAATTCTTTCACTTTTCTGTAACACAGCAGAGCGGATGTCTAAAACTAATTCAAATGAAATAATGTAGACATGGTGTAAAATTGGCACTCAATGAATAGCCTTCAGAAATGGGTGACAGTATATAGTGTTACTCATATGCTGGGCTATGTTCTCCCCAATTACTGCAATAAATGCCTCTGAGTGATTCATATTCTGAGTTTTCTGAGATTCTTCCCAGTATAATTAGCCTGATCTCATAAAATTTACATCACAGTGAGGAATTGCCCAAATGAGTCCAAAGTGAGACTGTGAGATGTAATAAACATGAAATGAGAACATCAGCTGACCACTGAACATGAGCTGAAACAAAACTGCAATAAGAGGTAAGGGAGGAGCATTTTTATGAGTAAGGTACAGATGACCTAAAGAACAATAAAACTATCTTAAAAAACCTATACTGAAAGGAAATCAAATTAACTGGAAATGTGTGTTCCAATGATACTGTACAAAGAACATAACAGAACATGATGTGTGTTTAAGAAAAAATGGCATGGCAAATAAAGATAATAATATGGTTTTGCATTTTTATATTGTGACAATCCCGCCTCTACTTGTTCCTTTGACTTTGTACTTTGTGTTGGGGCGTGGTAACAGCTGAGCCCAGTGTTCTCAGTGGGTAGCCCTCCTCAGCCATTTCCTGATGGGTTCAGATTACTCCACACTGGAACCTAATTTTGTTTTTTATTCCATTCAACTCACCATGCATACATTCATGCACACATGCAAACACTACTGATTTACTGACTGACTCACATCAAGTTCTCTTTTCACAGAAAATCAAAGTTAATATAATCGCATTCATTTAAAAATAAATACTTTCCTTCTTGACTTTACCTTTATGCCATCTTTCCTTATTTGTCATGGTTTTGAGCCAGCCATGACAACATACAGAATGAAAAGATTACTCCTCATCTATTGATATTTGGCAGAGCAGACATATGTTAACATGGCAAAGATCACACACACAACCCACAATAGTCACACAAGCATTTTAAAAGAAGGAATATATCAGAAGTCGGCGATCCCAGAGACCTTGTCTTTGGCCTGATTGTTGGTGCCAGACTGGCTGGCTTGAATGTTTGTGAAGCTGTTCATCTCATGAGATTTTTATATACAACATCCTCAAGAGTTTACAGAGAATGGTGTGAAAAGCACAGAAAAAGTGTATCTGTGGCTGAAGATAACGTTGTTGATGAGAGGGGTCACAGGGGAATGGTCACACTGCTCAAAGCTGGCAATAAATAAATAAATCATCCACGGAAACTCTCCTCATATGATGAGCAGCGAAGTATCTCAGCACATAGCACATCAAGTCCAACAGATGGAAACTGGAGAACCTTAACATGTCCATAAGATGCATTTTTAAATGATAAAAATGCCTTAAGAGCAAAATCAGCTGTTAATGCTATGACTAAGGATTTTTGCTTTAAATCTGTTATGAATATAAAGTCTGATGGTGTAACAACCACTTATCTGGCAACACCATGAGTCCATGTATGCATTTCTGTCAACTTGTTGCTTTATTTGTTAAAGCTTTTTCTTTCTAACCTGTTCACTTTCACAACTCCTCCTGCACCCAAGCAGTGAGTCTAGGGTCTGCAGCCACCCAGACTTACCTGCCTTGCATCCATTACCTGCATATTGGGCAAAAGCCTAATGTATGCAAGTTAGCTGCTCATGATTATCTGTTTGGTCTTTACTATGTAAGCTAGAAATGCATTTTATTGACATGCCTTTGATAACTGCTTGATTGGTCCTTTATCTGATAAAGATGCTAGGCTAATTACTATAATAAAACATAGTAAAGAGACAGCTAAAATATCATGGATGGTACTAGCAAATGTACTGAGATTCATATTTGTATGATTTATTACTTTTTATTCTGTAAATAAAAATTGTTTGTTATAGCATAAAGCTGGAGTGTAAGAGGTCACTCTACTCATTTGAAGAATAATATTGTTACCCTTATACTCCCTCTATAAGAAGAACAGTTGAACCTAACATCAGCTGGGAGGATAGAAGATCCAACATTTTACCAAACGATACTTCACCACAGTCGATGCTTGCTGTGATGAAGGCTTAAAGCCTGATCCCTACAGTGGTCTCTCTAATCACTACACAATCACTACCCCGCTGCTGCAACCTATAAGGAAAAAAGCATGTGGAAATAAAGTGTTGCAGCACCGCAAGATGCTAAAATTGTAACATTTGGCTACTTGTAAGATGTTACATGCTTTGATTTGCTCCCTGGAAATGTATCAATCACGTGATGCAGAAGGAATGAGGTAAAAAATTTTGGGAGACACAATGATATCTTCAAGTCTCACAAAGAAAGTTTTCAGATTTAATGCTTCTGCAGAGTGCAGTGTTTCTATATGAGAGCTTATGATTAATGCACACAGCCGGTCCCCGGTCGGCTCCTCGTGTCTGATATTACAAATGTGCTATCGGAGATCACGAATATCCCAATAAAGCATCATAAATGATGATGTTGCCACTGAGGAAATGTCTTCCTCTGTTTTCCTAATCCATTGTTTGCTTCTGCAGCTGGTGTTGTTAAAGAGTGTTATTTGATAATAGAAGCCTCAAATAAATGACAATTCTTTATAGTGTTCCACAAGAGCTGCAGACATAGAGGCTTTTTATATGTGGAAGTGTATCAACTCGCCAAAGTTAAGCAAGTTTGTAGAAGTCTAGTTGTGTTGTTTCTGAGTTATAAACAATAGCTAGACTTGTTAGTTCTGTGGGTGTGATTCATGTTTGACTCATAGACTTAATTGGATTCAGCGTGATCAATATGAGAGTTACATCAAAAGTCATTTATCAATAAGTGAATGAACTGATTGACCGGCTTTACCTGCTGTCTAACATGATTGATAGTGCCATGTACAGGTTGCTGATATTCATTATGTGTAATGGGCTTTTCTCCTGTATTGCCTTGTGCATCTGTGCATAATTATTGTGCATAGATTTGGTTGACAATGCACCATGATTTACTTATCTCATCAGAACCTTCCCCAGAACAATCTTTTGCAGCAGATACAGTATCTTCTGTGGCGATAGGAAACAAATTAAACTTTGAAAACTATCGGAAACACTAACACACAAGGTAGTAGCTAAATTAACTTTTTGCTTTTCTCTGTAAACAGACTAACATTCAGCATTAGGTGGGACATTTAGCTTTTAAGACAACCTGTCCAAGTCATTTTCTATCTTGCACTCCATGTTGGCATCGACAGCTTTATTAGCATGAATGTTGCCTACTCGCTACTTTTATGATTCAGTGTTCTGACACATTGTGTCTTTTTCTTTACTCAATCCAAAGCATCAGATGTGCACACAACTATGAGTTTATTCAGGATTTAGTAGGTGACTTGTGTGCTTTTTCTTGCACGTTAATCCCTTTAGGTCACTGCAGGACAGAGGAGGCCAGGAACAGTTCTGTGACCCAGTTCTCCTTCACTTTACTTACCCAGTGGAATACTGAGTGAGAATGGTGCTGAAAAAAAAAAGAAAGTTCAAAAGCACAGTCTTAACTTCAGTATCGGTAGCAGATTTTTGAGCGGACTACTCAAAAGGAAAGAAAAAAGAATGAATAAGAGGCAGACTATAAATTCAAGCGCCTTCTCTTGCAGAAATTAGATTGCTGTTGGGGCCCTTGACCAGATAACTGCTCAGCCATACAGCTTGCTCTTTAACTGAATGTGAGGCTATCTAACACAATAAGATAAAATAATGGAAACTACAGGACAAAGATGGGTCCACGGGCAAGTATAATGGGTTCTAATGGTTTAGGGATCCCCGGTCTGGAATGACTTTCGGCCTGTGACATCTCAGAGGATGTGGTCAGTGCTTCCACTGCTGACACAGATTTTGATGGATCATCTCTTGCTTTATTGCTTAAAATGCCATTACAACATCCACTGCAAGCTTCTTACGGCTCAGTGCAGCTTATATTTGATTAGAGAGCATGTGAAATATTAGCAGGGCTTAGTAAGTATTTTGTTTAGGAAAAAAAGACCACAAAGTGACATTTAAACCTTGCTGGTTGGATTTATAATACCTTGTAATGGGTTAATGTTTTCTGTTCACAGAGGAAATGTAATTGCTGGACGGTGATCACACAGAGCTGACAAATTCAGTGTGAAACTATTAAAACCTTTTACCATTGGGACGACAATGTTTAATTTCGTTTTTCCTTTTCTGTTAAATCATCCCTAAATGGCAAGATAAGGTGGCTGACTGCAGTTGATTTGAGGTTTAATGATTGAGATGTAATGACTTTGAATTATGCACTGTGTTGCATTTGTGGTTACATGTCATTTATTTTTTGTTCTGGTAATTCAATCATAATCCACTATGAAAACACATTTAGGGAATAATTTTCAAATATTATTGTAAAATATGTTTTATTAAACCGCTCTGAGTATAGGATTCAGATCAAAGGATAAAAAGGTGATACCTCTTACTCATGAAAATCAACAGTTAAAAAGTCAACAATAAATCTGAATTTGATATAAATTAATCAGGCAAGAAACACATTTTTTCAATAGTTCATGGACACAATAAAAAAAGATTACAAAAGCATTTAAAATTTTTATTTAAATAATATCCCAAAACTGTGAATAAAGATTTGAAGCAGTTGCAAACAAAAGAAATCTAATAATTATAGCATTAAAACTGAGACAGGCAGAATTCTTTTTTGGCAAAAAAAGAAATAAAAAAATTACATACACTTTTCATTATATAGTAATTCAAGAGGTCTAACAGGGGACTTCTGAAGCCATCCACTTAGCTCCATTTTAAGGTTTCAGATATCTACTCAGTGACACCACATTACACAGTAGAAGTACACAATGTGTTGAAATTAGATGCTAATGCCTCTAAAGGCTACAAGCTTCTCTTTCACTTATTTGGTTGCTGAGCATATCTTAATCCTCAATTTATCACATCCTGCTGCTTGATGAGTCCTTCACTATAACTTATTAATGCACATGGAGCTGCTCTGTAGCTTCATATCGCCAGTTACCCATTAACTGATGCAGTTGCTGTGTCAATAATAAATGACTTCAGGAGTGTTATTCTCTCATGATATGTCATCAACAAGTAACACATGTTTGGAATTTTGGAGGAGAAGAAAGAGGAGACCCTCCTGAAATTGAGACTTCTGCTCAAATCCAACTTTGAGACTGCTGTGCCTTTTTTCCTTGTCTTTGTTTTGACCTCTGCTAAACTTCATGATTTGGGATTTCAATACACAATAAAAAAACATTGTGTTGCATACATTTTTGCCAGAATTTTCTCCACCTCCACGGCAACGTGTCTTATAATTGCCACATTACCACCACAGGAAAATGCACATTCACAAGGGATGATTTGAGGCTATTCCTGTGCATTCAAAACAGACACGGCAGGCTCCTGAGAAACATTATGTGACAAGTTAGGACTGCAAACAGGTCAGGTTTTAAGGATTACAAGGTGTTATAAAAAGTCTGAAGTCATTCATTTATATAAAAGTAACTTTTTTTTTTTTTCATTCAATATCAGAGACTGTTTCTGAGACTATTTCTTAAACCCAGTCAAATAATTTTGGTACCTAAAACTAACCAAACAACAAATACCAAAATCCTGTTAACAGATGTGAAATTTTCTGACTCTTCAGACTTCCTCAACTGAGAGACAGAAATTGTTTGTACACCGTGGGAGGGAAAGTGAAAAATTGATGGTTCCACCACATAATCCAAGATTTCAGACTTATTTTTAGAATTGATCAGCTGGGATGTGATATTGGTCAGTGGATGTTTTCACACAAGATCAACAAGTAGTATAGCAAGAAACAAAGGTATTACGCTGAAGTAGTATTAGGAAGCAGGTTTGAATGGGTTAAACATGAGACTTTAACTTATATGATTATCGTGGTTTCAGCACTTATGATGTGCATGATTAGTTGGTGGGACAGGATTACAGAGAAGGCTAAAGGGTTCATTTTTTCAATAAACATATACTACATTTATATGTTTACTTATTCCATATATTTTTCTGAGATTTCTGCCCACCCAAGCTTTGATATTGATCAAAGACCTCCTGAGCTGCTCTACAATACTCCTGTCATGTTTCACTGCTTTTCTTTTTCCTTTTCCTTCGCATCATAACAATCTTGGTGATACTCCAGTAAAAGTGAGTGTAAGCTATAAAAAATTCATCTGCTGTTGACATGAACTTTGGCTTCAAAAGACTAGTAGCATCATTCTTTACTAACAAAAGAAATCAGTGTCGGCTAGAATTCACATGGCTTCACACATTCACCCTCCTTAAAGCAGTGTGGGTGGAGCAGGCCTTAAAATCATCTCCTGATCAAAGCTGTCACTATTTATAAAACTATATTATTTTTCCATTTCTTTTCTCTCTAACTTTCTTGTTTCTTTCTCAGTCTCAACTTCATTACGTTCCTGTGTCTTTCTTCTTCTCTTTTTAAAAAGTACAACCATCAATTACTCTCCTCAAGTTGAAATGATAAAGGTTTCAGTCTCTGGAGAGTAGACAGTGAAGATAGGAGCAGAGCAGCTTTCTCAGTAGATACAATGAACCTCAAAATGTTGCATCATTTTAATTAAAATGATAACTTTGTTGTGGAACCAGCTATTATCAGGAAGGAGTTCAGATGCAAAATAACCTGAAAACAAAAAAGTGATTATGCATTTGTTATCTCAAGCCACATTCACTGCACACAGTAATTTTAATTCATGATTTTGTGGCCGATGTGTAGTCACAATCCCCCTCTCCAATAATGGCTTATGTTTCCTAGCAGTGCTTCAAATCATCCCACCAAGAACATTTTGGATTAGAGCAATATTGCCACTGAGATAGTTCTGACAACCCGATAGCGCATCTGTCACACACTCACTCACGGCTCCACACTTGCTCACTCTCTCTCTGCCAGACATGGGTGTCAGCCAAATGGTGCTATTTACTGGAGCAGGACTGGCACTTCTCCAGACCATGAGGGTAGCAAGCTTGGCAACGCAGATCGCTGATGGACTCGTTGAAGCGGTTCGCCAGCATGGACAGCTTGCTACCGTGACACAGGGAGCAGGGAGCGCAGCCTGAGCCACCACAATGCTGGCAGCTGTCGGCCTCCTGGAGGCAGAAGAAACACATTAGAGGAGAAAAGGGGTGGAGGAAGAGGAGGTGGAAAAGAGGAACTGTGAGGTGAGGCAAAGGGTAAAAAGGGGAAGGAGCAGTGGGGATGGTGAGAAAGCAATGGGATGCATGGAAACTAAAAGAGCTTGAAAGGTTCACAGTAACGGGAAAGTCTTGACCTGCTTATAACAAATTTAATTTTCAGTTTTACAGAGCTATCTGTATGTAGAATACTTGTTCGTGATTGGTGAATATGCCTGATGTTTGCAACTTTTCAATTACCTATGTCAGTCTTCTATGATAAAAATATAGCTTTCTCATTTAAAATATTACAAAATCTTTAATTAAAACTGCCTGAAAATTGATTAGTTGGCAATCCCGGATTGTACATAACATTAATACAAACTTGCCTGCTGGCATAATCAGAACAACCTTATGGTACTGGGAATTTTCCTTATATAATTTTTTATTGAATGCCTTTCATTAGAAGCTGGGTTCCAGGATAACATACAGACAGTGTTTTGTTTTTGCAGCCAGTTAGTTTGTTTGTGCAACATTTACCATAATGAGCAGCTGCTTGTTTGTTATCAACAAAATGGAAGGGGGGGGACAGAAACATTTTATTTGAATGTCAGTATGATAAGAGGTGTTCCTAAGACATTTTAGGTTTGGGATATATTCACTGATTAAACTATAGTGATCAACTTGAGTGGTGAAGTCCTAGATTGTGTTAAAAAACCTACAGAATTAATATATAGAGCCTGGAAAATAATAAAAAAAGACACAAGGAAAATGAACAACCTTTCGAAAAGTAAAGATGATGAAGAAAAAGTAGCTAAGAGAAATGAGACTGCAATCTGGAAAAAAAGAAAGAAGCAAGAATGGACCATTTCTTTCCAAAGGCAGAGAAAATGAGAAAATAACAAAGGAGATGAGAAAAGATGAAGGGAGATGGCAAGGGAAAGAACAGTAATCAGCCTAGGAGGTAAAAGGGTAGGGAATAATAGCGAGCTGGGTATCCTTGCTGACTTGTAAGTGGCAGGCAGATGCTGCAAGGGCAGAGGAAAACTGTGGACTCATCAGTATCTGTTCACAGTTGACAGATAACACTGGGACAATGGGTTAGTGGTTGTTGCAGCAGGGGAGGTGGCACGAGGAAGAGAAAAGAGAGGGGCACAAATAAGGTGGTGATACAAGGAAAGAGGAGACTGTTGTATGAGACATCAACAGATGATCCTGTAGTTATTCTCTAAAAAAAACAAAACAACAAAGTGTGAAGATTTAAAGAAAGTGACAAATAGAAGGAAGGGGTGAAGGACAAGTGAGACTGAGAATATCAGGAAACAAAAATTGGGTGATAAAAACTCAAACCACACGACGAGAATAATTTGGCCACGGACCATTACCTTGGTTTCTGTGTCACTGATCTGTCTCTCCTCCTTTTCCACTCCTTCCTGTGTGTAGAGAGCTTTAGTCCTCCTCCTGCTCCCCCTGTCCCTGGCCTTTGGGTATCCCTCCATGTCTACTGGAGGTACTGAGTGTTGCCGCAACATTTCAGGCTTCTTCGGTGGCGCTCTTATGATGCGTAGATTGCTGGTGTAGATGATTATCTTGCCAAAGTCCAACACTGAAGACTGACAGAAATTAGTACTTTATATAATTTCGCATCACTTCACACACTGAGAGCATCTTTTTCACTCTAAAATAACATATTTTATCGAGCTGCTCTTTTTTTGTTTGATAATTCCTCCATTTCTCAATAATGAAAGACCATACCCACGTGATGCCGTGGGCTTTAGGTGTGGGTGGAAAGAGAATTTCAAGTTGAATGCAGCAGAGGAGTCACACCCCTTTTCAAAAGCACAAAATGCTTTGTAGCTGGGTTATGGTCTAATGAGGCTTCTGGTGGTTGAAAAATTGGATAATGATTCACTTCTTCAAAACATGGACTTCATTTAAGCTCTAGAGACACTTCTGATCTTTAATACTGACAAATAGTGGATACTTTCATATTTCAGTGTTTATTTATCCTTTCATTGAAGTACACGTGGATGTCCTTGTGAATAAAAAATACAGACATAATAGGAAAGTATGTCACCATTAATTTAGTAATTACAAATCACTGACATTTTCTACTTTCCAGTTTCTTTAGTAAATCTCTTTTACTGTTAAACAGAGAAAGAAAGCACTGAAATCATATCCATGAAGTAATTACACAGCCACTGCGCTTTCCTTTTAATAGTGCCCTAAAGAGATAACTAACACTAGACTGCAATCTTTTGCTGATAAATATAATAAATCCTGACTTGGTCACCAGGGCTAAACATATCTTTGTTTTGAGAATAAAAGAATAAAACTGACATGAAGCCAGCAGGCGATGTGATGTAGCTGACCTCCCTGTTAGCCTGTCGCGCTAATGAAGCTGCTGCCACAGCAGCTCAGTAAAAGTGTCTTTCTGCTGTCAGATGAATGTTTTTGCCGATGCTACTCCACAATTTTCTCTGTGGTATCTTACATTTGGTTAATGCTTTGATTATAAAAGATTTATGCATTTAGCTATTTTAAGTGTTGATTGCTTGCATCTTTCAACAAATGCACAAGCTGTTAAATTATTTTGATTTAGTTGATAGTTTGTGACAGTCTCTTCAGTCTTGTATTGTGAATAGTTTGCACCATGCTGCTTCAGGCCATTGCTTCTTTGAGTAAAATTGGAAAATTTGAAATCACAGATGGAGCATTGTCAGGTTTTTGCACATATCTTTGTTCTATAATATCTTCCACCATAATCCGGAATTTTATTGTTTATTGTTTTTTTGGATCCCCATTAGCTGCAGCTCATTGCTGTTGCTATTCTTCCTGGAGTTCAGCTCAGTATATCCATTCACAAAAGTTACACCAATAATGTGAAATACAAATGCCCACAATACATAAATACCAAAACACACATACACATACACAAATGCAAAAAAAAAAAAAAAACCTACATTAATTTACATTAGTCTACATTAGTCCACCTAACCCATCAATAACATGGTTGATAATTGAAATGAATTCAATATAATCACTGTCACTAATTCCATTACATATTTGCACACACAATAGTGCACCACTACTCATCTATATAATAGTCACCATAATTCCTAACTGTACCATTGATTATTATTTATTAATGTTCACAATGTTGATATCATTGTATACATCTAAGCATCAATATCATAAATCTTTCAAACTTGTTCCAGTAAATACTTATTTAATGATCATTTAAAAATAATTTCACTATTTCCTTATGAGATATATTTTGGTAGTAAATTCCATGGATATATTCCTTCGGAAGAGTCTATCAGTCTAAATACCAACCCCAACGATGAAGCCTTAAAATTATGTAAATGTCCAAAGATGATAATTTATTGTTTTTCAAGATTAAAGCAATTTGATAGACATTCTTATCCCACACTTATTCCAGTCTACTAGGAACAGAGTGAATGATTTTCGTTTCAGGTCCATGAAACTGAACTAATAAATCGAACCAGTTCAAATCGAAATAACCCTTCATGTTTGAAATACATTTATATTGTACTAACTTATTTTCTGGATTTATATGAGAATTAGTTCAATTGAAAAGCAGCAATACACACTGCATACCTTGCTGTCTCCCTCTGCTTCTTCAGTCTTACCAGCAGCAGGCTTGAAGCTTCCGATTCCTCTGTATACGTTTATTCTTTGGGCAATGAGCCCTGTTGGAGGATAGACACCTAAGGGCAGAATAAAACACATCAGCAGTGATTGAGAATGTCTACCACAAAATTAGGAATGAAAGACATGCTTTATTTCTAGTACACCAATGCACATTGACTGATCTGGTTCTTCTAATTTAACCATTTAAAGTCAGTAGTCTCTCTTTATTACAGCCTCAATCAATACAGTGAACTGGGGATAGCTTATTCATCAAAGCAGGTGAAGCAGTGTTTAATTAAAACAAATTATAAAAAAGATTTTAACAATATCCATTACATTTGTGATGAATGATCAAATAGAACATAAATAAGCTGCAGAAACAGTGGCACCCACTGAATGAACTTAAAGTAACTCAAATTTAATCAATTTTGAGCTTCAGGGCTCAAAAGATTTCAGTCAGTCTAATCTCTTACAAAGTTGGTCAGCTGCTCTTTTGCCTATGGCTGGCCAATACATGCTCAATCATTTTTATTTTCAATTTCAACTTCAACTTTATTCACACCACTGTTCCGACGGGCATGTAAATCAAAATGCTTCACACGAAATTCACAACAATTAGAAGAAAAATCAAATGCACAATAATCAGCCCAAAGGCCCTTATGATGATTTCAAAAATTGGACCTAAGTTTCCCCTGCCCGGACATGGGTTACCGGGGCCCCCTCCTGGAGCCAGGCCTGGGGGTGGGGCACGGGGGCGAGCGCCTGGTGGCCGGGCATTCGCCCGTGGGGCCCGGTCGGGCTCAGCCCGAAGAGGAAACATGGGCCCCCCCTCCTGTGGACCCACCACCCGCGGGAGGGGCCGTAGGGGTCGGGTGCG
>JAOXYM010000016.1:15022582-15040353 GCA_028567055.1 Leptatherina wallacei | reverse complement strand
TAGATAGATAGATAGATAGATAGATAGATAGATAGATAGATAGATAGATAGATAGATAGATAGATCGATCGATCCTAGGCCCCATTATACATGTGAACAGTAACATCCTGGTAGATTTTAATAGGTTTTTGTGAAAGAGTAATGGTGCAAAATCCCATTGAAAAGTCTTGTTAGTTTGCAAACTTTTTGAGTTATAAAGGCTTTATCACTGTGTGTATTTTGACGTAGATATTTTTGTAAGAATGAGAGAGACAAATGACATTTCATTATTGGCTTAATTGTGTCTCTAATTGAAAAGTATCCGTTGAACGTGTAGTAAATTCTTTTTATTATAAATTCTACATTTTTAGTAGCATTAATTTGCATATATATATATATGTATATATGCAAATTTATATATATATATATATATATTAGGGGTGCAACGATACACAAAATTTACGGTTCAGTTCGATACTTTAGTGTCACGATTCAATATTTTTTCGATACAAAAAATACAGGCATTCTGTGGATCTGTGCTTGATGATGCAGCCGAGGCGGAGTAGCCAAAAGCAGATCGTCTAAACTAAACTGCGCGCATCATCAGAAGGCAAGTATTGTTCGATACAGTACGCATCTGTATTGAACAATTCAAAATATATATATATATATATATATATATATATATAGAGAGAGAGAGAGAGATACTAAATTCATTGTCAACTGGTTGAATACCTGCAAAACATTTGACATTTTTCTTAAATTCACCAGCAACATTTAGTATAATCCATAATGAAATGGTGAACATGGCCCATATTTTGTTTATGTCCATTTATTCTGGAAGAAGATGGCAACAACCATTATTTAATGACCTCAAGGGATGCAATTTAAAGATGAATTCTTCAGCAGAGAATAGTGAGCTACTGTTGTATGAACACTGCATAAGCAGTCTAATTCAAAGTATTCATCATCCCATACAAATACACAAAACCTGGAACAAGACTGCTCTACTCAGTAGCAGAGTGCAGAACTACGAAGGAGTCTCACTTCAGGCTTAAGAAACAGCTGAACACCACACCACCATCCCACACCACCATCAAAATCATCCACACTGATGACAAACAAACTAAAAACCCGACACAAGGGTATCAGTGAGACAGTGATATGATGAGAGTGCAAGGAAGTGTATGGGTTGTGTGTTATGTAAACCCCAGGCAGCGCTTGTTGTCCTGGATAGAAAGGACTCCTCCAGCTTCGCTGGTCTCCTTTTCCTTATTCTCATTCTCCCGAAAACCCACCTTCAGATGTCAGCAACTGATGAAAAGAAGAGGGGGCAAATAAAAGAGGCAGAAGAAATTATTCTTTTCACAGGGGACAAGGGATGAAAGGAGAACAGGAATGAAGAGCAGAAAGTAGGGTAAAATCTTTGAGAGATGAAGAGGAGCAGGAATGGAGAAATGAAATACATTAAAATGGATGCAGATAGTTGGTAAAAGCTCAAAATGCTCCACGTTTTGCTCCTTGTGGATGTAGTGATTTATGTGCATGAGTAGCTGTTTGTAATGATGAGCACTATCATTTGAGGAGCATTTCTCGATATGTCTCCATGTATCATCCACACACACCTCCCGGAGGAGCTGTTATCGATAACAGCTTTTACTCCACACCTGACGCCTCTGCGGGGATAGTCGTCTTCATGCTGAAGCAGCAAGAAAGAACATCCGCAGAGATATTTTATGATGCCTGTCTGGCTGCTGACTTACAGAGAGCTTTACAATTCCAGATCTTGACCTCTACAACTGCTGTGGAAATCCCAGGTCTGACCCCACATCAGCACTTAAAACTGATGTCACCCTTCTGAGCAGTTATAGGAATCAAAGAGACAGTGTCACCCAGATCTGGGACAACACTGCCCCCTAATGGTTTAAAAATGTGAGTATATTTGGTAGGGATGACGTAAGGCCAGGCTCTGGTATGGTAAGTGTGTGTATTGATATGCAGTATGGTCAATATACAGGGTTGAAATGAAAACTCTTAAAGGATTGACAATATATTTTGATGTTTTTATGATTTCTTTTTTAAAATTGAAATAAAACAAAATGTAAGAGCACAGTTGCCAGCTTTATTAGACTCAACAAGCCGAAACTAATGGAGTCCAATAGACCAGTCCTGCACTAAATTCCCTTTTCATTAAGGTTATTTCTCTTTTTCTTTCTTTTTGTTACAAATTAAGGATCAGTGTAATTTTTGGTGATTAAAAATATAAATGAATATTAAAATTAAAATTACAAAATACAAGAATCTCTGTTATAAAACCTGACCTGATTTATTTAAATGGGCCAGACTGAGTAAAACACCCTCTAGCAACAGGTTTGGTCTTCTATGTGGGAAAAAGATGTTGCTTACGGATGCATCACCCCCACAGCTTGTTGTCAAGTTCTGTACAAGTCTGTTAATGACCCAATAATTTGAGTTGGGTGTGCTTAAGCAGGAAACATGTAAAACCTGCAGGACATTAGCTCTGAAAAACCAGAATTATACGTCCCTTTTTAAATCAATGAAATTACTGTTGTAGGGTCCAAAATGTGTGTAACACAGTTTCCAAAAAGCTTTGATGCTGTTTAAATAAAAATTGTATATTTAGGGCTGCATAGTGTTGCCGTGGTACCATCACCTCAGAGCAAGCAGGTTCCTGGTTCAAACCTCAGCTGGGGCCTGTATTTTAACTCGGTGAGAGGTTGTTTGTCTCTGTGTTGGTCCTGTGATGGACTGGTGACCCGTCCAAGGAGTGCCCTGCCTTTCACTCAGATTTGGGATGGAATCCAGCCATTTCCCTCTCACCCCCCATGACCAAAATCGGAATGAGTGGGCGTACACAATGGATGGGCTACAAACAGTAGAAAATATATGGAGGGAAAAAAATTGACAAAGATTTCATTTTCAGTTATTGCAAGCAAAATGTTATGCAACTTATAACTTTACCATGCGAAAAAAAAATAGATATATATATATTAAAAAAAAGATGAAGCCATTGCCACCATCTCTGGGTCTAAGCTAATTTTAGATGAACTGAGGCAAAGTAGAAAACTCTTCTGTGGTCTAAGGAATGAAAATTACAAACTCTTGATCAAATCACGAACACAAAGTCTCAAACAGCCCAGACTCATTACATATACATTACTGAGCAAAAGAATCTCAGTGGCTCAGCCACTATACATTAATGGTTTGTAAAACATATATTTATATAGATAATGTAAATGCTGCATTTAATGTCAAACATTTTCTTTTTCCTCAAATTTAAAGTAGCACAATATAACTAAAATAAATAAAAGCTAATAAAATAGCATAGACTAAACTGTAGCTTTCTAAAAATATGACATGGCAACATTTTTTCCTGGAAATTGGATTGTAACCTTATCATTTGAGGCACCATTAATGTTGAACATGATATAGAGGTTTTACAGCTTAGCCAACCAGATGAAATCTTTTTCAGGTAATGCCTTGCTTATTCTAGAGAGACAGTGTCAAAGTAAATTTTGTATGTATCATAATAGCATAGCTCCATAATAGTTTGAGTCAGAGAGCTAAACTGGCCTGCCTGCTGTCCAGACCTGTCAGCCAAAAATATTTGGCACTGTGAAACAGATACAGACATTCTACTGCAGAATTCTTTTTCTTTTTTATTCTTTGTTTGGTTCTTTTTAGTTTAGGTTTGGTGTTTTTCCAATAAGGTTGCTTACATTTAGTATTGACCATGCAAACATGTGGAATATATTGAGTTATTATTTATTTGTGTTGCTGTTGCTACATAACAGCTAAGGCAGCTGTGTAGAAAAAGCATGCACAGCTCATGCATTTAATTGGCACAAAAACCATAATCTGAAAGTTGTTGTTTTCATAATCAGATGGAGAACACTTCTACATGAGAGGCATTATTGCACTCCTCTTATTGCATTAGCAGTTAGATGACATCCGCCTCTGCATCCCCTTTAGACATCTTCTCTGCATCCCACTCTTTATGCAGCATTCATTCTGAGTGCAGTCAAATTGTCAAAATATAACCTCCTCCTCTTCTGGGTGCTGCTCCTTGACCGTTGTTAAAAAACATTATGAGTTTAAGGAAAGATGAAAGAGAAATTTGGAAGAATAAAGCCTGATAGCTTTAATGTTGATCTGCATCACAGGAACTAAAGTACATTTGGTCAAAACAAATTCCACAAAAAGCACTGGGGTTGCTTTTGTGTCTGGACAGCTTCCACATCTACAAGTGCATAGAGGTTTTAGAGCAACATCTGCTCCCATACAGATGTTTCTTTAAGAGAAGGCCTTGCTTATTCCAGTAAGACAATGTTAAACAAACATACTGCAGCCATCACAACAGCATGACTTCACAGTAGAAGAGTCTGGGTGCTGAACTGGCCTGCCTGCAGTCCACACCTTTCACCAAGACAAAACATTTGGAGTATTGTGAAATAAAAAAAATCCAATCATCGGACAACATTCCTCTCCTAAAACTTCAAGAACTTGTCTCCTCACTTCCCAGATGTTTGCAGACAGTTGAAAGGGGATGCTCCACAATGGAAAACATCACCCTGCACCAACTTTTAAAAAAATGTGTTGCTGCCAATACATTCAAAATGAGCTCATGATTTTGCTCAGTTTCAACATCTGATATGTTGTTTGGGTTTTATTGGGGATAACATATGGATTTATGAAATTTGCAAATGATTGCATTTACATTTTTACACAGCTTTTAAACCTTTTTGGAATTGGAGCTGTACGTTTTTGACCAATTCCACATTTAGTCTTTGTCACTTACTCCCTATTCTTTTACCCTCTGTCACTGAGATCCTGCCTGGTGGGATTCTGCTCCCTGATTTCCATTTCCAATTTGGACCTCCCTGCTCTGTAACATTGGAGGCTGCAGCAGTCTGTTTGCCCAGCTCAGCTCTGCTCCTCACACTGGCTTCCCTTAACAAAATCCCTGCTCCTACTCATTATAACTCTCCAGCCACCAACCTGATCCCAGCCATGTTACCATCTTCCCGTTTTATAATAAAATACCATTTTACCTCCAATCAGCCTCCCCTCTTTGTGTCTGCTTCTGGGTTCACTAGGTTCGTATTTCTAGTCCTCTAATATGCTAAAATCAAAGAGAAGTCAAATATTCACTTAAAAACTGCAGTAATTTTGAAACATTTATACTAATCAGATTAGATCAGTGAACTTGGGATTGCCGTCTGTGTAATAAGATTTTATTATCCACATCTATCTCAGTTTTAGATTCCAAACCAAATTTCTTCATTATTTCATTTGAGGTAGCTGCCAGGTAAGAGACCACATCAGTAAGAGTTAACAAATTATGTATTTGCCCTTTGAGGATCCATTTACTTTTGTGAATGAATAACATTTTCATATTCACTCAGTTTGGTTGGCATTTCAGGGTCAGGGAAGCACAACAATCTAGAGGGGATTAATAATGTTATTGAATGCCACAGGGCAATTTCAAAGAAAGCATGGTCAAAAAAGGATGACAGAAATAGGAAAATAGGCTTCATTATTCCCAAACTCAAGCTGTAATCAACACTGCACTGTGACCTGTACGCTAGTTAATCAGGCAAAAAGATCTGCACACTGTTGTTTCATCCCTTACCACAGCAGTTGTGTTTCATAAAGAAATCAAATGACTTGTTGGCTGTGCTTCTTTGCATTTACTCATACCATTAACCGTGACATTCAAATTAGGTTTATCAGTCTGATTTCTAGACATGGTCTCTGATCATTCCTTGTGTGCTCATTTGTGTCCCAAGATGGCATCATGTTTCATCTTTTCCATTTCTACTTCTTGCCTGATGGGTATCACAGTCATCTGTCTTTGACCTTAGACAAAATTAAACGCTTCAGCCCAGACCAATAATCTACAAGGTTTCAATCTTCATTTATTCCACTTTCTGTCGTATCAATCTGTGAAATGTTGTAAGAAGGCTTCGTAGTTAATTTTTATAGTCTTAAATTGTCAAATTTACCCCAATTAAACTGTCAAAAAGATGAATGAGACTGAGGATGACACATTGTTATGGAAATTTTACAAACAAGAGGGAAAAAAACTGGTTTTAATGTGATGATTTGGTAAGCAGTCTCCTTTGAATTTGGTTTGCTGCCTTTGAAGACAACTGTGCTATCTGATATTCCTACACGTGTCTCAGTAAGAGAAGTATTTCCTCATCTGTGTTAAAACAGAGCCAACTGCATTCTTGTAAATATATTTACAATTAAACAAAATCTGCTGTTTTATTACTAAGTTTTTGTTGTTTGACATAAAGTAGGACTGGATATTTTGTGTTATTTGCTGGTGTTCCTGAAACCTTGTATCTACTTTTCATCGTAAAATGTACAGGCATGTGGAAAAGAAAGTACATCTTTGAAGAGTTACAATTAACATCTGGTCCTGAAATGAACGACAGATCCACTTTCTTCTCTGTCTTTATTCATAAAGCTAAGCCCAAATACAGAGGCGGTGTAAAAACTGAGCAAACCCTTAATGCTTCCATTTCAATCATAAGTGAATTAGCAGCTCTTTAAATGCAGAAGTTTTGGTAATTTGCTGTTCTGGAGCGTTTGCGCGTGTGTTAACACAACACCAAGGAGAAAATATATCAGCAAAGATAAAAAGCAACTGTTGCAGCACATCAGTCTGGAAAGTGTTATAAGGCCATTTCCAAGTTATTTGGGATCCCTCATTCTATAGTAAGAGAGTTTATTTTCCCAGGAGTGGACGTTTCAGCAATCTTACCCTAAGTTGGGCCATGCAATGCTCATAAAAATGAAAAAAAAAAAAAAGACAACAGACAAAAAACCTGAAAACCAAGAGCTGCATCTCAGACTCTTCAGGCTTCTGCAGTTAAATGCAAATGGAAGAAAATGAAAAAAGAGACTGATGATATCAAAAGAAAACAATTACTTAAAGGTTTTGCTTCTAAAGGTGGTTTTACAAACTGTGTAGGGAATGTTATCAATATCTGATGTCTCGACAAGAACAACAGAATCCTGAAGTCTCCTTTATATTATTTTTCTACTAAAAGCAGTTTATAGGTTGTTTTCTATCCAAGGAAGTTTTAAGTCTTCCATATAGTCAAAACCTCATATACGTATTTTTTTTCCTCATTGAAGCTATGAACTAAAATTCCTCCTTTTCTTATCTTTTATAGAATTTTCCAAGGGATACTCAGTGGCGATCTCTGTTACATAACCGCAATTGCCATGGTTACAGTCAACAGTTTCTTCAAGCACTTTCTAGTGCAGTAGACACATGATACTGCTGAGTCTTCATCCTCCGCTTCATCTCTCTTATCATCTGACATACAGCCAGAGGGTAACAGCAATACACTGTGGTCCAGTCCTCACACACACTTCCCTGTGGATAAACATGCAAGACAGCAAGGTGCACACATGCATGCAAACACACAAAGAAGAAGCACATTTACATGTACAACAATGCAGTAGGAGCACATTCAGAATAGCGCGTGCATGGAAAAACATAAAAGCATAAATAAAGGAATATTAATGCACATCTTAAAATGAATCCTTCATCATTTGGTAACATATCAGATTTTGTTGATATTGATTAAACTTTCCTGTCTGAAAATCAGCTGAGAAATGATCAGTCAGAACCCAGAATGGCAGATTTTTGATTGAAGAAGATTATAATTTTTAGTAGAAAAAGTTAGTGGGTTTTTAGTTTTAAATTAGCACAAATCTAGATTTCTTCATAAGAATCATGCATTTGCCTGCAGATTAACACACGTACCCGTATCTTGTAACGCTCCCTGATGCCAACCCGGATGGCAAAAGTGGATCCTGGTAGGAGAGGCATGCACAGACACTCTCCATACTGGTGAGCTAAACTCAGGTCTAAACAGCATGGAACCAGAGCCCCAAGAATACCTGCAGGCATGGGTGTAAGGCAGTACAGTGTAAGTGCATGTGTGTATGAGCTTTGCTTGTGATGTTCATGAATCCAATTAAAATGTTTATCAGATCCTAAAAGAAACCAGAAAGAATTAACAGGTAATCATTTGCTCCTACAGTTGATTAATTTTGTAGAAACACTTAATTAGAAATATCTATTCAAGTGCTTCAAGTATTTGGCTCTTTTAATCAAGGTTTTCATTTATTCTTATTCTCAATCTCAGACCAGGCTGTTAATATGCCAGGTGATTAAATCAAAGAGAAAGTCTCTTATAGAGTTACAGTTTGTGTGGAATAAAGAACAGAATAAGATTTTTATGAAACCCAAAAGTTCATTACAGTGCCTGGGGAAAAGTATTACAACCATTAGAATTCTAAGGAAATTAAAGTGAGACCATTGAACCGTAGAGGTGATTTAGAGAGTATACGTTCCAGGTCATTTCAACAAATGGCTCAAAAAATTCAGCAATTTTCACTAGTTGTTCCTTATTTATCCAATAGGCACACTGTAAAATTTTAGTTTGCATGGATGGATACTTCTCAGATACGTATGAGGGGGGGGGGGGGTTGTGTTGATTTCCCTGCGTCTTTGTTGTTTCTCCAATCATTTTTATCTTCAAAACTAAAGGTGGAGCTGTATTATTTTACCAAATTTCAGTTTCCTTTTTAGTTTAGTTCCTTGATACATGAACACCTGAAAATGGCGGAACAATAAGGACGTAGAATATTGCGCCAAAATCAATCGCATATGTTGAATAAAAAGTCAGTGTTGTGTGATGAACAAGGTAAGAGCTTTTTCTCAGGCTACAGACTCAGAAACTCATAAATATTAATGGAAGTTCTCGGTAGCACTCAATCTAATACCATTAGCAAGTAGGACAGAATATGGGAAAATAATGCTTTTGATTGTACAAATTCCATATATGTGCAGATTTTACTCATAATATCATCATTAAAGTGTGATCATGTTCTTGAGTGGCTGTGTTCATGTTACATGTCGTCTTGTCTCCACAGACATCAAACAGGCCAGTGCTCCAGCCTCCTCCCGTCTGCGTGATGGTGGTGATGGTTGTCGTGGTGACGCCGAGGCCAGGCTGTGTGAGCACTGGGTCTGTCATCGCAGGGACTTCTTTTGACCTCCGGTTATCTTCACATCCTGCGGTGAAGCCCCCTGCTTCCTCGTGTTGACACGCTGATGCTGAAGCTGTTGTTGCTGACGGTTCTGGTCTGAAATGACAGGCGAAACGAATCAGTTTTCAAACGGGTAATAAATGAACTAACCAGAAACTTCTACTGCTACTAAAATGCAGAAGATTCAACCTAAAATGATCTTTTATCTGTTCAAATTGCATGTAAAAAGCAAGTGAAATAATTGAATGCATTCAAGGGGTGCAAGGAGATGAAGTGCTCAGTTTCTTTTCCCCTATGATCGTTCATCATAGATAATATATGAAAGAATAAACACAGCAGCATGAAAGAACAGGGCAAGATAAAAGACCTGTTGGCTGCTTTTCTACTGTGTTTTGTGCTGACAACAGTGTGTATTTGTAACAAAAAAATAACTTACTGGTGTGTGACTGTTGTCTCCTCCATGACTTGGGGGTACTGGCATCCAGAGACGGGTGAGACAAGGAGGCGAGAGTAGAGTGAGAAGGGAGTCGGCAGGAATGAGGAGGTGGAGGAGGGGGCGGAGTGACACTTTCCCAGTGAGAGGGTGTGTGGCGAAGCAGATAAACCAGCAGTCAGATGGCTCAGCCACAAGCTGCGTGACCAAGATAAGTCTTGTAGTTGTCTTCTGCCTGAGACGGCGCCGTGCACCCCTCTAAGCAGCAAATGCAAAAAGAGCAGATACACATCAGGGTGTATGACAATGGATGTCTGGGATTAAATAATGTATGTGCATTTGTACACTTAATAAAAAGCATCTAATAAAGTATTTTAAATGAATGCAGCACACCCATGATTCTCATTTGCCAAAAAGAAGATGTTAAACATGAGCTCAACAAAATAAATCAAGTTTAGCTAAACCATCACTTTCAAAGACAAATTTTAAAGCTGTAAATGGTGCACTTACCTTAAACAGAAACATAGGCTCAATTGTGAATCGCTGGGAAGTTAAAGATTCATTTTAAAAGTAGTGAAACAGCTGTGGTTTATCTTTAGAAGGGACTCATTTCCTGTGTTCTGGCATTGACCTTTTGATTTAAGTTGATGCACTACGTGTGTGAGAAAGGGCAACTAAAAAAGCAGAAGGTGGGGAGCTTTCTACGTGGTGGAAGGACACGTTGTGAAACTGTCTCTGGTTTGGAGGCTTTGTTTAAACACATGTACACTTCCCTCATGAGTGTTAGAGCTATGAGCAGGTGACACTATTTTATTTGGTTCAGCAGGTTTAACCCTTGTGCCGTCCTCAAACTTTGCACACTCTCGTGGTCCTCGTGGCTAAAGGGTCCCTGCACTAAAACTGCTATAAAATCATCATACATTCATATTTTTTTCCGATTTCTTTTTCATAAATCACTTAAACAACTTCCATCCTGCTAAAAAAAAAACAAACATTGAATTATTTTCAGGATTTTAACCCTTTAGATGCCAGTTTGAATATCTGAAGTACTGCCTTATTCACAGCAAAAAAAAAAAAAAAAAAAAAAAACTTAATTATTTTCCATATAATAAATATTAGATGGATGAGTCTTTGGTGGTGATTAGACACTTGGATATTTCAAAGATTGGCAACAACATTTATTTGATTCCATTTGAACTTTTAATGTAGTATCAAATACAACCTCTGGTGGTCCTCGTGGCCAAAAGTGTCCTTGCACTAAAACTGCTGTAAAATCATCATACGTTAATATTTTTTTGTAAATTTTTTTTCATAAATCATTTAAACAACTTCCGTCCCATGCTCAAAAATATCAAACTTTCAAACATTTTCAGGCTTTTAACCCTTTAAATGCCAGTTTGAATGACTGAAGTACTGCCTCATTCATAGCAAAAAAAACACAAAAACTTAATTATTTTCCATATAATAAATATTAGATGGATGAGTCTTTGGTGGTGATTAGACACTTGGATATGTCAAAGATTAACAATAAAATTTTTTTGATTTCATTTGAACTTTTAATGTAATATCAGATAGAGACTCTGGTGGTCCTCGTGGCCAAAAGTGTCCCTGCACTAAAACTGCTGTAAAATCACCATACATTAATATTTTTTTCAGATTTTTTTTTTCATAAATCATGTAAGCAACTTCCGCTCTGCTCAAAAAACCAAACATTAAATCATTTTCAGTATTCTAACCCTTTACATGCCAGTTTAGATATCTGAAGTACTACTTCATTCAATAAAACCTCAAAAACTGAATTATTTTCTATATAATAAATATTCGATAGATCGATCTTTGGTGATGATTAGACACTTATATGTCAACGATTAGCAACAAAATTTATTTGATTTCATTCTTTTTTCTGTGTAAAATTCAGATACAAACTTCGTGGCCAAAGGTGTCGCATTGACTTCCACAGAAAACCACAGTTTTTCATCCATCAATTCTTATAGTTTAAAACAACTTTTTTTTTATGTCAGCATTTCATTTGGAAGAAAAAGAGTTATATCTGACATTTTTACAGGATTCCACCAGATTCAACTGTTTGACTATCGTAGCCAAAGGCATGAAATTCTTGTATATTTTAGTTCTATTATGGAGCTGTTAGGGTAGACATGGTCCTGGTGTCCTCTCCATGTTCAGAAGAAGAGGAAGATGAGTTCTCAGAAGTGAATAATACAGTAAGTATTCTATGTCAGACACTTCTTCAAAGCTTGTGTCTTCTTCAGATGAGTCCTGGAGTTTGACAGATAAAGGCTAAGACCGTGTCCAAAGCCTCTTCTTCATGTTTACTCCAGGTTTCCACGTCTCTGCTCACTAATAAAATGAAGCTGCAGGTTTATGTTTGGCTGTGAAACATCCAGGTGTATAAACACAGTTACATTAGTTTTTTGTTTATTGCTTCCTCACAAGAGCACCATGCCAGAGTTTTTATCTTATTATGTGCTTTTACTTTTGGGTGGGGGTGGGGGGGGTGAAATATTGGTTGTGTGTATATGTGTGTGTATGTATGCATGTGTGACAGAAGTGAGCTCTGTTTTATTTTGTGGGGAGATTGTTTTTATTTAATATAGATTGTTTTATCATGTAAAGCACTTTGTGTTGCTTGTGGCATGAAAAGTGCTATATAAATAAAATTTGATTTGAATTGATGAACTCTATTGTTGTTTTCTTTGATTTGATTTTACCAAACGTTTAAGTGATCACCACCATTCACAATTTTTTTCCACACATTTCTTCCTGGAAAATGATGGTTCCCCTCTATTCTTCCAGTTTATAATAATACATTGGACAGTTCTAAACTTAAAAGTTTAGTTTCCGCAGTGTTTTCTTTGCTTGATGCCAATACTTTTCTGAAACAGCTTAACATCTTTTCCATGACCACAGGATATGGTTGTTTGAAAAATTAGAAGCTGCACACTGCATCAGTTGAGGTTGCCAGCTGAATCACAATCATCCAGGCAGTAATTAGTTAAATTCAGGTTGGGAATTTGTTTTTTTTTTGGATGGGTAGTGTAGTTTGGAAATGATCTTATAACCCTCCCAAACATAGAAGCAATATTTGCCTTTTTTGAGATCATTGCAGATGTCTTTCCTCCTTGTATTGTTAGCATACTTGAATGTCCTAAACCAGTAAACTGCCCAAACTTCTGCTTTTATATTATATAAGTGCATTTGATCAGCTGCATCTGGTTACTATTTGCATTCTTCATTTTGAAGCAGTAATGGTGCACTTAACCTTCCATGAGCTGCTTAGACTGCATCTTCTTTTGTTTTTGCTCTCTCAGCACTGTGTTGTTGTTCATCTGAAGTTGTATAGACCTAATTCTAAGACCTGGTAAGATTTATTTTATGTCCTGATCAACAGAACCTCAGCATAAATAGAAAGTATATTTCTTTCTTTTTTTTTATTTTACTTCTAAGTTAATTTTGCAATAATAGCAAGAATCAGGTGTTATGAAGCTCTGTAGTGAAGACAGTATTTTATGACTGTGATTTACTGTAGATGAATGGTTTTATCATAAAACCCACATTAATGTTGTTTTGCTTCATGCTTTCTCATACATTAATTCCCGAGTGATAAGTACTGTATTCTAGTTTGATATGTTAATATTCTGAAGAAATCTGTGATTTAAAAAAGAATTAATAAAGAAATTTGCTCCTAGGCAATTCTTTGTTTGGGTAAATGCTATCCATACAGTACACACTACACTATATATACCACACAGTAAGCCCCAAATATATGTAAATGGTGTCCAAAAACATAAAACTTTTATGACAACACTCCTCTATACATGCATATACTTAATATTTCATCAAAAAAATATTCAGAAAACATAAATTTTCCCTTCATGCAAATATAACACTCAATGTTTGGTCGAAGTGGGATTCTGCAACTAAGCCAGAAACAAACAAAAATCTTACCTTTGATTAGCTGAGATTCAGATGATTTAAACAATGCAAAAAAAGTCAGAAGTAAAAATATCAGAAAAATAAAAAGTCTCGCCATGTTTCATTTGAAGAATATAACTGAAGCTGGTGGAGGTTAAGATCCAAATATACTGAATACACAGTGGAAGCCCTGAAATGGATGTGATGAGGAGGAAACAGGAAAGCAAAGGTCAAATCTGCTAGATGGCCTGTTAGTAGATAACTCACACAGGAGAACATTCATAGTAGCTCTCAGCGTGTTTGAATCAAGCATTGTTTTGGTCATCCAATTACAGATGCATGTTAAATATAATAAATCCAACACTGAGCTGAGTTAGAGTAGATCGGTGGAGAATTTCCAAAGCAGGGTGACAGGAAGTGTTTCAGGCTCTAACAAGACGAGTTAATGATTAAACATGTTTGCTTATTGTTTCACCTCTTAATCATACTAATGTGTTCTCTATCAGATTTGGATGAAGCAACATTGTGAAAAATTGTTCTTCTGTGTGGTGGGCTGTGTAGATTTTTCTGCTTTGTCAGCATCTCTTGCATAGCGCTCTGTTTGCTCTGTTAGGCCAATCGGAAAGGAAACTTCCTCCACACTGTTCCTTTACTCCTTTTGCTCCTCCCCCCATTTTTATATAATCACTTTCTCTCCTCCTCTCTGTGATAATTTTAGATGTCCCTCTGATTTATAAAGGACAAGAACCTAAATCCCCAACTCTTTCACATTCTCAATGTATGAATTATTCATGTAAATATGAACAGAATTTACAGCATACTATCTTATAAAGTTCTAATGCTTATATTTAAATTCACCTAATTTATAATTATAGTAATTATATCCTCTGTTTTCTTCAACTTATCTAAGGTTCAGGTCACTTTGTAGTTTCTTTTTCGAGCTCCAAAGACAGTCCCAAAGCTTTTGAAGGACATAACCTCGTGCAAATTTTAGGTCCTTGCCCCCTCTCATTACGCAGTGCCTGTAAAAACTTCCAAAGAGGAGCACCAAGGAGACCTCAGCTGCCCAAACAAAATTCTGGCTGCTTTTGAGGCAAAGGAGCAGCAGCTGTACTGCAAACTCCCCCTCAGTGTCTGAGTCCCTTACCCTATCTCTAAGGGTACATTTGCACCAGTAAAATCCAAGGACTCTGTTCTATTGGTCAGAGAATTTGAACAAATTTTGCACCTTCCTGTGGCTTGGTTTGTTTTCACACTGCATTTTATTGAAGCAGACCAAACTGCCTGGACAACGTCATGCAGTTATAACAACTGTTCACTAGGGAGCGATATTCTCAAAACAACCACTGACAAGAGTTCACTTTGATCTGCACCAGAGTGTGATTGAGCGTTCACTCTGCTTCAAACAAACTGTTCTATCTTCTTCTAGTAGCAATATTATACTTGTGGTCACCACCAAAATCTTCAGAAAACTTGGAAATTGACAGAATCTACTGAACACCTCAAACCCACTATTACTATGTATCTGGCAGAGAATATGACATTAGCCACTAACAAATCTTGGTTGCTAAAGTTGTTTCAGTCAGCACTGTGAGACAAATCGCAGGGTTAGAGTGGGAAATAATGCGCAGTTTCTCCAACCCCACTTCAGAAGTGGACATTTATTCGTATCAATTCCCCACGCCCTCAGAATGAAAAATTTGGTTTTATTTTGAACCCAATTATTTGTTTTTCAAAGTTCATAGTAAAAACGTGAATTTCATTTTTTAAATTCCAAATATTTCTTTCAAATAATCAAACATTATGGCCCTAATTTAGCTCCATACACTCATCTGGCTCTTCTCGATGCGAAGGGAGCAGTGGCTCTATGTGAACCCCACCTGGATGATCAAGCTCCTCAACGCATCTCAATGGGAAAGCCAAAATACACTACAAAGGAAAGTCATTTCAACTACTGCAGTCTTATTCTTTCAGTCACTATCCACAGCCCATGACCATAGGTTAGGGAAGAAACATAGATCAACTGATAAATCAAGAGCTTTGCTAACAGCAGGTTGTATTCTGAGGCTCCCAAACACCCTTCCGCTGCACACAGAGACCCTGTCCATGGTTAACAGTAGAGACAAGAGGTAACCTTGGTGACTGACCACCATGTGACACTAAAAAGTCTAGCCTTTAGCCTTTAGCTTAGATTCTTGATTGGTTTATTGTATAGCACTTTGTTTCAGCAGTGGTTGTTTTCAAGGGCTTTACAATTGAGTTGGAGTTGAGTTGTATTGTATTGTATGTAGTAGTTGTTCTAACTGTTACCAAATAAGATAATAAAGGCCTGGTTTACTTCATCTTGTTTTACTGCTGACTTCAGTTCAACATCATGCTTATGAATTAATTTAATGAAAGTGACAAGACCATGGCCCAAAACAGACATCATGCTGCATAATGTGTAACGATGTATTCCACCTTAATACTAAAAAGGAATATCAAATCAAATTAATCTAAACTGATCTTATTGTTTCCCCAGTTTGATCCATTTTAGCAGCAACACATCCTTCAAGTGAGTAAAGAGTGGAAACGATACATCCATGTTTGGTCTTAGTTACAGAGTGAAACCTGATGTTTTGACTCAAGCTGTCAAACTCACTGACCCAGCTATCTGAATTACTCTGGATCACAGTGTACAACTACTCGTGATAGAAATGTATATATTTTTAACTCAGTCAAAAAGCATTGAATATATCCCAGAAAAGAGGATGCTTATCCATTTTTATTTTTATTTAATAAATACACCTTGTGGACTGAAACATGATTTAAAGATTAATAGTACATTCTTATCTGTTGAATATAAAGTTATACAACCTGCAGTCAGTTATCTTATCTTGGCCCAAAGATTGGAAAGAATGCTTAGCTCCATCCAAAACAAAACAAATCCTCCCTCCATTACCTTTGATGCTCACAAATTGACATGTCATCCTTTTATCTGTGCAGGTTTATGAGCTTTCACTGGTCTCTATCATATTTTGTGGAGTGAATTGAAGTGAAGGATTATTAAATAAATTGATTTGATTTGTGATTTGTGGGATAAGATCAGTAATTTGGAAACAAAGCTGCAGTACAGATCAATATTCCCTGACATAAGTTCAATTAGGACTCAACATTTTGTAAAATATTTTCATCGCAATGAATCAAACAGACAACCTTTGAAAATAATCCAAACTTCTTTAATCTGTGGAAAATATAAGAACATAAGCATGATAAAGTAGACATTTTAATGTGTCCTTTAAAGGCTAAGTGTATATCAGATGCATAACGATGCTTACTGTCGGCTTCCGCTGCAGCTGCAAGCAAATACAGAGCCGTTACACAGATAGGAGCCAGAAGACTGGCTAATTTGGTCCCACTTGCCTGGTTTTTTTGAAGAGTGTAAGTCTCACTTTATCCATCTTGAGAGAAAAGCATAATGTGGTGATTAAAGTGTGAACATTTCTCCACTGGGGGAGAAGAAGTGATTAGAATTTAAAGTTTCTGAAGCCACCGATCCAATGCCAATTACACGCCTTTTTCCTCAGACAGAATTTTCGAAAGATGTAATTCTCTTCAAAGTCTGGTTTTAAAAAAAAGTGTACACCAGTTGATGATTTAGTTACTTTTACTCACAGGTGAATACTAAAGTTGTTGCTTTGAAGCTTTTACTAACTAATGCGACAAAGACCCAATGACTCAGGGATCAAGACACAAGACACAATGACAAAGTTTGTCATTTTGTGGTCATTTAATTAAATTAAATTAAACTTTATTTGTATAGCACCAGTTCACAACAATGTCATCTCAGAGCACTGCACAGACAATCAGTTTGAGCCAATCTGTTTTCATCAGTCAGTATTCATACAAGCCAATTAATAACAAATAGCCTAGCTAAGGAAACCAACAGACTGCATTGAATCTTGACTTCGATCCAATCCCAATCCTGAGCATGCTAGAGGCGACGGTGGAAGGGAAAACCTCCAGCAGAACCCGGCTCAGGGAGGGCAGCCATCTCTCTCAACCAGCTGGGATGGAGAGGACAGGAAGAGAGCAGACAGACATCACAACTTTTATCCAGGGAGATCTGCTGAGAAAGAAGAAATGTGTTAATGTCATACGTTTATACACGAGAGATAAGGAGCAGAGAGATGAGGATGAAAATCCCAGTGCATCATAGGATGTCCCTCAACAGTCTAAACCTATGGCAGCAAAACTAAGGGACTTAATGACTAATCACCCCTAACTATAGGATTTATCAAAAAGGAAGGTTTTAAGCCTGATCTTGAAGGTAGAGAGAGTGTCTGCC
>JAOXYM010000016.1:14997676-15008869 GCA_028567055.1 Leptatherina wallacei | reverse complement strand
CAAATATTAACATTCATTTTCTCAGGTGTTCAAATACTTATTTGCCGCTATATCACACAAATAAATCATAAAAAAATCATGCATTGGGATTTCTGGATTTTTCCTTTTAGTTTATCTCTCTCACAGTGGACATGCACCTACGATGAAAATTTCAGACCCCTTCATGACTTCTAAGTGGGAGAAATAGCAAAATAGCAAGGTGTTCAAATACTTGTTTTCTTCACTGTACATAATTCATTATTCAAATCTTTAGAGTACAGAGTTTACACTACCTTTCTTTTAACCGTTTGATTAAAGCATGCAAAATAATACTGAAAGTTATTACTTACAATGCATTATTAATCATCTGACATGCTTTCTCATGAAAATAGCCTTTAAGACTGTAAGGTGTTCCAAGCACAGAATCAAAACGTGTTTTTGACCCATGTTTTAGTTCAAGACGGCACAAATAATGAATTGAAAATAATCTTAATAGAAGGGAGGAGGAAACAGAAAGATATATTTATATAGATATACATATATAAACAAACCGTCTGCTGAAAACTTGTCAATGGCTTGGGTGAGAGTAAGGAAGTTTCCTGTTGATTTGGACATCTGGTGAGTTACAGGAAAAAACAAAGCAGATGTTAGCAGCCAGAATCTTATGCTATGATACAATAACACTATATATCTGAACTCTCAGTTGAAAATGACAAACCAACGGTGCAAGGAGTGCAGAAAATTGTTAATGAGCTTTAACAACATTCCAATAATGGCATTGGAGTATTAGATGTTACATGAACTCATTTGTGCAGCATAAATGTGTTTTTAAAGCTAATATTTCTGCAAATTATAATCGCAAATTAATATAAAAACAAAATAGTATTGTTTTCAAACTAGATAAACCTTTTATTCCAATTAGAATAGGTCAATGCAACACACCAAATGCTGAAACAAAGTTTTTTTTTCTCATTTCTATTATTTAATAATAAAAGTTGCTGCTGCTGTAAAATTCATATCCAACAGCAAAAAGACTAAACTGACCTTTTCAGAGTTGAGGAGCAGATGTCCATTGGCTCGTACTGCTTGTGGCCACTTCCCACTGCAGATAACAGAACCTTTTCTTATTAGGGTTATTGGTATCATGCTACTTTGGTAATATGTTCTAAAATGTTCTAAACATTTTATAACATGATGACTGATGTGCCACGTCTGTTTGACATATTAAGGACAACAAAACAGCCTAAAATCTGTTAATGAGACCAGACCTGCAATGAGCTCAGATTCTCCTTTGTACTGGCTTACAAGTTTGTGAATATCTACAGGAGAGATTGAGCTTTGCTTTTCCAAATCATTTCTTCTTACTTGGCATCTTGACGATAGTGGTGGAGGGCGATGTCTTACACAAGTGAAACTGGGCAATTGTAAACTAAAGGCCTTGGCAAATGGTTATTCTAATTTCAAGACATATAGTGACCCCTTGTGTCCAATGGATGACGGTAACATAATCCTGAGAGATCATTCCCAACAGGACGGACATGTCTGACCACAGGATGAAGGTACCTGAAACAATTTGGGGTTGGTTTGCACTGACCCTTCCCTCTAAGGTGCCAAGTGGATCATAACCATGCCCCAAAAGTGTAAAGGGGCCACCAGATCGCTTCACTGTCAAAACCAACACAGTTTAAGACAGAAGACATGCAAGTCTGAGTGTAATCAAGAAAAAGAGGGGGGAATGCAGAAACTACCAAATGTTTCTGTTTCGAACCAAAAACCAAAGACTAGTCCTTTCAATAAACACCCCCTTATCTAAGGCCTTATTCTATACTGGCCAGTTAAATGGGGAAAACTCACTTGTCTTTGGGCCACATAGCCACATGGTTGTACAAGTAGTAGGATAAGTGGTTAGGAACCAAATCTTTGCCAGACACACGGACATCCACAGGGTACCAGTACTCAAACTCCCTCCTCAGCCTCTGTAGATGTTCTTTAGGAATGTCTGTCTTGGGAAAGGGAGACGTCTTAAAGAAGATAAAGTCCCACACCTCTCTTGTCATCTGCTCTGGCCTGTGGGTGGGGGGTTGAGAATGGAAGAATAGTCAAGGTTAGACAGAGGGATGTACTCAGTTCAAGTGAGGTGAGAAGACGCATTTAAATGCATAGTGTGACTGGGGAGTTTATATAATCCAGTATTTGACAGTGTTTCTCACTTCTCAGCCATTCTATTTCACGGCTAAGAATGAGATTTGAGGACACTAGAAAGAATTCTGAGCTATGGATTACACCATGGATGAATACAAAGCATCAAACAGACTTATAACAGAGAGTGTATTCTCCCTCAGTGGAATCTCATGTCTAGCTGCTTAGAGATAAAATGAGAAGGAAAAAAAGATGGAGAGACAATGAAAACAGAAACATTTGTTTGGGTTTAACACTTGTTTATTCTTGTGTGGTAACATGCATGTGTGTGTGTGCTGCATACATACTTGATGCCCAGTGGCGACTTTCCCTGTCCATTGAGCACACCTCCCTGGAGGAGGTGCGCTATGGTGTAGTAAGCCATGTAGATTGTAGAGTCCGATAGCGACTCAATCAGCCACTGTTCATCCCAAGGCAGCCGTGTTCCTATGGTAACCAGGGGGCGGGCACCCATGCAGACACATACACATACAGACAGAGGCACACACACAACCGTGAAAGAGAAGGCAAACGATCAAAACAGACAGTCCTCTACAGACCAGTATTTTTTGTTGAATTCGTCAAACTGGTTAAATGGGGATGGCGAGACAAACACCGAGACAGAAGATTAAGGCCCCAGCTTAAATTAATAATCTTTTGTAAATAAAAAATAAAATTTAAATCTTAAAATCAAACTAGAATGGGTAGTTTGAAATAAAGCACTGCAACCTATACTTCACACACTCCTTTTTGGGCACTTTCTCAAAATATATGCTTGAAGGAAGCGTACTGCGTTCACTTTTTTGGATCATTTTCTAAAAAAAACAAACAATAAAAAACCTGTTTTAATGTGATATGTGCTCTGCATGTCAGCATTATCAACAGGCTACTTCTAAACAAGAGACACTTCCGTTTCCTCCAAGTTGTTGAGTTTCATTCAGTTTGACACATTGGGAGATTTTCCTGTCTCTAAGTTATGTAGATGGGATTGTTATTAATTTGTCGACTTTGCAAAACACCTGAGGACTTTACAGTTGGTCAGGCAGAAAGCCCGGTGGGGACTGCTGGACATAGCCATGTTTCTCCAGGTTCAGTTGGTCAGTGAATTCAGGCTACGTAGTGACACTATAGAGTCTACAGTGTAAACAATCAGGAGATTGCATAAGATACTGGATCTGTGCAAAGTGCAGCTGAGATGGGAGAACCAACTGGAGCAGACTTTACTGCAGGGATTAGCAACTCCAACCATCAATGACTGATGTAGGTACTGGATTTCCTGATTCAAATTAACAAGTCATTTACAGACTTGAGCAGAACTAAACAACAAGCTGTTATTTGAATCAGATGTGTAGCAGTAGGAAAACATCTAAATCCTGCAGAACACTGGCCCTCGAGGGCCGGTTGGTCCTTGCCAGTCATCAGGTTTTCCCAGGATCAATAATACAAGATCTTAGTGAAAAGTGAACCCAGCCAAGGTTAATGCTGTGCATTTAGCTTATCCAAGCACTGTTACAGTGAGTGTGTACACTCAGAACTCTGGGGAGGGGGGATTACCTCGTTAAATCAGACAAAAAAAAAAACGTTTTTTTTCTGTAAAAATGATCTTACTTAAAAAAACAGAGGTTTTTTCCCCAAGTGAACCCAATACGCTTCAGTCATTTTTAGCAACAAGAAGTTATGAAAAACTCCCTCCTCAAATGGCCTCACATCCTCTCAGTTTGAGTTGACTTTGAGTTTTTTTTGTCCCCAATTTGAAATGGAATAAAATGCTGCAAGCTTGAGCATTAATTAACATTCACCAGCAGTGAATACATTAGATATACAAAGAACATTACATATGGAATTTTGATGAGATCAAATAAAAAATAAATAACCCTTTTCTTGCACATTCATTTTTTTCTGTCATTTAAAAGAGACTTCATATGATCAATCTAAGACTTAAAGAGCAGAGGATAGATCACAAATACATTACTTGATTTTTTTTCCCCCCTTTTATTTAAGAAGTGAACATCTAGACTGGGACACATTCCTGATATAGAAAACAGATCTTTCCGTTTTACATAAGAAAAAACCCTCTTCTCTGGTGACTTGCGGTGATTGCGAATAATGATTGTTGAAGGAAACCTTGAAAATATAAATTCACTTTTGACTCCACAAGTACAAAAGTATCTGCACAAAAAGCATCTCAGAGATGCTGAACAGACTGGTCAGACTTCATATTCTAAAAACAGATTTCTACAGTCAGAGTCTACAAAGGGTCTGGACTTTACAGTTCTGGCCTGTCATGCATGCCAGCTGGCCTTGGTTCTAAATCTATACTTGTTTTTATAGAGGAATAATGCTAGGTTCTTTATTCTGTCCTCTGTCTCCATCTACAGACAAAAAGCATCACCCAAACACTACTTGAAACTGATCATATTAAATAAAATAAAAAAGCTTTTTTTTAACCCTTTGTAAATTATCAGTAATTATCATGAATCTTAGTAAAAAATGTATTAAATAAACCTGCCTGAACCATCTTCACCAATTGGTTTGAGTATGTAATACCAAAACAAAGTGTTTGTTATCCCATTGCCGTTTATTTGACCATTTCACTGTCATTACTTTATTATTAACTTTCATCTCAACTATTTGCTGAAAAAAATTTATATGTATTTTTTTGTACAAAAGAAAAGAGAATATGCAAAGAAACATTTCTCTCTTGCTTTTTTCTTAGTGTGAAAGTTAAATGGTTAAATAAGAAAACTTTTAAAGTGGAATCAAATCCAAAACAGCATCAACATTTTATTAGTCTTCCAACCAAAGTAACCTTGATAAAGCTTGCAGTGCAACCACTCATTGCAGAGGAAAACACTTACCGAGACCATAGGTCCGAGAGCAGGCATGTTCCTGTAGCCAGTCCAAAGTTGCCTCAAAGTTTCTCCGAGTCTCTTCACAAAAGCTGGTAATTTGGAAAAGGCAGCATTTAAAAAAAAAGATTGAGAAATGTACGTCTTTAGCTTCTTGAAATTGAGAATCACTATAAAAAAAACAGTTTTTTTATGACAACACTATATACAAGAACAATTTGAATTATCTCTAAATATTTTAAACCACCAATAAGTATTAAGTTTTTAGCTTATAACAGTTCATCTGTGTGAACTGTAAATGGTGAATGTGATGTGAATTAAACCACGCCTCCTTATTATTACACTTCACAAGTTTGTCAACTAATTCTTTTCTTTAAATAATTGTTATTTATTTAATAATTTTTCCTTAATAATTCATAGTGTAATTTAGGGATTAATCAAGTAGTATTCAATTCTGTTGAGATTAAGAGCCCTGGCTCAGAAGGCACAAATGCTGCAAAAAGCATAACTCCACAGAAAGGAAATTCCATGAAGAGGTTCATATCTTACGTTTCCAGAGACTTGAGGGCTTCATTGGCCTGTTGCTTCCACTCAGCATCTCCATAGTCCAAATACCTGTCACACACACAGGTAATCTTTGCATAAAAATCATCAAAAGACACTTGCCATTAAAACATTATTAAATAATTGGTACTAATGAAAACAGGTCAGATTTTACAGCAGAAACATTCCTGAGGGACTCACCATTGGTCACAGAGAGCAACTACACACTCATCAGCTGATCGTGACATGACCTGCTTTTCTGGCTCCATGTAAATCATGGCCTCACCCTGTGACAGATTAACAGAAGAGAAAAAATAAAATCACTCAATATAAATCTACAATACTCAATCAAACTTTACATGATAACAGCAACGAGGAAGTGATGTAACAGGCCAAACTCAATACAAGGTCAATCTGGAATCTTTCCATTTAATTAGTTATTAGCAGAAATGTCTTACCCTGTCAACCATCATCTTCTGGATAGGTTTCTTCACATCTTGGACCTTCTGTCCCTTGTAGCCATCAACAAGCATGATCTGAGAGAGAAATTCATTCACAATAACATTTATATTGATGTATTTCTTTCATCAAACCATAACTTCTGTTAAAAATAAGCGAGACACAAGTCTGCAGGATTTTAGCCATTCACAAATGGAAAGAACAACCCAGACAAAAGACACATGCTTAATGTCCACAATAATGTGCTGACAGTGCAGACATACACTATACTGTATTTGACAGAATTTCCAGTAACCGTTCTTGTTGTATTTACAACTGGGAACTCAGAAAATCCGACTTCCAAGTACAAATTTAACACACTATTAGCTTTCCCAGTGCTCGTAGTGATGTGTCAAGCTGGCTCTAAGAGCCGATTCTTTGTAGTAAATTATAAGAACCGATTCCTGTCTAAGGGAGCTGAATCCTTAGATGAGGCGGGACTTCATTTTGATGGGCACACAATGCGGTCAATTCCATAGGAGGAAACACTCGGATCATACTACATCGTAAAGAAAGAAGGGCCTCTTAGAAAACAGGGGCCTTCATTTATCAAACAAACGTGGAAATGAGCGCACATCTGATCGCAAGAATGCTCTTACGATTAGATCCACGTGTGATTTATGAAACGTTTGAATCTGACCAATCCCAGCGTAAGAAGGATTGGACCTTGATAAATGCAGCGCCCAGTGAGACAGGAGCCAAAAGCGACCGTTCAGCCAATCATCAGTCTCCATGAGGAGATCCCTGACACACTCGCATCCCCTACTGTTCCTCTAATAATAGTAAATCTGTCATTGGCAAGATCTGATAAAGAAGAGCTTTCACAGTTCACCTAACACTAAAACGGCTAAAACAGGCAAATATTAGCCTAATTATAATCAAATAATGTTTTACAAAACATAGTAGGCTATAAAGCAAAAATTTTAGCCTTATTTGCCACAGATACAAAATAAATCTTAGATCTGGGTGGCTTAAATAGGCCTATTTGTTTATTCAAAAAAAGAAAAACACAGAGCAGGGTGGATAAGTCTGAAGTGATAGAAAACACCCAGACAACATGATTAAAGTCAGGCTGTATAAAGGTAAGAATATTCATAGGCCTACTGTCATGACCATCAACATTAGTTATTATGAGGCTATAAAACAACTTTTTAGAAGTCACAGCAGCTCCGACCGGCTTTGCGGTGTCAAGTTGTTTTTTGTTTGTTTTTGTGCCAGCTTCTCTGTACCTGGTGCTGCATCCTTTTTTGATCCCATTTCTTCTGATCTTTACATACTAAAACAGTAAATATTAGAACAGTTTTAATGAAAATTCACGTAATTTTAGGAAAAGTCTTGGACCAGCAAGGCTTCATGATTTTATTTGAAAAAGTTATTGAATATGCAGATTGTCATGTGTGGGCTGACGCCGTTTATCTGTTATTTTCCCAAATCATTTTTTGAGTGCGTCAGTGTGCACTCCAAGCAGTATCAGTGGTTTTTTTCTATTTTATTTGTTTTGGGAATCCATTTTAATCTGTTTTTCATTCTGAGTATTGAACATGTGGCTGCTTATGCTTAGATGACAGTTTGAGGTTTGTTTAATAATTGTTTTCAGGGTGAGCTGTGCAGCACCGCAAATCCACACTGACTCAAAGTTGCGTACACGATTTCAGACCAATCGTGAGATTTGATCGTATCCTACGCCGACGTCCAAATTGATAAATGCCGAGCCTTGCGTGGAAATGGTTGTGGGCACAGATTTTCGTTAACGCTCATTTGATAAATGAGGGCCAGGGAGTGTAGTGAAAGTACAGACAAGGTACACAGAGCTGGTAGCCGGATTGAAATTACGCTACTGGGCGTGTGTAAGGAAAAAAATGGAGAAATTAGTGAATTTAAAGTGTCATAACGTTCAGATTTATTTAATCTGCTTGGTTTGGTTCTTTATTCAGTTGTGTGCTTAAAGGTTTGATTAAAATATTAATATTAAATTAAAAAAATATTTTCTAATGAAAAAAATGCCAAAAAATAAGGTTCATAAGATAATAAAAAAAAAATAAGTAAAACATTGCTTACCAACAAATAAACCACTCATAATGGCTAAATTAGACTACAATAGAAGCTCTGAGTCATACTAAGTGAATAACCATTTAGGAGCCGACTCTTCTAAAGGAGCAAAGTCAAAAGAGCAGATTCTTTGAAAAGAGCCGAACTTCCCATCACTAATGTAGTGCTAGAAGAGTAATAATAAAAAAAATTAATAGAATTAAATTGTTTTCTTTTGGTGTTTTTTTTTCCAATCTAAAAATGATTCCTATTCCAAGCCTGAGTTATGAGTAAATCACGAACACAGTTCTGCTCGTACACATTCTTTGTAGAATTGCACAAGGAATAAAAAAGTATGACCAAAGGGCAACACGAAGCCAGGAGCCAGTGAATGAACAATTCAGCTTGGCCTTCAGGGCTTTATTTCAAGTTTCAAACTTCCATTTAAATCATAACGCTGTCTACACTCACCCCTTCATAAAATCCCTTCAGGTAGACTTTCTCTTTGGCCTCTGCCAGTTTCTCTTTGTCATTCTGGCTTTGGATCTTCAGCTCATCACACAACTGAGGCGCAGAAAGGTTCCCGTATCCTGGGATATCGATGATAGGGACCTAAGGGGTGAAAACATATGTAAAAACACACATAAATGGAGCACTGAGCATCTGCGACTAAACTAGTGGGTTCCGTGAAATCCAACACTTTTCGTAGAGACACTTACCGGCTCAAAAGGCAACACCATCTTTTCCTCAATTCCATACTTTTCCCGTAGAGCCTTTAGAAAAAGCAAGAATGAACAGGATCTTAATAAAATAAATTACCAAAGGCAGAGTGTGATATTTTAAAATTTGTCTAAAAGTTATTGTCGTCTTCAAAAGAAGAGGGAGGTTTGCTCAAATCAATAGCACAGCAGAGAAATTCATTCCAACAAATTATGCAGAAAGCCTTGCTCAAAGTTAAAAGTAGATGACCATTTCTATGTCTGTCACATTACCTGCTTCTTCTTTATGTCCCTTAGAGCAGCAATGTCATCAGGAGCATCAGATGGCACACTGGTAACGACACCAGTACCTGAAGAAAGCACAGAAATGGCACAACAACACACATGGCATTAAACAATACTGTCTTTTTTTTATTATTATTTTACATTCAGAGTTAATAAATAACATATGGTGCCACATTTAATTAGCAGCACTGGAGCAACCATCTGTGAAACAGGAAACACAAATGAACATGATCCGAGTTAATGTCTCTGGTTACACTCCATAACCTTTAGAAACAGGATGACACGCTGAACAGAATAAATTGATTCGTTTTCTAATGAAATTCTGACATTTCAGTTCAGTGATTCAGAAATTTTAATTATGATTATTTATAAAAATTCATCATGAGGAAACATGAAAACTAAGAAGCAAACAGCACCTCTCAGCAAGACCAGAAACCAGGAAAATAAATGATACTTCAAACAGAAAGGCTCCATGTTGTGTCTCTGTTCTACTTCAAAGAAAAAAAAGCACCCATTACGCCCATCCTTTGACATCGCTATGAAATACTACTGAATTCTACCTTGACCAGCTATTTTACATCCCAATATTTTTTCCATCCACTTCAGTTGAAAGACCTCGCAGAATAAGGGATAAAGCTCCTTGCAGATGCTGTGCTGAGATAATAAGAGGTAAAATGAATAAATAACTAAAAAAAATTCAAGAAGTGTTTGTGGATCTTTCCTATGAATACACAGAAGAGAAAGGTGGAAAACTCCAAGACTCTTGATGCTGTGAATTACACTAGTTAGAAGAAAAATACATGTCTTAAATAATTGTCAAAGTCAATTACTGGAACTTCTCAAAAGTTTTATCAAGCTAATGTGTCTGATTCAAGTTGCTGGACTCGTACCTTTATCTTCCTTGATGGTGAGCATTGGCAGAGCATAGATGATCTTGTAGGAAGTCAGAGGAGCACTCAGAGCAGAACCAAGGATATCCTGAGAAAGAGAGAAAAGTCTGATTTAATTTACACTGGGAGATGGAGGTTCCCTTCTCACTCAGTCATTACTCATCATGAAGGTTGCAGACAACGCACGATAACCACAAATTAATTTTGAATCGATTAAAGAAGTGTTTGCATTTCAATGTTCAAATAAAACTTTAAAAAAGGTATTATTATGCTAATTTATTTGCTGTAATTGGGAGCAACAAGTAATGAAATGAAAAATACTTTATTTATCCCTCTTAGAGGGAAATTATTGAAGTAAGCAAAAGTACCTGTCCCAAGATTTCTATCACAACTGGCACCACTCCGTTCTCCTTAGTGAAGCCCTGGAAAGACATGTTCCTGGCAGACCTGCCAGTGGAGATGAAGATGTCTCCACTGACTGTTTCAAAAGCAACATACTTCATGTCCGGTCTCACCCAGCAGTTGGTCTGACCGAACATGGTTTCTGGTCTCAGAGTGGCAGCCACGAGGAAGATGTTTTTGCCTTTCATGCCACTGTGAGGAAGACAGCATGCATGAGAAACTGATGTTTGCTCTACTGAGGAGGTAGTATTCATCAAGATTTAGCAAGTTTTTACTTCATACAGTATCATACTGAACATAAAATCTCACTTGAGTACAGTATTCATCCAAGAGAGGTCACTGGTAGAAAAGTGCTTAGTTTGTTTGTGCTTTACCTGCTATAGAAGACTTTGGATTTTAATTTTGCTGTGTAAGGTTCAACTATCTTCATCTTAATGAGAGTATACTCCTGTGGTCCAACTCCCTGTAAAAGTGCACACATGCGGCAGAAGAAAAGTCAACCAAATGCAGCTCATTAATCAACAATATCTAAATGAAGCAGCACTTGTATAAATTCAACATGGGAAAAAGTAGCGAGAGAATTAAAACCACTAGTGAATCAATCACATAAGACCATAAATGATTTTCACTCAGTCAGGGGAGATTAGACGCAGAGGAAAATTGGTAGGAGAATAAAGGAGAATGGTTTAAAAAAGTTATTTGTGGCTCTAAATTAGGTCAAAATTAGTTGATGATTAATTGTACTAGGCAAGGCAAGGCAAGGCAAATTTATTTGTATAGCACATTTTCAGGTTCAAGACAATTCAAAGTGCTTTACATAAA
>JAOXYM010000016.1:14981745-14997576 GCA_028567055.1 Leptatherina wallacei | reverse complement strand
CCCAGAGACAACCTTCACCTTTGCAGGAGCAATAGCATCCATAACATTTGACATTTTAACATTGAAACTAGCGACCACTAAATCATTTGAGAATGATAAGTTTGCAAATTCATAAAATACCTCTCCTGTTTGCCTGTCATGGTCCATGCATGGCTGCCCATCCTTGGGAGAATAGATGGTATACCTGCACAGGAGTCCAGAACAGCCACATTACACCACAGAGAGAAAATCTAATTAAACTGACAGAGCCTGAAGTCTATTGTAAAATTAATTTATTGTCCAATGACTTTTATCTATAACCTCTAAACTAATTTGACCTGAAAAAAAAAACTACATTAAAAAACTGTTTCACAGAAACCTTGTGGAAAATTTTACCTTTTACCAAATTTGATCTTTTTTCTCTCTTTCAGTGTAACAAACTGCCACCTGACAAAGGAGTCGTAGAAGGGGTTCACATCTGTCGTGATGAAAGAACGCCTCCAGTCCACCTATGAGGTGAAATCAGAACATTAGCGTTTAAGGACAATTGACTTTTAAATCATTTTAAAGAAAACATTTGAGTGTGACGCATTGATTGTTATATTAATCACCTTGACTCCCATCTGTTTGAGATCTTTGATTGTCAGAGGAGGGAAATACTCCAGCCAGTGTTCAGCGCTGGCAAACTTGGAAATCTCTTGGTCATTTAGACGCAAAGATCTCATGATGTCCCACTGGAAAGTAGAGGATCCAGATTTGGCCACTGCTTTGCTCTAACAGAGAAATACAAGATGGTTAATATATTCTAAATGGAATGAGGTGAACAAAGATGTTTACATAATCCTTAGTATGGTCATGATCGCTTACTATTTGGAATTTAAAGTTGATTTTTTTTTTTTAGATTTATAATTACTTCTTAATATACAACGTTATATTTAGCTTTCACATACACATACTATTCTGATACATAGATAGATAATATAAACCAACTTTGGAGCCGTGACAAGGCAGGTTTACTTGGATAGCAGATTTCATGCACAGGACAAGTCAAAGTGCTTTACACAAAATGTTAAAAGCATTACAGCGAGCTGCAAAAGATATGTTAAATAGGAGAATCCAAATGAACTAAAAATGATAAAAAGGTATGAAAAGTACAAGAATTAAAACCAACTAAAAAGAATGAAAGAAATTAAATAAAAAACAACTTAGAGCTTAATTAATGCAACACAAAGAAAATGGAAAAACCAAAAAATAAATAAAGCGTTTTCTTCCATACGTGGGGGCAAAAAAGAAAAACATAACAGATACCATTGATTCATTTTCACTTAACTTTTAATTTAACTAAAATAAATTATTTAACTTCACATCAATTAAACTGGTCTTTAAAACAATGAAAATTTCAGTTTAATTTTTGTGCAAGTGTTTGTTTGTCCAATTCCTGAAAACATGGGCTTGAATGTTAATAAATCAAAATAAATACATAAATAGAAAATGCACAACACTATATTCAGTGTGGAAATCATCTCTCAGATTCTTACCTTTTTGCCCTTTGCTTTGTCCTTGATGATGATTTCCTCAGATGCCTCTGGCTTTTTCTTCTCTTCCTCCTCCTCTTCTGGAAACTGTGGAGGGTTTCCGTACAGTTCCATCTCTCTTTTCAGCTTGTCTGCACAGGCCTGGTGGATACAAGATGGATTTCTTAATTTCACAAGGACAGGCAAGCAAGGCACCTTGTGAGAGGAAGTTTAAGACAGTAAATTAAAAGCAGAAATATCTATGAATCCAAATATTAGTGCAGGGCATACTGATAATGCTAAATAACAATAATAATAATAATGATCTTGCCCACTTTAATTGTGCATAGTAATAGATACAGAAATGACTATAGTCATTTAAAAAAAATCCTAAAATGCTCTCAGATTGCAGATCTGAAAAAGAAGAATCTAAGAAGTACACTACATCAATACCTAAAAGTAAAAAAAGTACACAATGCAGTAATGTAACTGGGATGAAAAACAACCAAACAAATCAACCAACCAAACAAATCAAGCACACCAACCTTGATTGGCATTCCTGTGCAATGCAACCCAAATGGAAAGAGGCATTTCTTCCCTCTCAGAGACTGGTAACCAACAGCAAACTGCAGGTACAGAGAAGAACAGGAGCAGCTCAGAGGAAAGTGAGGAGGAGATCTGAATATTAATTTATTTAGCACTAGACTACTGGTGATGATTGAAATCATTCCAGCAGTTTTTCCAGTCAGATATCCTCTGTACATCACGTCTACCAACTTCAGAACATTTATATCCTGCTTAAAAAGTCTAGAAAAAGCCCTTCCAACAATACTAATAGCATGTGAAATGTGAGCCTTTTATTTCCCTTTTCAAATGTGTACCTCATTTATAATTAAAAACAAAATTTATATTATAGAGTGAAATAATATATGTAAACTTATCTACTCATTTATCCATTGTATGTAATAAAAAGTAAAAAATAAAGCAAGGCAATTTAATTAATCACAGTTCAACTCCATCTGCGTGCAAACTTACCTCACACTTTGACAAACTGAATGTGTGGCCAAGATGCAATCGACCATTCATGTAAGGATAGGGAAAGGTGACAAAGTACTTGTTTTTGCTGCAAAGAAGGAAAATGACACTTAAGTTACAGACCATAAGGGTATAATACCTAGTGTCCAATCATAATGCATTTAATGGGAAAATGACACAAAGTACCCATTAGAAAATCTCATCCTATATGTGGATTATTCAGTGCTTCAACTGACTTGCACTGGAAAAAAGTCACTACATATCTATTTCAATTTGATGAAAACCTGTAACAGCTGCTCTACTATAGTAACAACAGCAGGAATCTGTGAATTGCTTTCTAAATATGTATAATTAATTTATTTAATTGAATCGTTATTTAACCAGAAAAGTCCATTGAAAACCAGTTCTCATTTATAATGCAGGCCATGGCAAGAGGCAATAGTGAAACATATACAGGTACATACATGCAATGAACAAGTTTCTAGATAGTCTTAGGACACCTTTTAGGACCAGAAATGCCTCGGTATGATAAATAAGGCAGCTACTCACTTCATACTTTCTCCGACTGTTGTTGGTGCGTCATTCTCAAATGCTCTCTCCTGATCCCATTTCTCCTGGACTTCTAATTCAATCTTTCTTAGGTAGTCCAGCTTCGCTGTTCCTTTCCGCTCCTTTGATATAATGATAAACACGGAATAAAGCTTTATTGGAGTAAAGTCTGTACAGTAATAAGTGCAAGTAGATTTTATACGAATTGTTTTATTTTGACAATGGAAAAAAATTTAATTGTTTTAATTTCTGGTGTAGCGGTCAATTTCTTTTCTGCAGCTGGTTCGACAGCTCATGTTAGCTTACTTTGCTAAGAGCTACAATGAGTTAAAAAAGATAAAACGTAGCCATTTGCTCTAAAGTATTATTAACCATTCAGAACTGAGTGTCCATTAAAAATTAACCTACCGTCATTTTGGAAAATTTAAGCAGCTATTTGTTATTCTGTTGATTAAAGAAAGGATATGGCAGAAATAGTTTCTAGTTTGACATGAGAAACCCACGCCACCGGTGCCTGGATGATGACACACACAATCAGCTTTCCGTGGGGTGTTCTGGGAAACGTAGTCTGCCAGGACCTATCTGGCGTCGTATCTTCAGATATCTGATAAACTATGTGCCCAATTCGAGCAGTAAAAACGTTATAGATATTGCGTGTATTTTAAATAAGTACAGATTATTTTGTGTGGATTTAATGATTCGTCAATCCAAAAAGACAATGTAGACTTTCAACGTTAGTAAGACCCGCGTTACGACATCTCGACTTGTGTGTTGCCATGCCGTAAAATATTTTGTCCCGACCTGCCAGAGAAGAGAGACAGAAGGCCTCAAAGCTTATAAATATATAGACGATGAAAGTTGGCTCGTCAAGACGCGCTTTCTTTTTATAGACAGTATTATAGTCTTTCTCACGATGATCATAGAACATGTGGAAGCCTTGAAATCATGGCTGGCAAAACTCCTGGAGCCGATGTGAGTGTTGAATTGAAATGACATTTAGCTTGCATGCTACGTTAGCAACCTAGCCTGTGGGCTAGCTAGGCATCAATGGGGGACGTGCTAGAATCAGATGGCAGGTTCTTGCACGAGTTAGCAAATCACCACTGCCGCTAGCTGGCCTTTCGTGCAAGAGATGGGCTTTAGTGTAGTGTAGTTTGCGAAAGCAGATACATTAAAAGGTTGCGTTATAACGGGTGGCTATATACGTTTGTTTGGCTGTTATTTTAGGTTCGTTAGATATGCCAACGGCATATCGACAGTGTAACTTTACCAGTCATCTGGTTATTTATTAATCCCAAACACTTAGCTTCACTTGTGTTTTTCTGTTTGTGAGTAAAATATTTCGCCACGTTACTAAGTTGCTCTTTGACTCGCCATAGTTAAACATTTTCCCGACAACGCTTGTGTGTATGCATTTTGGTATGAACGCAGATGATCCATTTTGCACGTAGATAAATCCATTATAGCATTTCAACATTTAACACTGTGATTTATAAGAGGGCGATGTGTGGATGAATCGACGGTGATATACACAGTTACCCATTAAATAACGATATTAGCGTTCAGTCGTCTGTTTTGTGTTTTTTATTACGTACTGTTAAAAGTACTCTAAGTGTGTTCACACTTCTCATATTTTCCTTCCTTTTTATAGAAGTTATTACAGAGACTATGGTCAACGTGCAACGTGTTTCATTCAGATTGCCACTGGTTAAGTTTCATGCACACTTATGTTTCGTGACTATGTACTTTTCTAAAATGATTCTATAAATTCCTGATCACTTGGTCATTAGCCATGTACAATAACAGTATTAAATATTAGTTTCATGACACTTTTAGTTGTTTTAGGTCAAATGAAAGTTAAGTTAAATTTATGAGTATTTATAGAGCATGTTCAATTTCTTAGCTATTAGTTGTTTAGTTACTTATAAACAGGCTGTGGGCTCTTAAGAGAGCTATATTTTGATTGTTTATGGTCTCATTTGCTGGCTGACTGGACTATTACATTATTATAATTATCTTGGAAAAAATAATTGTGTTTGAACACTTTTATTTGATTGAAAATGTGCAAACTTGAAGAAAAAAAAAGACAAATCTGTGCATCTTAATAACTTGCATGTCAGGCTGCACATCTATCAGCAGATGGTTGCTATTATTTGTGTGTAGCTGAACACCACTTGCACAGGGTGTATTGCAGTCAGTTCAACTATATATCTGGAGTTTACCGTTTGTATTTCCCCTTTTCAGCCAGAGAATTGCTTACTTTTTTTTTTACTTTTTTGCTTACTTACATTTATTTTCACCTGCAGATGTGATGCTGACCCCTCTGCGTTAGCCAACTACGTGGTGGCTCTTGTGAAGAAGGACAAACCAGAGAAGGAGCTGAGAGCACTTTGTGCTGATCAACTTGATGTCTTCCTACAAAAAGGTGAGATGTTTACAAAAAGAAAGTGATTATGGGTCATCGTAGAGTTTTTGAAACTATTTTAAGACATACAGGTTTTCATTTTACCTACATTGAAATCCAGTCTATCCTTTACTTAACAGATTCCACTAGGCCTGAATGATATTGGAAAAATCTAATTGCGATTTTTCTGAGCAATATTGCGATTTAATCGTTTAAATTTCAGCATCTGTTCAGTGTTCATGCAGAAATACATTTTCTATATGAGATGGAGGAATATCACATGACATCAAAATATAAACTGCTCTTTATTCTCACAAGGACATAAAGCTGAGATATGAACGGCTTCACTTACCAACTGCAAGATGCAACCTGTGGCCAAAACACTGACGTTTCCTTTAGTCCACAGGTTTCTACTTTGTCCTTGTAGTAAAAACTAAACAGTGATGTTATTTAACTTATTTACACCACAGCTCCTCATTTCTCGCTACATGATTTCTGTACTGCACACAGCCGGAGTTTCACCCTGATGCCAGACACGTGCGTGTACACGCAGGTGCGCGCACTCCAACCAGCAGAGAACGCATGTCGGACAATATGTGGCTTCAACCGCCTGAAAATCAGACAGAAAATCCTTATTTTTTAACTCTGCAGGAAGGTGAATATGCTGAGAACTTCATGTCCATCACAGAGACGTAGCTGAACAGGCTGAAGTTACCGTCATTGGTGTCATACATGTCGGAGTGTTCATCTTGTTTATAGACCAGCTTTGGTGGAGCTCCATGGTTTGCTGGCGCACCCGACAGTTTGGTTAACTAGTGGGTTCTCGGTCGACTCTGAACAGAGGCTCATCATTTGACAATTGGAGGGATTTCTGAGTTGTTTTACAGCTTAAAATGGATCCAATATTATTTTTTGGTTTTATTAACGTCACCATGTTATTTGAGATCTGAACTTTAAAAAGATTTAGAGCGACTCCACTCAGTCAAACCGTCTTTTTTCACTTCGTCAGGACATTTCACAAGTTGGACTGTTTTCTGTGTTTTTTGTTTCAGCATTTCAGTCATTTATGGAAAATGAATCTGTGATGAGGTTTGAAGACGTTCACAGCTGAGTGTAGCTGTCACACGATGTTTCATTTAAACCTCGTTTACCTCGTCTTTGTTGAACTCTTCCCGGGAAAAGTTTGATATATGAGGAGGATGAGTAATTCGCATTTTCTCCCGGTTTTGCACAAACACCTAGTTTCTCTCTCCTCGCTGTGCTGCTTCCTCTCAATCACTTGTACCGGCTGTGAGGGTGGTAATTATACACGAGTGCGGGGGGGTGAAACGCACACAGATACAATGCAAACATTTGAGGCTCAGATAGGGCCGAATCATCACCAGACGCACTTTTTTTAACTGTCAAAAAGACCCGACTGTCGACCAAGAAGACCAAAAAGACCAAGACCAGGAAGTCCGAAGTGAGTTGTAAAACCGCCGATGCTGCAGATCTGAAACCTGGATTCAGAACTATGTAACATGTAAATAAATCACACTCTTTGCGATTTGCAAATCGCAACGTCTTAAATTGAAATTTCGATAAATCGTTCAGCCCTCGGTTCCACATAACCTCAGAGAGCTGAGTTGCTCAGATTGAGCAAAGAAAACAGTGTTTTGAAGTTTTCAAGATTTATTTATTAGTCTCTCTGGGGAGAAATTTGTCTTGGACAGGGGATATTGCGGTATCGACAATGCATACACGCCCATATCACCTAAGAAATAAAAGATAAATAAAAAGCTGATTTAATCAATCAATCAATCTTTATTTATTAAGCGCCTTTCCAACAACAGTGCGACTCAAAGCGTGTTACAAGTTAAAATCATTCCCACCCGACCAACCCTCTGATCCCCAAGATAACAGTGAACAATTAAGACACACACAGGCATTCACTACCATTTTAAGACGTATCCAAGCACCCCAACCTCTCCCTCCCTCAAAAGAGGACCACTACAGAGCTGGCTTAGTAGTTGGGCTAACAGTTATCTACCCAGCCTCATTGAATTCCTGTTGACCTGTTCCTCCCGCCATAAATGAGCTCTACTGACAGAGGGATGAATGGTTGTACCGGTTATATTTACATAGAGGGACCCTCTAGCATCTACCTGAGTTCAGTAGGTGGTATTCAGAATGTAGTGTCGCATGTACACCTTAACCAGTTCAAGGAATGTGTGTCACCACAAGATAGTCGTCCGGTCTGACATTCAACGAAATTTGCATACTACAGGGTGTCATGTTAGTTCAGTCTTAGGTCTCTGTGTGGCAAGGCTGGTTAAATATTTAGTAATGCAGAAAGTGGCCTAACATTTACAGTTTTCTCCAGGTATTTTCAGAATAGAACAGCTTTATCGTCATTGTTACATGCTACATGCACAACAAAATTGAAACTGTCGCTCAATTTAAGTTGCACAAACATATATATTTACATTTAAAAAATTTAACACTATAATGGAAATGGTAAAATTAAGTAATATAAAGGGATGATGAAATTGCTAAAAAATAACTAATAATCAGGTTTATCAGTATTTCCATTGACTGTTCAATCACATTTCTAATCTCCATTTATAATTCTCATCACCAGGTTCGCAGGTCAAACATTGTTAATTATTAATAACTTTCTCCCAGCTGTGCTCTGGTATTACATGAGCTATATAGTGGATTTTACTATATGATTTCATTCATACTGATGAAATAAAAACGACTATGAAGTTAGTAATACAATCGTCAATAGTTACCACATGTGTGTCCTCACTATCACCAGCAGAGGGAGTGTTCCAGAGTCTAAAAGTAATCTGCCAAATGTGTGTAACCGGCAACATGCTTGGCTTGTGATGAGTTGTGCTGTTTCTCCTCTGCACACTTTCACGTGCATCCAATAATGAATACCCGTCTGTGACTGTTTTGAGAACTAATTTGACTCTAAAAGCTAATACTCCTCATTGAAGTCCGTATTCAGCTACACCAGACACAACTCCCTCCAGTTTTGCACTTTGTTTTTCAGTTACATTAGCAGCTCAAAAAAAAAATCGATAGACTAACATTTTGTCCTTTTTTTTATATTCATCATCATGACACGTTTTCTGCAAGCAGTTTTTCCCTGTTTAACATTGTGCTGCTCCTTTGCGCATCACTGATTAATCATGGTTAACTTTGCCCTTGCAGAGACGGTAGGATTTGTTGATAAACTTTTTGAATGCCTGACAACAAAGAACTACCTGGGAAATCCTGCCAAGGAGGCTCCAAAAGAAGAGGTGAAACCACCTGCAGTCAAGGCTGATGTTGTTGAGGTAAAAGTACTTTCTTGCTAACATACTAACACATTTTAAAGTGATTTTTTTATTATTATTATTTTGAGGACAGCCTGCTTTCTTTGGATCTAAGCATTTGATTTGTGTTTTCTCTTTATCAAACAACATTGTTGTTTCCCCTCAAGGCTGAAACTCCAGAGGAGGAGAGAGAAAACAGGTGCAGGAGAAGTCCTCTGAGAAGCCGCTCTGAATTCAACGAATCCAGGTATGGCAAAGATTTAAAGATTTGTTTAACCTCATCTTAATGAATGAGGAAAAACGAAGCTACACCAGGCCTTTTCTTACTGTTCATTTGAAGAAGAACGTGTTTACACAGTGTAGTTGTGACTCCGTTTGCATGTTTAGTTTAAAGCTCATGAGGAATGTTTTTAGCTTGATGAAGACCCTGGTGTCCATGAGCATGTCCCTTGGCTGTGATCCATCAAGTCACAACAGAAGGGACAATGTAAGAGGTGAAGGTTTAAAAGTATCTCTGCTTTAGATTTGTATTTAAGTCATGTCACGCTCACCAATTGCTTCATATCTCTTTAAAGCGCATACACTGTTGTGTGTTACAGACTTCATCTTTTGGATTATTTTAGGGAGTTCTGCATTTTTGCTGTTGTCTTTTTTTTTTATAGGAAATTTAGTTTTTTTTTTTTTGTTATTATTATTATTATTATTATTATTAATATTATTATTATTATTATTAATAACAATAATAATAATAATAATATTAGGAAGCAACCTCAAAATATTATTTATTTCACTTAGATCATCTGTATATGTAGAACTAAGGAATAATTACCTTTCTTGTGACATCTTGGCTAAAAGTGTTTCTTTTTTTCAATACAGTGAAGTAGAGATGCTTATTCAAAAACTGATTTCAAGTTGTATATTAATAAATTTACATAAACAGTACTCACGTGTCTGTTTTGATATGAAATGGGGGGGAAATGCTTGATTATAGATACTTAAAACATGTTTAATACAGTGATTAAGGCCCCGCCTGATGGACTGCTGTATTACAGTAGATAGGAATACGAATGCATTTCATCTCACTTATCACCCACAGGAACCGTGATGACAGGCGGCGAGATGAGCGTAAGCGCCGTGAATTTGAGCGGCACGGGAAAGGCTGCGGCGACTCCCACCGCGAGCGCCACGAGCGCCGCAGGGGCAGCCCCCGCGGGAGGAGCTACAGCAGGAGTCGCAGCAGGAGCGGCAGCCGAGGAAAGAGCAGAGACAGGGAGCACAGAGGAGGCAGAGGTGAGAAAGTTCTCCCAACAGCCAATGAGAACAGCGCAGGGAAGCAGACCCAGGTGTGTCAGGGATGCTGAAGATGCGGTGTAGTAAATGGTGCAGGAGCGCTGCTGATGACAACCTGGATGCGAGCTGCGTTGGAGTGTTTTTGAATGTGGCAGATTTTATTGTTTTCTTTGAATTGTTGGTCAGTGTTGTCGGGAATTAAGGAACAATGTGGACAGCTTTGCAGTCGCATCACTGGGGATTCAGCAATGGTGGCTGGAATTGGCCTCATTATCCACAAGGTTAATCTGGAATTCAAAAAAACGCAGTTCTTACTTTGCTTCTGGTTCCAAACCTTTCTGTAAAACTACTCGGTTCTCTTTAAAAATCTCTAAACTTTTTTCACACAGAGTTCAAGCCAAAGTTTGAGTTGGAGCGGAAGGATACCGACAGCTACAACTCTAATACATCCAGCGCCCAGCAGCAGCACTCGTCACCTCTCCTGCCTCTTCCTACACCTCCACACCCGTTCCCCCCCTCTTCCTCGTCATCAGTCGGAGTCCAGGGAGCCGGGTCCGTTCCGATCGCAACACCGGCTCACCTGCCCGACAGCACTACAGACAGCTGGTCTAGCTACTACGCCGCTCAGAGGCAAGATGGCGTCGGCAAACCGTTCAGCAACAAGAGTGCTTCGCTAAAGCAGCGCTGCAGGGATTATGACGGTAGGAGCAGCATTTATCTCGTCTTCTTTCATTTCCTTCCCGCTCCCTTGTCACTTTTTTTCCCTCTGTCTCAGAGCTGTTTATCTGCTGTGGCTTTGCAGCATTTTACACTTTTTTTATTGCAGAGAAACAAATTTCTGCACATTTAGAAAAAAAAAAAAGGATCACTGTCAAGTTTTACAGCAAGTGTTGCGCATCATTTCCCAGTAAATGATCAGTGTCACTTTTCTTCTCTTCCCATGAGGGGTTTAGTGGCTTGTGGAGTCTCTTCACTAATGACCACTGTTTAGCACTCTGTCCCATGTCCCCTGTGAAAAACAGCAAAGCGAGTAGGCCTCCTCTACATGGAGACACAAGAGAGTTTAAACATATCCCACTGTCCCTGAAGTACACTGCTGCCAGTGCTCAAACACAGCCACTAGGGATCCAGTGTCTTAATGAGACTGCAGGGTAAATACTGTGCATGTAGTTATCAGTCCTAACTGCTTTAAACATGGATACTTGCTCATCTGGTTCATTTCATCTCTTTTTTATTTTTAATTTGACATGTTGCTTTTAGTTTTAATAGTTTTGAATTGATTGGTTCTTATCGTGTATTATAACTGATCAAAAAGTACAAAGTTCTCAGTGTTTTCCTTAGAAACAGCCGTGTATTGTGTGTGTGTGTAAATTATTCATGCATTCACGTTTTGTTTCTGTCCCACAAACAGAAAAAGGATTTTGTGTCCGTGGCGACCTTTGTCCCTTTGACCACGGCAGTGACCCTCTCATTGTCGATGATGTCAGTCTACCCAACATAATTCCTTTCCCGCCCCCACCGGTTATGCCTCCCACCGGCCTGCCCATGCCCCCGATCACAGAGCCACCCCCCCCCCTCAGGATGCCATCGATGCCCCCCTACGGACAGCCGCCACCACCGGGCGTCTTCCCTATGACGGGTGAGTATTATGGCTGTAGTTTTTTTTTTTTTAGAAATTTTCTAAAATATTTGTTCATCAACAGGTAGAATCACTGTTCCTCCACTTATTAAATTTTTTTTTTTAGGTCTGGGCTTATTTTGTTACGATTTAAAGCGCGTCCTCATTTGGGCCACAGTAGCACAAGCTATGCCGATGTCATCACAATTTCACTTTCTGGGTTAAAGAAAATTACATATATTCTTCTAAATGTGGTTTATTTCAAGGTAAATTTGACGCTTTGATAGAGTAGACACATCTATACCCATGTGAGCTATACATCAGCCGCACCTGCCACATAAATTAGACTTTGGGGCCCAAAGGGCTCTGCTCTGGTACAGATCACCAAGTGTGATCTAAGGATGGGCATTCAATCAAAAAGTATTAATCGATCATCGGGAGAATAAATGATTGATGTACAATTAATCATTTATATTTTTGTATAAAAAATGTTTATTCATAGGTTATGTTAAAATGTAGTGAAAGTAGAAAAAACAGTGTTTCCTCATTTAGATCTTTATTGGCAGTTAAACAGGATTCATTCAATGGTTACACTGGAAAATAAGCACTCACATACAACTCTAGCACCAATCCAAAGATGCATTAGTTTTATAGATTAAAAAAAATGTCCTTAATGAAATTCTTAACGATTGATTGATTATGCTCATCCCTAGTGTGATCACATCACAAGTGACCACCTTTTACTTTGGCTTGTACAACCAGCCATGTTTGACTTCATGTTACGTCTCAGGTTAACAGACTTCAGAAAGCCTTTGTTCAGGTGCAGTCTTTAAATTGATGTGAGAATGTATTTAGCTTGGCAAATAAACGAAGACCTTCCGATTGGTGAAGTACTGCAGAAATGAACATATTTCAGCCACTGACAAGCTATTTATCTTAACCAATGGAGTTGGTTGCTTCTCACTCTTTAAACAACTGAGTTGGAGGACACATCCAGCAGTAATGGAAAAGATGTCTGAAAAGTCAAATAGTTTCTCTGCAACAAGCGAACAATAGAGCTTTAGAGGTGCTAAAACTACTTTAGATTTGGGTGAAAAACTGTCTAACTCCTCTTTAAACCTGGAAGGACAGTGGTGAAGCATTAATGAAATATGGTTGAAAGAAAATTGCAAATAATCGAAATCAAAGATCAAGAGTTGAACTCGTGACGATATTTGAGATTTATTGAAGACGGAACATGTGAACATAATTTAGAAGTAGTAACCTGGAGTCCAGTCATTGCCGCACTAGAAACTACTGGATCCACTACTGGAAAACATGTTTTTCTGGAAGAATTTTGACCACTGACGGCCACCGTCCATGTACAACTCTGCTCGGCGTTTGAAGTAATTTCTCTGCCCATCTTTACCGCCACCATTTTTACACTAATAAGACGTATTCTTAAAAAAGTTCAGTGAGTTTTGTCACGAAACGGGAAACAAAAGGCTTTAATATATAAGGGAGCATAACAATTGGACTCCAGAGAGGTCCAAAAAGGTCACATGGTCCAGATCATCCAGAAGTCCATGTTTATACTGGTGCAGTACATGAAGTGATTTGCCCATCATGCCTTCTGTCTGCTTGTAGAAGCTGCATCATGATTATTTCATTTGGTCAGGCTCAGCAATGTTATTTGCCCCCAAGAGGCTACCTGGATATACCAGAGTTTTCCATTATCTTTTTTTTCTTCTTCCCTGATGGATCAAGGTTATTCCAAGATGGCGGTGGTAGGATTAATTGCCCTCAAATGATGAATTGGCTGCTCACGGAGCATGAAACATTATTTTTACACATGGATGAGCCACCACAGAGTCCAGACTTTTAACTTCATTGAGAATCTTGAGTATGTGTCATCGGCATTGTTGGATGGATCTATATTACATTAAGGCTATTGAAACACTGCCCCAACAAGTGCCTGCTGCATGTAAAGCTAGAGTTATTCCTACAAAATGTTGGTAGTGTGTCGGTGACTGATTTAAGATACAGGGATGAAACTAAATGATGAGTTTAAGGAAAGCAGACCACAGTGCAAAAAATGATACAAGGTTAACGGCAGTGTTTCTGTATCCCAAATTTCTTTCATGAAAAAAACCCCATGAGGATTTATGTTGTTTATTTATTAGTTCTTAATGAAGCTTTACAAATATACATTTCCTATGATTAATTCCTTTATTTCTACTTCATTTTGGATATTAATGTTAAATCATGGAAGTCCTGAAATGTAACTTTATTATGGACCTGTGTTTCAGTTCCGTACCACTTTCCCAAAGCCATCTGTGTTGAATGAGTAATCCGTTTATAGGGAAACTTCACTCGCTGTCATGCATGTGTTGGATCTGAGACTTTAGCTTGGTCTTGTGTCTCCCTCAGGACCCCCACACATAGCAACCAGTGGGATCGAAACCCCCAACCACCAACCTACAATCACTTCTTCCCCCCCTATCGGACCGCCTGGCGTGGGGCTACCACCTACTCTTCCTCCTCCTCCTCCTCCTCAGCCTTCCGCTTCATCTTCATCTGTGTCTCTTCGCCCCCAATATGTCCAGTCTGAATGTAAGGAGAGATGCTTTTCCTGTTCAGATTGGGACTGTGTGTTTTGAACGAGACATGAAACCTTTACTTTCTTTATTTAGTTTTTATGTTTCAGGTTGGGGCTTAGCTGCTGTTTACGGACTGTAATGTGCCCTGTGTTTGTGCTTTGTGTCAGTTAATGTTGCATATGGTGTGTGTGATGGACACGGGTGCAGTAGCAACAGTTTGCCAGAGGGTAGTGCTGTTTAATAACCTCAGAGATGAGTGTTTCTGAGGAGTTAATGCGAACTCTGCCCCTTTTCTTTGGAGTTTTTCTCCCATAATTCTGCTCATGAATATTTTCGGTTATATAAAAATGTATGGCCTCAATCAGTGTGTTTGTCATGAGGGGCTTCATTTTGTTCTTTGCTTCTTTGTTACAGTAAGCCGCAGCCAACTCTCATGCCGTTTTTAGTCAGTTTTTTCTTTGTGTGCTGTTAAGTGTCTGAAATGTTTTGTCTTTTTTTCTGATATCATTAAATATTTGATTGAATCGTGGATCTGAGCTGTATTTAACATGTCACAGGCAGCTGTAATTGTAAAGGACACCATTAGAAACTAGTTCATTTTGACATTTCAAAGACAATTATTTTGGATTCCATTTTAAATCTGTTGTGTTTGTCTTTGTCTGTTTTACACTTTAGATAACTACGACCCAGAAGGCTACAACCCAGAATCTCCAGGCCTGACTGCCGCAGGTCATAATTCATATCGTCAGTTCATTCCTCGGGTTCAGTCCCAACGCTCCAATCTCATCGGCCTCACTTCCAACGAAGGACAAGGCTCGAGAGGTAACTGCTATTACCTTCTCAGCGCTCATATCTTCCTCTTTTTTTTTTTTATCTCCAAACCTGAACCTTGTAAATGGTCTTTGTCAGCCCTCTTTATTCCAAATAATTTTGATCATACTGTATGTCTGTCTTTTGTGTTTTATAGCTGCCAACATAGTAATCCAGACAGAGCCTGCCACTGCAGTCAGCTCTCCTGGAAGCAACGTGTCCCGTTTCAACACAGAACAGGATGGCAGGAAGAGACCTATGGGATCCGGTACAACGGAGGGACCAGCAGTTAAAAAGCCCTGGATGGAGAAGTAAGGAGTCACAAATGCATGCAAGAAATTAAACGAAACATCTTCAAGTGTATTCTGTACACCAGCTCTCTTTTTGTGTTGATATTTGGATAAATTAGCCATTTGAAACATGATCAAATTGGTGCCTGGCTCCATTTCCTGGTACTGCTAAAAGAGCTTTGTTTCAAACCAGGGTGACTGGGGTCAGTAACCTATCATTTGTCTCAGCTGTAGGAAGCAGGCCCACACACACATCCCATAACTAGGTTGTCGTTCCATTGCAAAGGCTCTACTTGTTGTTCATCCTGCATGTAAGGCAGGGTTGTCATTTTAACTTTTCTTTTGTAAATGTAACTATAATCACTTAAAGTCCTCAGTATGAAGCAGGGCTGTACGCTTGGCTTTTTCACTAGGAGCACAAGTGCTCCCAAATGAAAAAATTTAGGAGCACAGAAAAA
>JAOXYM010000016.1:14966954-14978188 GCA_028567055.1 Leptatherina wallacei | reverse complement strand
AGGGCGCAGCCATCTTTAAACGTGAAGTCGGGGTAGGTGAGGAACCTCCGACTTCCCAGTCGGAAATCCGACTTCAGTGGACCGTTCCAGTTGAAACTTCCTACTCAGAAGTCGGAAGTTCCGAGTTTAAATAGAACGCAGCATTAGGGGTGTTGAATTTAATGGTTTCTATGTACATCGTGATGCGGACTTGGACGATTCTGCATCAATGCAGCAACAAAACGTAATCGATTACAAGTAATTCTTCCGCGCTTGCGTGTGTGGTGTGATCTAGCCTGCTGCACCAGCTCCGTATCCCAAAAAAGATCCGGGTTTTAAAACTTTTTATTTAGGAAAACTGTAAAACTAAGCAGACATACAGAAAATACATTCATTTTTTTAAGTGAAATCATGTAACATTACTCATCAAAATAATATAAAAACCAATACGTTAGCTTAAGGCTAACGTCTATGGAAAATGATATTGGTAAGCTAGCGGTTAGCATGTGCGAACTGACGAAAGAGATTTAAAACATCTTTATCCATCAACAAATGTTTACCTCAACAATATTCTCTGTGTTCAATTACAAATCAACTTAAATCAACTTTAATCAACTTTAATTACAGGTAAATGTGTTCTGACCATAAAGGAGAGCAAGAAAAACACCTTCTTAATTTCCATATTACATCTGTACTGGTTACTGAAAGACTGAAGGGACAAAACACACTGCTTTATGAGAGAAATCTGGCTGTAGAGGGCTGCTGAACCATTTTTGAAACCTGAATGTCACAATACAGTCATGGTTTTTCTTGATTTTCCAGCAATGGAACAATAAAGTTTAATAATGAATTTGAAAATAACATCATTGTTTACATGTTTTATGTATATTTGTCAATATCAGGACATTCAGATTGATTTATAAAATGATAATAAATAAACGGGGAGTTCATAATTAGTGCAGTAAAAAAGAAAATTGAGGATGCAGCACACAGTGATGCAGGGTGGAATCGAGTCGCTGACGAGATAATCGCAATCGAATCGTGAGACCAGCGAAGATGCTAATTAGCTTTTAGCATTAGTGCATCTGATGGCAGTGAAATATATTGGATGAAAGTTAGAGCTGCTGTTCACTAGATGTGGGGGTCACATTGCGTTACACAAGTCCCCATGTAAACAACTTTACATGATTGCAATGGATGTGCTTTTCACTGTTTACCATCTAATAGTCCAGTATCAGGCCCAGCAATGACAGTAAGTTTTGTTTTTGTTTGTTTTCTTGGTAGTAGTTTGTGAATTCCTGAAAAGCATTTAAATATGTTTCACTTGTCCGGCTTTTTGGGGCTTAATGCAGAATAGTGGGCGGTTTTAGATTAGAGCTGACCAATCAGAGCAGATAGGGCTTTTCAGGTGTTGTGTTTTTATTAATATAATTAATAATAGGCTTTGTAATTAATTAATCTCGATCAATTGCATTTTACTCTCATAACAATAATTGCCTCAAAAAGCAAATTTTTTTATTTTATTTAAATGGATCAAATAATAAACAGACGTTGATATTGTAAATACAAGCTCTAGTAATGTCTGGAAAAATGTGTTTAAATTTAATTGTAGAAAAACAAAAAATATCCCTGGCCAAAACTGAACAGACCTAAAGTCAAAGTACCATTTTAAGTACTTTAACTAACAGCTAATGAAGAGTCTACACCGTGTTACAGTGCTTTTAACTTTTCATATGTTTTCGTCCACTTGCTTCATTGATAGTCATTAATATCTGACAGTGAGCCAGGGAGGGATCAGCCAGCGGCAGCTTTGACTCTGGTCACTGAACAGAGGTGGACATCTCCTGGTCTGATGGCTGAGACTGATGCTGCGTGAGGACCGAGGCTGTTATGTGTGTCTGGGTGGGGGCAGAGTTTTATAACAGCAGCCCCTCCTTGAGAATAGTAAATGTCCTGTGCTTTCATGTCGGTCTCTAAAAGTCTTCAACACCAGAAAAAGTCTCTAGATTTGTCTCCAGTTGCTTGAGGGGTCTGAAAACTCACTAATATAATGCTAAAATCGCTAAGTTGGCAACACAGCGTTTGCCGAGCTCTGACATGTGCGACTGTGAAATCGGTGTACCAGAAATCGTGCACTGACGAACCTTCTGTGTTTGGAATTCCAACTGTGAGTAAATGCGTTTTTTTGTAATTAATAACAAATTTAAGCATTAAAGTCCCTCCACTAGTTTTAGAGGATGTATGACATTTTAAATTAATACATTTTTGTGAAAATAAAAAGTTTGGATAACTGCTTGGAAACATAAAGTTGAATGTAATTGTTTTTCTGTTAAAGCACTGCCACAACTTTTTCCATCACGATGAAACGAATTCCCAAAATCCAAATGGTTTGTCTTTATTTTCCTATTGTTCACAACAGTGAAGACGTAACCTGATAAACAAAAAGTTCTTTAAAGAAAATTTATAGTATCTTAGTTTATTCAAAGTTGCTGCCGTTTTCCTTGACAACTTTTGCACATTTTTCGCCTCTAAACTCGCCGTAAACATACGCAGGAACTGTCCGTTACTCTGTCGTACACTCAGGATAACAACATGGTGTCGGTTGGTGAAAACCTGCTTTTGCTTTCTTTCTTTCTTTTTTTTCCCCCACCCCTCTTTCACCCCAGGGTTCTTAATTGGCTTGTTGTTAAAAATGCACACACCCCACCTGCCTCCCCTCTAACCCCCCCCTCCCCGTCCATCCATCCAAACCCAGCCTTCCTTCTGCACATTACACTGCAGCCACTTAAGCAAGCCCAGAGGAGCAGCCGGTAACGAAGCCAAATCTGACACGAGTCCTTACACTGATGGAGCCCCGTCTCATTAAAGTTTGAGATGCCGGTCTGTGTTAGAAAGTTGCAGAATGACAATTAAAGGCAGAAGTGAGGGAGGAAGAAATGGAGGCGAGAGTGGTGGCGGAGATGAAAGTGCTGAAGAAGTGAGATGTTCCTTTAAAAATGAAAGAGTGACAACTAATGGTAAAGAAGAGAGCGTCGGAGCTTAGAGACGAGAGTTCAACATGTAGGAAACGTTTCAGCTCCAGGGATGTCTTTTTTTTTTTTTTCCTTTTTTTTTTTTAGGCTGTCTGGCTTTTGTGCAGCATCCACACTTATGATCAAAAAATCCTTTTTAACCAGGTGTTGCATTCATGTCTGTGCATATTGAAGAAAAGCAAGATCCAGTCGGTGTGTGTGTGTGTGTGTGACATTAAACCTCTGGGTCATGTTTTAGGCCACGCGGTTGGGTCTGATCCGGCCTCCGGGGGGCCGAGGTCGGGGCCGGGGGAAGATGGCATCCGAGCCCGGCGTATTGCACGGGGGCCGTGGCAGGAGCCGCAACCGGGAGATGGTGGCTCGTGGCGGAGTCGTGAACCGCATGGTAGTGGACCACAGACCCAGAGCCCTCGCCATTTTAGGAGTCACGCAGGAGGAGAAGGAAGAGCTGATGCCGCACTTTGTGGTGAGGACAAAACGGCAGGAATGTGTGTAAAATATGTGAAGATTTGGGGTCTTTAAGTTTCACCGTTTTGTCTTTCTGACCCTTTTTTGCTTTTAGAAATATGGTGAGATTGAAGAACTCCGCGACCAAGATGCCAACAGCGTCATCATGACTTTTAAGACAAGAAGCGAAGCAGAGAATGTGAGCTTTTCTTTTATTCTGCTTACTCGCCTCACTTCTGTTAGCTGTAATCAAAGCTACAAGCTCCTGGTTTTGTTTTGCAGGCAGCCAATCAGGGAGCCAAGTTCAAGGGTCGCGTTCTGCAGATTTCCTGGTACAAGCCCAAGATGCCTTCTGTTACAACAGAGCCAGAGGAGGAAGAGGCTAAAGACGAGGACAGCACGGTATGACGCACACATTCACCGGTTGTTCTTCAGCGTTTAGCAACATCTAGTCAGGAAGTGGAGTCGGCGCAAGTTGAATTCGTAACTTTTGGAAGTTTTAGTTGTGTGTACAGATTTTTTTACTTGTGCATTTCTTTCCAGTGCTTGTAAATTTTTCACTGCAGTTCCCAATGGAAAATCAGGGTGAGCCTCTCAGTACTAAGAGCATCTCAGCCCCACGGGTAAAACAGCATTACAGTGAGGTGAAAACCACATAGTCTTCTCTTTATGAGATTAAATCATGACTTGAGGGCCAGTCCCGTCCATTTGGAATACTTTGATATTTTTAAAAGAAAGGTGTGAAGTCTTTACTTGCATTAAAATGTTTTAATTTGATGATTCCCTCTGCTGACCCACTCAGACACTTGAGGTTCTTTATAGTTTTTATCAAATCAGCTTCAGTAATGAAACATCTCCCATAGCCGCTGACGCTGTCAGTTACTTGTTTTTACCAGATGTGACAAACTTCAGGTACATGGACCACTTTGATTCAGTTAGACAGCAGCAAACACACATGACTTTAGATTTTATACATGTTCCCCCGCCTGATGATGCATGATGCAGCAGCTCAGCGATTGGTTCATGTCTTCAGGAATCGTTTGTAAACCAGAAAAGCACAAAGCTTTAATATTCCATCGGTGTTCTTTCATCTGAACAGAAGGAAGCAAGCTCTTATTTGCGGGGAGAGGACGAGGAGGAAGAAGAGGAGGATGATGATGAAGACGATGAGAACGAAAGCCGATCTTGGAGGCGATAAAGAGACTTCCTGCTTTCCAGCAGTTTTTTTTTTCTTTTTTTTTTGCATAGAAAGGAACTCACTTATTTTTTTCTGTTGTTTTTTTTTTTCCTTTACAGTGATTTTAGACTCTAATCAAAGGAAAAACGTCTACTTTAACCGACATCGGAAAAAAAAAAACCTTCGAGGGTCGATTGTTTTTGTGTCCCTCAACAAAACAATTGTTTAAAACATCTCACTTTTGCTGAGAAAGATAAATGTTAAGTTGTTCTTATAGATAGAAAAATCTATGTAAGTTTTAGAGTGCTTACCAGATGATTAATATCAGTAATGCACAACATTTGTGTCTACTGTGAATAGGTATTTTTAAACATACTGTATTTAAACTTTTTTTCTCACCAGTTTTTTGTAAAATCTCGTCCTCGGTTCAGGGACAGCCATTCCATCACCAGTAAAACGTTCTCTGTTGCTTCCAGAGAGAGATTTATTTATTTTTTCACCGCATGGATAAGCTGTGCTGTACCTTAGTTGGCGGAGAATGGCATGGTTTTTATGTCTGTGCCAGCCCTGAGATATTAAAGGATCCCCATATTTTTTTATAGCGGCTCCATGCACGGGTGTGAACAAATGCTAGTTTGTTCATGTTGGATTTTCCAGATGAACAGAACCACCCATCCAACACACACACACACACACACACACACAAAAAGTGATGGAAACATACTATGACCATATTGGAGCTGGTACAGGTACAGAAGGATATCGGTGCAATCCATTAACTCAAAACGATGTTTACAAATTGCCGTGTCCATCAGATACAGTCCTGTAACGTATATTTGAAATTTCCCACTTTTTTTTTTTTTTTTTTTTTCTGACCCAGTGCCACTCTTTGTGAACGCACACACAAGCAGGTGTTCTCCACTTTGTAAGAGTGTGTAACATCTTCACTTGTTCTATTCTGTCACATGGTCATGCAACGGGCCTGACAGGAGAAAGATCAGATCACCCATTTAAAAAAAAAAAAAAAAAAGAAGACAATGTGACATCCATAGACAGGTGTTTGAATGTAATACTGAACAGTTGATTTGATTTCTATAAATATATATATAATATTAAAATATTATTTGCCTTACACCGCCTCAGCTGATTGCTGAGTTTTTACAGAATTTCAGATTTTACTTTTGTAAATTTTGTAAATGCTTGAAAGAGAAATTACTGTTTAACTTTTTTTTTTGTTACTTTAGAATTTTGCTTTCTTTTTTTGTCTTATTTCATGTAAATGACATGTTTGTATCAGGTTGAAGAGGTCAAGCATGAATGCTTAACTCCTTATTCACAAGAAATTTGGCTTCCACGTTGAACAGTCCACCTCGTCATTTCACCAAACTTCTCCTCTAAATAGCAAATGTCTTTTACAGAAACATTCAGAGCTGCTTGGAATTGTGGGGAAAACTCTTACTCCCAAGATGCAGGGTCATGCATCTCACATGGATTTTTGCATTAGTTCAGCTCTGCCTCAATCTGAATATGGAGAATGTTCAGAACCTGATTTAATGAAAACAAACCGCTCTCTGCGAGTTGAAAACTAAAATTTTAGTTTGTGTTTTGCCTTCTTTGCATATACTGTATTTAAGTCTTCAGAGTAGGAAGAGCCAAATCCATTAAGAAATGAACATGGAAATGTGCTTTAGGAAAGACATTAAACACAGTCGCTTCATCAGAACTCAGTCCAGCCGATCATATCCAGTCAAGTCAGAATGAAGCCAAAGCAAAGAGATGAACTTGTTAGTCTGGAGCTCAGACATTCAGGCAGGAATGTGTTTGGACACACACGCTGCTGCTTGCATGTTAATGCAGTCGATAACAAACACACACACACATACACACACACACTGGCACTACGTATAGAAGGTTGAAACATGTTTTTGTCCCCTTTATCGCTGTGTCAGTCAAATTAAATGTGTGATGGGAGGCTGGTGCGCTCCCCCTTGAGACTTTTTTTTTTCTTGTTGTGGTTGAGGTCACAGACAGGTTTGAGGGACAAACCTACCGTGGCAGGTTTCTTGCTTGTGTAAGTGAGGATTCAGAGTGTGTGTCTCCCACTTTTTTGTACTATGCTGTGTATGCTACTATCACAATACTAGTGTAAAAATGTAAAATGTTTATGGATAATAGTTTTGGATTTGTTACTGTTTATATTTGCAGGATGTGGATGTATTTTCTTCATGTATTTTGTTTGTAAAAATGGATTTCTAATTTACTAGCATGTTTGCTTTTGCCAATAAAGACGGAGGAATGGGGTGCTTGTAATATTAAAAAAAAAACAAGAAAAAAAAGATCTTGGAAGGAGCGGGGGAGAAAAAGCTGAATATGATTGACTAAAATGATGAGAACATTGGCACAAAAAAAAATGCAAGCAAAAGCATTCCAGAAAATATTACCCTTAAAATCTTGTGTGGTCTCCTTTATTTTGCATGATTTCATTAGTAAATGTTGCTACATCTCAGAGATTTGAAATATGTTTTACACACGCAAGTATTAGTATTATACTTCTCATTTGAGCAGGATTAACTTTTTTTTAAATAATAGGCTACACAAAGAAATCCAACTTCTGTGACATTTTACCAACTTGCATGCTCTGAGGGTGCTTGCAATAATTACTCTGCCTGTTAGAAACATTCTAAACAATTAGTGCAGGCAGCAGAATGAGGTCGGAAAGAGGCTGCGACCTGTACTGGTTTTAATTTTTGACATGTGAACCGCAACAAATATAGAATATGTGGGCTAAGGGGACTGCAATCTAGTAAAATATCAATGAAAGGAGCTTTTCTTTTCACTTTAGGAAGTCGAGTGAAAACACTCATACTCTTCAGCTTAATGCAAGAACATCCGACCCTCCCCGGGAGACGGGACCGTAATATCACAATGCAGCGTTCCATGTGACATGGCAACCCCCGTCATGGAACATTCAGATGTGTTCAAAGGTGTGGCCATAAAAATAGGACATATGTGTACAAGTTGAAAAAGGTTCATCATGCCCTGTTTCTTTTAGACTTTATGAAGCTTTTTTTAAATGTCACAATTACTAATAAAGTTCGTAGATTTGTGACTATTGTCGCTATAGAGGGCAACTGGAGACAGTTGCACCATTTTCACATTTTCTTTCATAACTTGTATACTATTTGAGGGACAATAGTCACATTTTGAACTAAGACACGCGTACCAATGAATAATACTTAATATATTTCTATTGATTAAAAATTTGAGTGGCTGGGAGCAATAGTGCATAGAAAAACTCATGCACCATTATGCAATACTACAGCACATTACTGACGGTATTTGATAATAGTGCTTAAGATTTCCAAGGCAAAAAATTGGCAAATGTATTTTTTTTATAATTACTTAAAGGTTTATTGAAAATAGACAGTGCACATCGATAAACATCAAAATGTAAAAATGTGCCAGAATTTCCCAAAAGACCATTTTGCTTCTGTTGTCCATCAAGCAAATGTTAAACGGTCAGAAAATCCTGAAAATAGAAACAAACACATGAAACTTACAGCAAAACATCAAATCTGTAGATTAGCCTATCACATACATGTCATAGAAAACATAAATGACCAAACATGGGCCATAACTGTAAATATTGGGACTGATTGGCAAAAATGTGTGCATTATCAATGCTGACAAATCTGATTGCTGAACAGTCATTGCTTTGTAATTTCCAACCCAGTGGGTGGTATTGTGTTTCACTGACGTGCATCTCTAATGGAAAAATTAGTTTGTCCATATTTGCTTCTTCTAAATCGAACCATACAGTCCCCTCTCTCTGTGTAGATGTTGGAGCTGATGACTTTGTCCTAATAAACTGTCCAAGAACACAAAAAGCAAGACCATTCTGAAGGTTTTACGTTAACAGCAGTTTGTATATTTAATCAGATTGTCCTTACTTGATTGTTTATATTTTGTCAGAACAAGACAACAGTGATGATGTCTGTGTTTTCTGTGAAGGTTTAACAGCGTTTGTTTATAGTGAGAATATATGGGAATAAGAGAAATAGTATAATCCTGTTGTAGTCCAACAGTATGTGATGTGGGAGAAAATCATTGAATGCATGTACGTAGTAGCAGCCAGGGTGGACATGCAGTAAGTATGAATATGAAGACTGAACTTCACTCGCTTACAAACGGGTTTGAGCCTTGACTGATAGTATATTATCAATCAGCACTCCAAGATACTTAAACTCAGACACCAACTGCCATTTTTCACCATGAACAAATAATTCAGGCACTCTGATGTTTTAATTCAAATTATACGTCTGTTCTGATCGACCACACAGACAAAAGGACAATGAATTGATCAAACAGTGACAGATTCATATTCTGAGAAAAACAATGGACCAATATCATAATAAAAACATCAGGCGCTTACATCGGACGTGTGGTTAAGGGGCAATTTCTACACCAGTTATTTCCAAATGGAAACATCTCTAAACACAATAAACTCATTAAATTCCTCTTGAAATACAGTGATATTGTTAGTAGATGTTAAAGTAGTTGCTGATCTAAAAACCAGCCAGACAATTGTGAAGCTTACTGATGTTTCTAGAAGATTTTATCATTATTCATCCTTCTCCCTTGTTTGAACAGATTTCCTTTGTCATTTTTTCAGAAAACACTGTAAAAAACTACAGGAGAGAAACAGAATATAAATGAGCTCTTAGAGGCTGAATAATCATTTTAATGTCTCAACAATCATGTATATGGACAGATAAATATTCACCTGCATAACTTTTGGGGGATTTTGGCACAACCCACACATTTAGATGTGTCACTCATTCAACATAAACACTATCTTGAAAATGTATAACTTGTTATAAATGTGACTATTCAACGATCTCTACACCAGCTGTTATTAAAGGGGAAGACATCATTGATGAAACACTTCCTTTTTTTAAGACAAAAAATAACAAAAAAATGCTTGTGTTAAGTTATATCAGCAGAAGTTGCTTATATTAATGTGTAGCCATTAACTATAAATGGATTTTCTGTGAGTTTAAACTTGCAGTCAGCTAAACTTTGGATGGCACAAGAAAAATACATTTTCCACAAAGTTATAACTTTATACATTTTTTTTCTAACAACCACATCTAAAACATATTTTGATACTGTCTTTTCCTTTGTAGTATTAACAAGCTTGTATTTTAATTGTTAATTTACTTTTTTTTAACTATATCTGACTCTGTGATAGTTAATTCCTGTATTTTATGGTTCAGATGCTGATTTCTACAAACAACTTATCACAGGGGTAAATGCTCTGACAGACAGAGTGGAGCTGCAGCTGTTGGCCAGATGGAGGAGTGAAAAGAGGAAAGCTGGCTACACATTTGGCACCATATATGCCAGCACATTTCATAACACGTCAGATTCAGTCTTCAGACTGTGAAAAGCACAGAGATGACAGAGTTGCAAACAATGACCACTAAATTATAAATGGTCCAAGCTATATAACAGCTATCTAAAGAGCTAGATCAAAGGGGGACGGGTGAAGGGACTTCATGCTCTTTTCAAAGTGGATCCATAAGCACAGCTTTCAGACAGATTCTCCCATCTTACTTTTTTGTCTAAGAAAAACTGGGAGGCAAAACTTTTCTTTTTCTAAAAAATAATTTGATTCAACCGATGCTGAGATAACTCGTATAACTTGGAAAAAAATTGGGATTCCACCAATTTGAACCCCATTTGACCTGGTAATGTTACAGAATTAAGGGAAACTTAAACACTAATATGACTCAAAGCAGTTGTTATTTGTCTAGGGCATTCCAGAGAGTCTCTACAAAGGCGTTAGTCTGTGTTGTGTTATATGGATGCAACATGAACAAATCCAATGGGAAATTCAGGAGATCTATCCCCTCTACTTTCTTCTTGAAGGACTCAAACGTTGGCTGCAACAGGTTTGCATGGTGAGAAAAGACCTTGGATGTTTTAATCTGTGTAATGAATAAGAACATGCCACCATGGTAATGGATGCCTGCCACTGTGCTGCTGAATTATTCAGTTAGGGAACCAGAGAGGCGGCCGGCAGGATCGGATAGACCCGTTGTGTCATCAGCCCGCCTCTGCCTGCATGGCTCCTCTTTCGGACCGTCCACCCAGGCTTCATGGGTTTTAACCAGACAGCCATATGAGAAGTCTGGTAAAACAGCACCGACAAAGGGCGTACACATGGGAGGAGTACAGGCCAAGGCCGTCAGGTCAGCTTGTCAAACTGCAAGCAGAAGACAGAGAGGGTAGAAGCTAGTTACAGTATTTATTTGTTAAATCATCCATTCATCATTTGAAGCACGTGGTACAGAGATGTTCCGCTGTCCATGGTGCTGAAACTTATAAGCATCAGCCTGAACTGCTTCGAAGTTCTGGAGATTAAAGTTATTCTTAATGACAAAGGTGATGCATGAAGCTGAACTTAGAGTAAACATGTTGTCATATGATGCATGCCTCTTTAGGTGGCCAAAACATTTCATATATATATATATATATATATATATATATATATATATATATATATATATATATAGAGAGAGAGAGAGAGAGAGAGA
>JAOXYM010000016.1:14951956-14963167 GCA_028567055.1 Leptatherina wallacei | reverse complement strand
TGTGTGTGTGTGTGTGTGTGTGTGTGTGTGTGTGTGTGTGTGTGTGTGTGTGTGTGTGTGTGTGTGACTAAAACAGACGAAAGAAAACATTGAATGCGTAAAAACACTGTTTGCCAGGCTGTTGATGTAAGTTATTTAGGTTGTAGGAAATCATGGAAAATATCAGCTCTTAAACTCTTATGACCTATTTTCATTGTTATCATTAGTCTATGTTTGTACAAACAAATGTAGGCCTACATTTAGTTGTACCAGGCATTACAAGAAAAATGAGCAAAAACAAGGTTGGCCTAAAAGACTTTTTTGGGCATATTTCGTGCGTCATATCCACGCTTGTCGTGCTCCTTTCCTGACGTTTTACCGCGTGAAATTACACATTTGAAAAAGTGAAAATAAATAAACATATGAATAAATAAATAGGCTAAGTAGGTAAATGGACAGATTTATTTATGTAAGACCAACCGCTCTGCGTAGCTATGCAAATGAACACACTCAAAAAAAGGGGGGAACAAATCGCTTTTTTCTCCACCGACACCAACGGCCACTGTCGGGTTAAAAAACGAGTTTAAGAAATTAATTAATTGAGAGAGAGAGAGAGAGAGAGAGAGAGAGAGAGAGAGAGAGAGAGAGCTCCACCGGAAGCTTCCACCTCCAACACGACCTGCGGTTGTGTGATTTTTCCCTGGGAGACTTCGGGCCGGTTGTTGAAGCCGAGCAGCGGGATCGATACTTTGCAGCTTTCTGCGGAAACGCGGTGGCTCTAATGCATATTCTCTTTGATGATGAGGCGTGATTAATTACGTGGTGCTGACGGGGTTTTTGGAAAAGGGAACTGCCAACGTTAATTACTCCCATCACTGATGCGTCTCTGAGTAAATTATACCACTTCTTCAACTGGACTTCTGGTTATTAAAGAAATAAACGGTTAAAAAATATAAATGTTTGCTTTAGCGGTGTGAATAATTGATCCTTGTAATAGGCTGTATTGATATCATAACGTCCTGGCTCGGCGGTAAGTTGAGCTGAAGGCCTGGAAGCGTTAGCGGCATGTGGAGACTGAGGGCACTTCAATTATTCAGCAGCAGCTGAAAGGTGTGTTGCTGTTTCTCATGCAATAATCGAGGTCTGTTGAGGGGACAGTTTGTGCCTTGTCTGTGTGACAGCCAATTTAGAATCAACCCACGATGCAGTTGTATCCAACACCAGAAGAAACGAAGAAGAAAAAAGCAGGGGATGAAAAGGATTAAAGACAAAAGTAAGATAGAGGAGAAATATGTTTACTTGAGATGTTTTCATGCAAGGAAGACCATTTTTGACAGAATGAGGATGGAAGCTCTGTTTAATTGTTGAAGAACGCATGCACTTTTACAGTACACACTTTACACACACACACACACACACACACACATTCATGGGAACATGAGGGAATGTGAGGGGAGGGGTGGGAGCCAAGACACCCCAAACTCAATAATTTATCGGATGCCAGTAGCAACAAATGAGAATGTGACCAGAGCGAAAGGAAGACAGCAACCTCTCTATTAGTCACCTTCAGTTATCATCAGAAGCCAAACCAGCGTAGGACCAACCTATACGGCTGGATTCAACACACACACAAACACCTGCGTGCAGCACGGACACACGCACACACACGCACACGCAGTGAGATCAGGTTACTCTGTAGAAACTTGAGGCCAAGGTGAGGGATATCTTTTAAAGGTATAGAAGGAGATACTCTCCCGTTCCCTTATATATCTGTTCTTATTCTCAACACATTTGTGTGTTTCTGTTTTCAGATGATTTAAAACAAAATGTTTGCTTCTTCATTTCCCAACCTTCTGAATTTTAATAGACACACCTATATATTCCTTTTTATCTTACATTTTAAGACCTCAAAACTCAGTGAGTTCAGATTCTTATCCAGTTAGGGATGTACCTGTGACTCAGATATAAAGTGTAACTTCCACAGAACATTGAGCTCAGCTTAATGGAATCAGCCTGAAAACAGGAAAACTTAAAATGCACAGACAACAGCTGGGCAGATTCTCCAAGATTATAATAATTTACCTGCCTCTGCCTTTTTGTATATATGGCTTCTTCTTTTTTTAATTAAGAAAATTTGATATAACAAATATTTAAACATGATGTTGTCTGATTCCCCTGTAATCACTGTACCTGGAATATTCATGGTTTTCAGCAGCATTTGGGAAAGTTTGAGAATATCACTTTGATCTGTTAGACAAACCTGTGCTGGTATGTTTTTTATTATTATTTGCTGTGACTCTGTAGACTAGATCAAGTGAACAAGCATTTGTAGTAGTTCTGCTGACTTTTGTCTTCACATTCTGATCTAAGTTTATTCAAAGCAACAAACTGACATGTATTGCTTTACCTCAATATATTCTACAAATCTACTTGAAATGTACGCATGATCAAAAAATCAACAATTCTCATGATTAACCCCTTCATTTGCATCAACTCTGCAAACAGACGTAGCAACTTCTGAGATGGGGGGGGGGGCGTTCAGAGTCTCTGCTTGAGGTCAGCCCGTCTGCATGCTATCACACTGCATTGAGCAAAGCTACAAGACAAGCACACACATAAAAATGGTCATGGAGGGACCACCAGAGAGATAATTGTCTATATTTAAATATACTTTAAGTGCTTCAGCTATTTACTTGGGGTTTTTTTCCCCCAGTGAGCGGTGCTATGGCGTACATTTGTGCTCCTTTTCCAAAAAGACTAAATGACAGCATGAAATTAGAAAGACAAAGGAGCGGTGTAGTCTTCGTATATTACACACTCACAGAAAACTCACTTATATGCACTTGCTTAATTCATTCAGCGGGTCTGAAGAACAGTATTATACACCCCATTCATTATTCAAGTCCTCTCCATTATCAAAGCGCCCAGAGAAATAAGACTAACCCAGCCAGAAATAACTCACTGTGGCGTGATTTTTTTTCTCTCTCTCCCTACAAAGCACTTAGTTGGTCAGGTGCAGGCCCACACATAAACTCAGATTAGAGTATATGAAGATATAATCATCCCACAGTCTGCCGTACATAATAATCGTCTCCGAAAAAATGTGGCTGTAGAGGAGCAACAGACGGAAAGGAGGGCAAGAAAACAGAAAAATGATATTTTTCAAAAAGGCGTGAGTTGGAAAACAGAAGAAGGGAGTGGTTGTAGCCTGAAAGAGAGGATTAAAAGAAAACAAGAAGGTGGCAGGGAATGTTGAAGGAATTAAGATAAAAGAGGTGGTTTGGGGGGTGAAGTTGGAGGAAAGAATTTAAATCTGCAAAGAGCAAGAAAAGAAAGATGGGCAACAGGTAAATGATGAGTTCGATGGAAGCAAAGAGTAAAACGAAAGAAGAAAAACAGAGAAAAAAATTCCAAATCTCTAATGGCTGACAATGTGTGTTGTTCTGACTGTCTGGATTTAGTTCTTTTCATTTCCAAGTTGATCACGTCAAGGTGAGTGCATCCCTGTGGCTCAGATGGTCTGACACTAAACCCCTGTGACAGCAGGAGCACCCGGAGGACCCACTACAGAGAGGACCAGGAGGGTACAAGGAGGCTGCAAACTCCTGCAGAGCAGAGAATTCATCCCATTCAAAGTCCTGTCCATTTAGATTTTCAAGGCCTGCTCATTAGTTTTTCACACCACATGTTTTATTCATACTCTTTAATTTGTGCGCACAGCAAACTGCAGAGTGGTTTTACATCAAAACTTCATCAGAATCGCTGCCTTCCTGTTACATGTCTCTGCTCCACTTTGTGCACATGTGGGCAAAAGAAACAAAATTATCTCTCAATTGGAGAGGAAGAAGCTGAAGAATGGGATCAAGCAAGGATTTTTTTTAAATATCAATTCTCTGATTTGCTGAGACCCTTTCAAGTACTGAGGCCACAGAAACAAAACACACCATTATTTATGAAAGATATGGCATCAAGATAAGATTCAACAGAACCGAACAGTGCTAGAAACTTTAAACAAAAAGAGGGAAAATTGAATATTATGCATTCATTTTGTGTACACTTAATATCTTAATGGTGATCAACTGTTCAGTGTTGTCCTGCTACATCACCCCAGATACCGTAGGCTGATGGAGGGCACATGGGAAAATAACAATGGCAGCTCCACTGTCTGTGTACTGTCTTGTCTTCTCTCCCCCTCCATAGGGTTGCGCCTTTGAAGATAGACATGAAAACTGAGCCATGACACAGTAGGGCCCCAGAAGGAGGTCCCCTAGCAGATGCAGCCACCTGCCCTCCCCCCTGTCTGCTCCCACTGGCCACAGGCCCTGAAGACAGCCCCGAGGCTAATCGACCAGGAACACAATAAAATAGTAGCAACCACAGCCAGTGCTGAGTCACGTGTGTGTGTGTGTGTGTGTGTGTGTGTGTGTGCGTGCGAACAGATCAAGGAGAAGAACAAAGCAAAACGATATCTATAAAGCCCCATAAAGACAAGTAATGACCCAGAATCTGTTTGTTCACACTTAAAAGATTTACATGTATTGTGGGCTTACATGAACCTGGTCACAGAACAGAGGTTTAACTCTTGTTGTGAGATGTCTGACACCATTTACTGAATGATAACATCATGAACTAAATCCCATCAGATCGGCATGGAAACTAAAGAAAGAACAGATCAAAGTCAAACTTCACGTATCGTGTTGCATAACAATGATACAGATTCATGTATATGTGATTTTCCAAAACACAGCAGAATTTTCAAGGGTCCAGTCTTTGACACCTTGTTGCATCCTTGGATTGGTGGCACATCAAAGAGGCTGAGGGAAGTGAAATGCAGCATTTCTGAATGGTTTAATCAAAAACTTGTCACCCTAATTTGGTAAAAGTGTAATAATGACAAAGTATTTTATCAACATGTTTCTTGTCAAGATTTGCAGAGAAGACTGAAAATAATTAAATCCAATGATATATGAAATTCATGTCCATAAAGTGGTAATATATTAGCAAAGATATCATCAAAACCCCATCAAATACAAGTAATCAAAGGAGCTTTAGACTAAACTGGAGCGCACAGTGGGTGTTTTGGTCTGTTGCCATTATACACAAAAGAATCCACAGTGAAGAACAAACACAACCCCACAGACCACTACTGAAAAAAAGGGTACAAAACATGTTTGGCTAAGCTACAGTCTTCCTGGGAGAACATGCCCCAGACCGGGACTCAAACCTGGACCAGCTGCATTGAGGAGCTGTAGCATTTGTACATGAGGCGGCCACATACTTATGGAGGACCAGGAGACATCGAAAAAACTATACAGCATTTTCATGATGATTAATTAATTGTGAAATAAAAATATAGATTACTAAATATAATTTCAAATTCAACAATTAATTAATTTAAAAAGAAATCAAATTTGCAAAGCATTTTATAATTGCACATTTGAAATGGAATTATTGAAGAGAAATTACATTTTGTTTTCATCAATTCATTATGAAATCATGCGATTTTTAGATGCATCTTCAAATCCTTTTTCTAAAAGCAGAATTAAATTACACAATTCTGGTTAGAAATACCTTTCCATATCATACATTTTAAAAAGTTATTCCATTTCACATTTCCATTTTCTTCTCCCCTTGCATTTTCAAATCCTCTTTGCAAATGCGTTTCCTAAACGGTTTACCCATTCCGTGACCCTTCTGGGCCTTGAGCAGCGAAAACAAAGTTTAACCAATCACAGCTGCTCCACGTTGTATCCCAGAGGTACTCTGGCTCTCTCATTGGTCAGACAATCAGACTTGCGTCTTTGTCTTCATACTTCGCCAATTTAGCAAAGTAAAAAGACAGAAAACACATGAAACTTGAAGAGAAACTCGTCTTCTGAATGCTGTGTGGATGCTTCAAAGTTTCACCTATTCTCCTTACAGTGTCTTTGCATTACTAGATCTGTACTGTCAACGTGGTTGGCTAGCTGTTAGCTAGCTGTTGAGACCCAAGTGTTGCTACCAAACCAATGAGAGACCTGTGGTACCACGTGGAGCATAATGTGAAGCAGCTGTGATTGGTTGAACCTGGTTTTCAGCGTGTTCAGGGCCCAGAAGGGTCACGGAAAAACTAAATGGAGAGGGTAAAACATTTAGGAAATGCCTTTGCAAAAAGGATTTGAAAATCCAAGGAGGAAAAGAAAATGGAAAAGGAAATTACTTTTTTAAATGTATGACATGGAAACGTATTTCTAACCAAACTTATGAATTGTATCATTTAATTCTGCTTTGGACTGCTCCATTGGCCTCTTTCTTTTTAAGTCTGGGTCTCTTTTTATGTAGTTTTCTATTTGGATTGTTTTGGTTTCTAGATTTCCTGATTTGATTTCTACTCTGTTTAGATCAGAGCCACCCAGTGCTCCTTTACCTCTATGGAAATAATCTTCAGCCAACAGTCGGTTCTGAGTGGCTCACCTGTTATCTCGCCACTCTGCATGTTCATCAGGAAGAGCATCAACACCTTCACCGTTTCAAGAGCGGATCATCTGCAGCCCCCAGTGACTTCAATAATTCAGAGCATCGTGTAGATAAATTCTTTACTGATTAGTCATATGGCTATCAGTGTCTGATTTTGGGTCCTGCCTCACCATAACATGAAACTGCATGTAATAAAGAAGGTCGACTTGTGGCTCTTATCTCTGAAGGAACAAGTGGAGCCAAACCATGGCAACAATACCCCCACTGCTTATCAAAAGGTGTTCTATGACCTTTCTGTAGCATAGAAGACTATCATCAGGCCTGAGCCATTTTCTAGGTGTAAAAAAAGTTATAACCCATTTGTCAAAATCTCGTTGGTTAATGACTCATGAGGACTTTTGCCACAGCTCTGTATCAGCATTTATGGTTTTTGCATTACTGAACTCTCGTCCATGTTTATAAGAGATCATCCATACTGGTGACCAAAATTCCTGGCTTGTGTATCAATCTTAGATCTATATTTGTTCCTATGGAAACACAGCTGAGCAGTCTTTATGACTGAAGCTACATTTGTCATTTGTATTTAAAATGATATCTTAAACTACTAAATCTGTTAAACTTAACCTCCTAAGACTGGAGCTTTGAGTTGGCTGGTCAGTGTAAAACAGGTCCCAGTTGCACAGAATTATGTATTATGGTGCAAACAACCACAAATGTGTCCACAGGTTCAGTATTAGTAATTTCATACAAAATGTACATATGTTATATAATGCATGTGCATTTATATGTTTTTCAGCTTCAGTAAATACATCTGCTAGAAATAGCCTCCTTCTGAGCTCCTGCAATGTTAAATAAGCAATAACTAAATGAAACCTAACATTGCAATAAGTAGCTTTAACTGTATTTTGTTAATACTTGCTCAGGAATATGAAATTTGTGGATACATGACTATTAATTTCAATAAAGTACTTTTAGATCTAGATTTCATTGCTTCTTTTAATTTATCCAAAAGCTACTTCTAACATCATATGTCATACTGGAAGATGATCAAGCAGTGAAGTGACCAATTGTTCAAACTGAGATTTATCTTCACAGCCAAAGAGTTTTTGTCCTTTGAAGTCCTTCAAAAGATGCACAGTAGAGAAGGTTACTGAAAGAATCGGGAATATTCCAACAGTTCTATAAAAAGCGCTGTTAAAAAGGAGAGTGATTCTCTTTATTAAGTAATGAGGGAGCCACGGTTCAGTAGCGCACATACACACAGTTGAATGCCACACGGAGAACTAACCACCACCAAGAGCAAGCCTCCCCATAGCTCTCACATTGCATCAAGTCACTGAGTGACGGGTACATTGTCCGAGGCAATGGGGAAAAGAGTGGTGAAACATGTTTCTCTCAGAGAGGGAACCGGCTCACAACAGCCAAGAAGCAACTACATAAATGTATTTCTGGGGTGCCACGACTAGCTTAGTGTACTGCACGAAGAGAGGGTTCTTCAGAAGTTCGTTGTGGGCTAAATGATTTACAGAATCATCAATATTTGAGCGATCATTTGAACTTCTAAACGTTTCTCTATTGCTATTTAAAGACCCATCAGTGCTTCTGCGCACAAATAATAAACAGTGGTTTCCTCTGGGCCAATTGAAAAGTAAGTAATTAACAGATGGTCTACCACGATTAGAAAGTATTGTGTTAAGCTTCCTTCACTTTAAGATAATCTTGGTTTAATAATTTTATTGAATTAAGTCAATTTGACAGATGCTTTATGGCACGTAGAAATAAGCTGAAACAGATTTTTTAACACAAAGCCATACTTGCTGTATTTTATTGGGTTCATGTGAGGCACACACCTTAGTTCACAATCAAGAAATAAACACACAAAGCAAAACTACCAGTAAGGACACTGAGTCATGCATGGTCAAGATTTTGGATGTTTATTAACTAAATGTCACAACTCCTACCCTTCATTATCTGCACTAGAAAACCTGTTTATCAAACAAAGTCATACAATCTTACATCCAGCTAAAAAGTCTTTATGATCTTGTTCTGTGAGTAACATACTTGGCAAGAATGTGTAAGATTATCAATCATGTTTTGAGACTATATTTCTTTATTTCTTGCTCAGTAAGTGAATCTTAAAATCGGTAATTTTACGTGCATATCAAGTTAAATCAGCTCACTAACACAGTGTTTGAGATCACATGGTATCTATTACACCCAAGCTTTGCAGTGAAAAGTAGTTTCAAGAACTCACAGCGCCAACTCTCACACACACATATCCTGAAATAAGGTCAAATATCTAGAGGTTAGACAAGTGAGAAATATCTTATGTGAAAAAAAACCCTCAAACCAGACTGACATCTGAAGTAGAGTTTTTTTTATTCTTCTTTAAAAAAAGGCTTTTAATAGCAATTATCAAATTAAGAAGATTTATTTTGTTTTAAGATCTTTTCTCTCAAAGTGAGAAAGAAACCACTGAAAAGAAGCACCGACAGGCTGAAGCCGCGAGGACCGGTCCAGGATTGGTTTCTCATGGCTTGCTCTGCAGATGCTTTTGTTTTTAATTTGATAAACCGTGGTCATTTATCCTGGATACCTGAATCCTACTTTTGTGCAATAGGCCTCTGGTTGCTGTCAAAATTACAAACATCATTGCTCGTGCAGATTTTTAAGTAAAAAAGAAATTCTAATGTCAGTTATCAAAAACAAACAAAAAAACAAAAACAAAGAATGTTTTTAGTTTCACAAATTAACATACATTAAAACTACACATGCTAAATTTTGATCACACCACAGTAATTATGTTCATCCCAGATACTATATATGGATCCTATTTTCTGGTCTCGCTCTCTTTCTTTTTTTTTTTAGGATTATCCAAATCATGTTAAAGATAAAACAAACAAAAAAAAACAACAACACTCTTTTGGTTTTGCTTTTTAAATTTCAATTAGTTGTTTGGTAAGAGCAGGAGGTAATCATTAACATGTAGGATGACTGACAAAGAGTCCAGAATCCAGTGATGAGGTCAAAAACGCACAATGGTTAAAACACAGGCTGGCAGAAGTAAGGTATAGCATAGTTAACAGGAGAGGCTTGGTGGTCCAAAAACAAAGTGTGGGTCAGTGTACAGATATCCGAAGAGGCAAGAGAGGTCCATCGTGGGCAAGGCAAGAATATTAAGCTAGGGACAGGAACTAATAGGCAACCTTAGACAACTGTAGAAAGACTGCTGGAAGTGGCTGTTGATAATCTGGCCGACAGGAAGAGACTGGAGAGTTTAGGTGGTGCTGTGAACAGGTGAAGCAATGTTGCAATGAGAAAAAGCCGGGTGGGCTGACTTAAACTGAAGAGCACAGACATGGCAGAGCAAGAAACATGACACAACAATGTGAGAATTAATCTTTGCAACAACCTCACATTACCTCTAGCATGCACAGCTTGGTATGAAGGAGGCATGCTGGTGGCTGTAGGTAGGGAGGAAGCTGTGTTTTTTTCTTTAATTCTGTGGGTTTCTGCTTCCACTGATGTGCGACGTAGTTGTGGTCCAACTGAAACAGACCATACGAGAAAGACGGCTTTGCCTGGAAAGTACAAAGATTACAGCTCGTACCAATGTGACTAATGATCATGTGGTGTGTAACTTGGAAGTTTGTGCCTGAAGTCTGATCTCTGAACTTCACTTCACATTTTTTTCCCTTATACAAAGTTGACAAGACCTGACAAACCCAGCATTTGAGAGTACTTAGCAGCTGTTTTATTAGGGACTGACATAAACAGAGATGCCCAGGGACCACAAAAAATCTTGAGGTACTCTTCAGATTAGTGACACTGTCTGTCTGTCTCTTTAAAAAACGGACTTTTGCACTTTAACCTCTGTGGATATTTATCATTAAACAACAAATTGGGATAAAGACATGTGATCAACGGTTATAGAGAGCTCTTGACCTGTGGTGTCATGTAATAACTTGTGTTATAACCAACAAAGGGGGCCTACACATAATAGGCTTATGGATAAAATACATTTTCACTCATTTAACAATTACATTTTCAACATCTGAATCTACAGTTGCGTTTACCACCCCTTTTAACCTTCTAGTCGATTATTAATCTAATATCTGAAACTTTAAATTCGATGCAAAACCGCTCCAATTTTGCAAAAACTACAATTACTTATATCAGTGCCATGATTGTGGTTCTTTACAGAATGAGCTAAAACAGTACATCGGTTATGTAGCCTTGATCAGGCCTACCTTATAAAGCTGAACTAGTGATTACACTACTGTTAGATGATACATGTTGATAAAATGTAAATATGATGGATGTATTTAAGATATAGCCTATAATCTTTTATTAAGCTACAGGAAGTGGGTGCAGGCTGCAGTCCTTCCGGTTTTTCCACTTTAGAGAGGTTTGTAAAAACACACTTCCTTCATATTTCAAACATCGTACAGCAGAAATTTTCGTTACTCAGCAGCCTAACTAAATGATCGGTGGAGAGAAAAATAAATTATGTTGGTTAAGATATTCAAAGATATTCGATTTAACTGGAAATTTTGCTTTGAAAAAAAAAACTCATGACAGCAACCAACCCAACTATTTCAGAGAAAATTAGCAGATTTTTCTCATCAACCACAATATTCTTATCTCACATAGACTGTGACAGCAATTGGTTTTTGTATTGGAGAAACCTGGAGGAGGCGTGGGCAAAGCAAGTATAAATTCACTGCTCTTTGTCAGTTCTTCAGAGCAACCTGCAGGCTGATAATTGAGCAGTCA
>JAOXYM010000016.1:14918907-14941855 GCA_028567055.1 Leptatherina wallacei | reverse complement strand
CATGTCTTTCACCTGTGTTGACTTGTCAGAAAAGTTGAGCAGTGATTTTTACTTTTACAAAATTAAGCTAATTTGTACATCATTTCACAATTTAAACATGATTACATCTTTCAACACCTTCAAAAAACTTTGCTGTCTTTCAGCATTTCAGTCCATTCGTTCAGCATTGGGGCATTCACACTGCTGTTACGCAGTAACAGCCTTTCTAGTTTGTCTATGTGTGTGCTGTTGGGTGGACCCTGGGATCCATAATTGGTGCTTGCACACTTTGTTTACCATCACTTTCAATTCTTTGTTGTTTTGACTGTTTGGTGGTCGTAGACATGGTTTATATGAGCTTTTAGCTGAGATTCTGAGCTTTCTGTGAATACCACACATGTCTAAATGTACATTACTGACCAGACGTTACAACGCGTGAAACCAGATGTTTAGTCCCGCAGCCCCAAGAGGTTAATGGTCATGTTAACAGGAGCAGTGTTTTATAAAAACAGTTATGTGAGAATCTCTTCAATATAATACAAAAATACAATGTAAGAAAAACTTGTGATGAATATATATCTGTAAATGAATCAATCTAATTGAATTTAATCAGACTCTAAGCAAAACAGGCTGTTGTGAATTGAATCGATTCAGGAAATAAGTGATGATTCCCAGCAAGCCCTAGTCATTTTAACATTTTAAGTAAACTTATTGATACATAGCAATATTCATAATAGAAAAATACAGGTCTCAAAACATACACAATAAATTCCTATTACTGTCAAATCCAGATCTACATAGATGAGCTAGAAGCACTCAGAGAGCACAGGCCTACGCCAAGCCATTATATATATATATATATTTTTTATTTTTTTTTTGCAGTAACTGAAGCCATTATTCTTGAGTTAGAAGTTCTAGTGGTAAAATTATCCCCATCTCCCCAATGTAAAGAATCCTTTAAAAAAATTCTGAAATCCATGTGGTGATCCAGATTGCCCCCAAAATGTAATTACTTGTTTATTATTCCATTACTGAGATTTCCTGAAAATATCAGCAAAATATGTCCCTAACATTCTGAGTTATATTGCTAACAGACAAATCAACGCAGCCAAACACATGACACTGGTAGAGGTAAATAAAGCACAACATGTCTGCAATCTTCCATAAACTGTATATGTAGAAATAATATTTCTATTGTATGATGTATGTTTTCAATATACCGACTGTGGCAAAAGTCATGTGTCTTCGGTTTCTACCTTAAAAAATGTTGGGTCAATGAAAATGGTTTCAGTTTGTGTCACTTTACATCTCAGCCATTTTCAAACTGAGAAAACGGCTGAGGTGTTTTTTTTACCAGTAGTCACCACCTGTGAGGTTTATGTCTTACAATAAGAACATACCAGTTTTTCCTGTGCGTAGAAGATAATAGTTGGGTAGGCTGCATCAACTCATAATATTAACAAATTAGGGAAAAAACAGGGAGAGGGGAGAAGTATGCCCTTTACTTTAGAATTCCCACTCCTTTCTACTCATCATTGTTTAGATATATTTAGTACATAATATCCGTATACTACATAATTATCCTTATCAATATCTGTACTACATTAATATCCATATCAATAAACAGAAATACTTCATCCATAAAAAACATATAAAACATAAAAAATATAGCCCATATGTTTATCAATCTTCATCCCTCAGTTTCCATATACCTTGTTAAAAACATTTTTTAATACCTAATTTTAAATATAAATGCAGTCTTTTCTGAAGTGTGCAGATTTGGCTGTAGAGTTCTTTCATAGCTTCTCCCCCAGACCTCCCCACAGTACGATAGATGTGGTAATAACAGTGAAGAATATAGTATAGAGTATGTAGTGATTTAGGACCCATAATGTGACTTCTTTTTTTCAAGATTTGCAGCACATTTTACCAGCTTTGCTCTTACGTAGCTTACATGAGGTTTCCAGCAGATTTTGTGGTCCAGGATTACACCAAGAAATTTTATTTGATTTACTCCATTTGTGTATCATCAATTATCAGTTCTACCTGGGATTCTATTTCATTCCTTCGAAACAGTATAATCTTTGTTCTGCTCGGATTTAATGATCATTTCTGCTTTATCAAAATCTGATTTAAATTCTCCCCAGAATAGAAAAGATTTCTGTCATCTGGGAACAAAATAAATTCAATAATTTTGATACCCTGTATATGTCACTGATATATATTAGAAATAACTTTGGACCCAATGCTGACCCCGGTGGTACTCCGTATTCTGATTTATGCTCACTTATTTGCATAAACTGTTGCCTTTACCTTAAATAGCTTTTCAGCCATCTCAACCCAACCCCCCCTTATCCCGTACCTTTCTAATTTAGTTAATAATCTGTTGTGATCAATAGTATTGAAGGCTTTTTCCCATATCAATATTTATATTTTGGAATGATCACTTTAAAGTATTCTCAACTTCAAAGTAGGATGTAGACCTGACCAACTGCAAAGCATGAAGCCCTGTGCAGCTGTATGCTTTGTACTGCCAACACAACGGTTCTGAATATGCCAGAAAATGCTTTGATACAGATAAAGTTACTTCAAACAATAAAAGTTCTTAAAAAAATACATTTTTTAAAATCAACTGATTTCTGATAGTTCAACAAAAATGTTGAGTATCACTCTAGTCAAATAAATAATAATAACAGTCTATGCTAGATTTCTAATCTATTAAGAGTGATAAATTGAGAAATACTTTTTGTTAAGACCAAACAATGTTTTGGTCAATGCATACATAACTGTTGGGTTAAAACTTACTGATCAAGAGCTTTGTAGTAGAGATCCAGGTCTTTTATGACCAGCTCCGTTGTCCTCATTGTGATCATCTTGTTTTTGTAGCGCTCATCTGCTTTTTCATACTGCTCCTCCCGCAGTTCTTTTCTGTAAGGGATATGTTTAAAAATCAAACTTGACTTCAATGAAAAAAAATGTCAATAGGGCCACACAATCTTGCCACAAAGTCCATAATTTCTTTGGTTATTCTAAATATGGCATGCATTGTTCAAATTGGTCCACAACCTAGAGCAGTGGTTCCCAACTTAAGTTTGGTGCCCCTCTAAAGGCCCATTTATGCTCTGCGCAAAAGACTGCTTTGAAGCATTTCGTTCCTCTTTTACACCATTTGTGTTCATAATTTGGTCAGTTTTCGGGGGCCATGCGGATGTGTAGCTTGACGAAGCAAACAAAGTAGTACCAGCGGAAACCATTAGACTGGGTTCGAGCAGTATAGCTGATGTGCAAACCACTAAAGGAACAAAGAAGAAGAAGCAGCAATGATGTATTTAATGCCTGAACAGACCACCGTCGTCAACTGTGCCGCCTCCTTATATCTTCTTTCTGAGAATGAACATTGTCATGATCTTCTCCACCGACGCCATGTTTGTTATTGTCTGAAAGTGATGTCGGAACTCAGAAATGTACTTTGAACTCTGCTCTGCCATTTGGTGGCTATTAGTGGTGCAGAAGAAAAAAAATCAATTCACGTCAGAATCGAGATTCTTATTTAGGAAGATTCTGAATCAATCCAAAATTTCCAAGAATCGATATTTTAAGACTACAAAGTGTTTGACAGACCACATTCATAGCTATTGTTAAGTGACAAAGAAATGGTAAAGTTAGCAAGGTAAGCAAAACTAAATTTCACCTCTTTATCAAAAGATTGTGTCATTTTCTCTCTTTTTGAATCACTTGATTATCCTTGAAAACCTCCTTCTAGTTTATTCAGGAATGTAGTTAATCCCGGAATTGGCATCCTTTGTTACTAAAAGAGCATCTTTTGTGAACCAAGAATGGTTTGCATTGAGAATCCATACAGAATCGAATTGTCACCCCAAGAATCTGAATCTAACTGAATCATGAGTTGATGTCAGATTCACATCCCTAGTGGCTATATTGGCTAGCAACCATGACAATATAAGGGAGCCATAAAACCATGAGAGCAGTGACGTTTGAAACGGAGCTACCTATTTACGTATGTACTAAAGGGAGCATAAATGGGTCTTAAGAAGGGCATCAAAGATCACAAGGGGTGCAAAAAGGTTTCATTGCACAGAGGTTGTCAAAACTGGACTTGTATGTGTATAAAATCACTCTGAGGTATGTTTGTTTTCATATGGGTAAATGCTTGTGTGGTTTATTAACTGGGAGTAAATGAAAGAATTTATGAGTACATCTACAACTGGCTGATGCTATTAAGATTACAACAACATATCTCAGACATATTTTCTCTCTTCAAAGAGACCTACAAAACGATGCAGTCATAAGTCAAACAGTATGGAGTGCAAATAGTTTCTTCATGTGTACATACTTTGAAAGGTAATTCACTCACATTTATCAACACTGATAAATACATGTCTCTGATGACTCTTTTAATAAGTTCATCATCAGAATCATCAGTGAAGAACATCTGTATTTCTCAATCCAGCCTGGAGAACTTTATTTGGACTGTAATGATGAGCTGAGACACCTTTATTTTAGTTTATTTCAGTTTTTGTTTTTTAATTTCTTTGTAAACGATCACACTAAAGCACCCAGACTGGTGACAGAATTTCAGTTTAATCTTATATTCTCCACTATTTATGTGTTGGAGGCTGTTTTCAGTTAACTGTGCGAAAAAATAAAGAAAAAACCCAGAAACTTCTAATAGGCTGTAACAAACATTTTTCCAGACATGTCACTCCAAGACAGAAGTAAGCAAGTTTAGGTGACAGGGAAACGGGTTGAGGCGTCTTTTAGGTGTTTGCATGTCAATGCAAGCTTGGTGATGGACAAAGCTTTTTGTAGATACGTGGGGAGCTTTAACTTTACTGTGAGAAAAATTAAGGACAGTTTCTTCAGCTCTCAAATTCTGTGACTTGTCCAAGCTGAATGCATATCAGTCTTGGATTGGTGTGATGATTAATATTGCAGAAGCAAGCTTCTTATACATTTATCACCTGTAATGTAGTATCTCTTCCTCAAAACCTTTCTGGCGCCCCAGTGCAATGCTGCGGTTCTTCTTGAAATCCTCCAACTTTCGTTCTACTTCACGACGTTCTCTGAAAAAGTTAGATAAAAAAAAAAACAATTGGGTGCAAATTGCATGCTTCTTCCAGTAACTTCTAATTTTGCAAACCGCCACACATTAAAATATGATGAGGAGATTAAAGAGATGTGGGCTGTCTTGAAAAGATAGCTCAACGTTCAGTATGAAATGTACAGCTTAGTTCCCGATGACAACAATCAGATTAATTTGGCTTGAAAACATGATAACAGTGCAAAGCTCTTACTGGCGTAGTTGCAAGACTTGCATGCTGCCCATGTCTTTCATGAGAGTTTCATGTTTGGCTGCAACTTCCTTCAACTCCTCAACACGCTTCCTCAGGGTCAAATTGTCCTGTAACCAGCGCTCTTGGACCTGGGAAATATATTTTTAGATAAAGTAAATATCCCAACCTCGAATGAAGATATTCTTTCTTTTTTAAAAGAATGATCACTTAACCTAACATGCAAGCTTCGGACTTAGAAGAGAAAGCCATGCAGGCAAAGAGAGAGAACCAAAATTTCACACAGAAAGGCCCCAGTTCTAGTTCTAGAAACTCCGTCAGAGTGAGAGCTCTGTCCAATTGTCTTTGAAATCTTTAACGCCCCCTGCAGCTCAGGTTGTAGAACAGAAGCGCAGAAATGGTGAGAATTCCCAATGTTGCTGAACGGACTTTTGCCTCAGACAGACAACTTTTCATGGCTGTTTTGGTTATCTGGAGGCTGAATATAGCAGGAACTCATTTCAGCGGGAAAAAAATCCTGCAGCGTGTGCTGCTTCTGCACCAGTTGTTCAGCGGCATCGGTCACAGACTCATTGATATGCTCATTCGCTACAAAGTGGTCGGGGTTGTTAATTGCAATCTGTCAAAATGATGGATGGCCTTCAGATTTTTTCCTTACTATTGTAAAAAAAAAAAAAAAAAAAAAAGGTCAATGACGGAAAATATTCAGTTAATGCGACCCCTCCCACTTAGGTACCGAAACATGGTACCATTTGATTTCACATGAATAGGTACTCAGTAGTACCAACGGAATTTAGTAGGTGCCAATAAAAGTACCGAATTCGGTACCCATCCCTAAGGACGACTTTTTTCTCTCCGTATTCAGTCGGTCATTTGTTCAATGGGGGCTTTGAAAAATAAAAGATTTCTTTAAACCAAGTCTTCCAGCTGTGACTAGAACTGACAAATGTTTAAGTGCCAAAAGCTACTGACAGTTGTGATTGACAGTCTTGACTCAGGAGCCTGTACCTTTTGAGTGTCGATGTCTTGACGGATGTTTCCCATCTCCTTATTAATCTTCTCCTTGTGTTTCTCTGCTTCATGGAGCTGAGTGTTGGTGTCCTGAAGCTCTGACTCTTTTTGCTGAAGCAATGACAAATAGCTGTTCAATGCACTCAAAATGAATAAAAATGATTATGAGGCTTTTATTGTACAACATATATAGATGTGTAATACAATCTTTCAAAGAACAACAAAAGTTAAGGTATTCATGAAAATATGAATTTAAAGTGTTTAAATCAGCATTCTGATGCCACAACATGAATCATTACAAGCATAATGAATCATGTAGAACAGTGGCCAAAACAGTACCTCTTTGTATTCTTCTTTTCCGTCACTGATGTATTTGGTGATGTCTTGTTCCAATGTGGTGATTGCCTTTATTTTCTCTTTAATGCTGTTAATCTGTAAGTAACAGTCATAACAGTGACTTCATTGAGATGGCAACATTAAATAAAAACAACATTTGTAGAAATATTTCAACACATTATCTATGCTTTGAATTCACATAGTATCAGGAATTGGTTGAAGCTGTGCAAACTATTAAGTCTTCTTAAAATATGTCATCACAGGGAACTTTTAAGTGCAGAGTAAAAAAAGTAAAAAAGAAATGCTGAAGCACTGACCTTTTCCTGCCCTTCTTTCTGCCTCTGCCTCATGCGTTCCAGCAACTCTTTTTTCTCTTGCTGCAGCTTCTCCAGAGCAACAGACAGAGGTGATAGCTGTTCCTTTGCCTCCTGAATCACCCAAACATGGAAGGAGAAGTAAATAACATTGAATGGAAAATGATATTTACTTTTACCTTGCAAACACAAAGATGTAGTAAGTTATTTGCGTACCTATAGAAACAGACTAAATAAATAAGTATTTAAAGGATTATGTGTTATCATATGAGTGAAAAAATTTTGAACGTTGCAAAAAAAGGTACCCTGATGTCCCTGGTTAAGGCCTGTATCTCTGTGGTGAACTCGACACACTGCTCCTCCAGCTGCTGCTGTTTTTGCATATCGCTGCTCAGCTTGAGCTTCTCTGCTCTTGTCTCATTTACTGCACTTTTTAGCATCTGAATCTGATCCTGTTGGTCCTGGATCAGCTTACGTTTCAGCTCCATCTTGCTGGACGCTGGAAAGGCACAAAAATATGAAGACAATGAATACATCCTTTTTATTATTAAAATACTGGCTGAACTCTAGTTGCAGATTTGATCTCTCTCCTATGTTCTAATAGTAATGTCTCATCAAAAGTTTGTTAGATCACTTTGGTTATTACTGAAATGAGCTGGCTGCACTTGTTTGTGGCTCAGCACAGATTTAGGTGAACTGGACTCTCCTATGAGCATAATTTCTGATTTGTAATCACAAATTAGCCAATCTTAGTACACAAATGTCCAAGACCATTTAGAAAAACAAAACAAAAAAAGCCTCTTTTTATCTAGGTTGATGTTTGTGAGTGCTGACGTCTTACTCGTGTCAAGCCTGTGCTGAGTTTCTTGCTTCTCCTGACTGACTTGCTGGATGGTTCTGGTCAGGTCTACCCCCTGGAGTTTGGCTGCCTGTAGAGCTATTTTCCTCTCCACCTCTTTAAGATCCATCTGGGAATAAAAACAAGTACAGGAGCAAAAAGAGCAAAGATGATTCACATTGAACACCAGGTCAAAGTTACACAAGCCAAATAAAACCTGAACTTTAATCTTAACCATTTTTGTTTATTTGAAATCCTATTTCATAAGTAGCAAATAGAAAAAAGAATCATGAAAATTTAGGCCTTAAATTTAATAAACAAAATAGTTTAATAATGAACTTCCTGCCCCCATCAGAAATGGAAGTTCATAGGTGAGTACTGGCTGTCTCTATCAGAAACGGTGGCACGGGTCAGACAGTGGACACAGCTGGTAAGAAGATGCAGACAGGAGGAAGGTACCATGTATCTGTCCATAAGAGATATGTCCTGAAGACAGGCCTTGGCTGTTTCTTCCTCAGACATGAAGGTGCCGAGTAGAGTCTCCTGCTCCTCCACATCAGTCTTGAGTCTCTCAATTTCTCTGTTCACAGTCTGCAGGCGGTTTCTCAACTCAGGCAGTTCCTTTTCTTGCAACTGTACAATGGACTGCCTGAAAGACATTAAATAGAAAATTATAAATGCATTTCAAGCTCTAAACAGGGGGTCTGCTATGTTAATATAAAAACTTTGTAACCAAAAACCTCTCATCTTTCTTGAACACCATGTGGTTATGCTGAGACCATTTTTCTCTCAGGCATACTGAATTAAAATTCACATTTTAGGACAGACACTGGTTCAAATTATCGGGGACTTGTTTTCATGGAAGCTGCCTGAAACTGAAGCATCAGCCATTTTTCTACTTCACTGTTTTGCACTTTGAATTAGACACAGCTTAGCAGAAAACAAGAACTCCTGGTTACCTCCAATTTTATCATCCGGTAGAGGTTGATGCTAACCACTTTAAAGTAACTCATCAGGCAGCAAAATAGGTCAAAAGAGTATAATTATCATACTTTGAAAGTAATAACTTTTTCCACTGTGGTTTCCGTCCAGTGTGCTGAAGATAAAATTCAGGAGTTGACTATCGGTCAAATCACCTCCTGTGACAATTAGCTTTCTATTTTCAGTGGTTGCCATGGTCGTGCAGCAAATGAGGGCAGAGACAGCTTCCCTGTTACTGGAGAGCAGCATCAGCTACAGCTCACTGTTTGCAAACACCTTGATGCCAGGTATCAGATTTTCATCGGTTTAGTTTTTTAGGCTTGCCACAGTTTCAAAATCAAACAATTTCAGCTAATCCAGGGTCACTTCCTATTTGTGTAAAATATAAAATTTCAAGTAAAAAAAAAAAAAATTATAAATAAATAAGGCTCTCTTTTAACCTTAAAGATTATGTGATGTTACTTAAGAAAAGGAAACATACAAGTTTAACTTAATAAATAAAAATAATGCAACTTGATAAAAGCCAAACCATCTGCATGAAACATTTTTTAAACAATTTACAGCCACATGATTTGAGAAAATTACAAGTTTATCAAATAAATTCACATTAAGATTGAACTTCAAATCTGTTTCTCAAAATATTTCAACAAAAAATGCTTTTTTGTTGCTGAATCATTGCTCAACTATGAGGTTCTGTTTATCTCAACCCCAGATGAAGTGAAGACATTCAGAGGTAAAACTCAAATCATACAAGAATGTAGCTCCATCTAGTGGAACAGACTTCACAAAAACAGATCTCTGCAAAACTGAGGACAGAAAGATAAGAAAACAACATAATCCTGGTTCATACAAAGCATTCTGAAAACATTATTAGACCAATATTAAATCTATTGAAAGGATATTCATCATATTTAATTGCTTTTTTTTTGTTATTGGTGTTGAATGTCGCAAGTAGGGATTTGATTCACAACAGCCCAGTCCACGGTTTTAGCATTAGGTGCTAATGTGAGAGGTAATAAGCTGCTAAATAGTATATAATTAATGGTGAATGAAAAATACGAATTTGGCAAGATCTCTGCGACAGAAGCTGATTTTGGAATTTTAAAAGTTTTATGAATTGATATTGGAGTAATTAGATTTGAATCTATTCAAATTTGAATGCTTTTTTTAATAATCCAGTTCTAGTAGTAAGTCAGATGATCAATTGTACTGCACAGTCACAAAAGTTGTTCACAAAGAGATTATATAAATCTTACATTAATTCTTTTTTGCAAAAACATATTATAAAAAGTTATGGATAACTATGGAAATAAGCTAACACAGACTCAAACAGCAGCAACTGATCCTGTATGTGGCTTTTCAAAAGAGGAATTTTTAAAAAGGTCATTCATGTTTTCTTATGTCTAGAAAAATAAACGGCTTTTCCGACACGATTTTCTGCTTGAATGAGTACAGTCGATGAAAACTAAACTGTTTCTAGTCTGCATTCTGCCACAAAACTGTGTGACAGAGTATAAGTTTGTTTTCTATCTTCTTTCGGTATGAAACAATAATTTAAAGACGCACTTTGGAAGTATCCGACCTTAAAACTCCACATTCCGGACTCATTTAATGGCACAGTGACATCTATTATGGGTTGTCAATGCCCAACAGCATGGCCAGGCGGAGAAACTGCACTATGCAACTTTTTAGTTTTATTTTACACACCGTGCGACACGCTAGCAAGCGCATATAAACACATCTGCAGTTTGGAACGTGCACTGTGGCTGTACAGCAAAGAGACTCAAGAATACAGGAAGAGAAAGAGAGGAAAAGAGAGAGAGAAAGGGACAAAGCAAGAGATAAGACAAGAGTCAAGATAAGACTGTCTTTTACTGGCTGGAGAGAGTTCACAGTACAGGTAGGATGCAAGATGGATGCTGAATTTACCGTTGATAAGGGGTCACTGAGAAACTGGCAAAATTTCGATAGTGTGTCTTTGAAAAGTACTCTGCATCAAATAAGTTAATAAAATGAATACCGGTATTTCTTTTCTTGTTAAAAACAAATATAATAATAATAATAATAATAATAATAATAATAATAATAATAATAATAATCTATAACAAAATGTATTTTTTTTACTCATGTGCTCAACGTACCAGACACGCAGGCTTTCTTTACTGATCAACTTCATATTCTGGAGCATTGTCATTTTTGCACGCACCAAGGAGTTTTTTTTTTTTTTTTTTTGCATTTTCAAATTAAGATTGGAGAGAAAAAGTATTCAGACCTTTTCCAGTTTTTTCTCATGTTAGAACTATAAACTGGGGTTTCATGTGAAGGACCAACACATGTGGCCTACATGTGTTCTCAGGCCCCCACTTTGTAGAACCACCTTTTTCTGAAATTCCAGCTGTAAGTCTTTTGGAGGAACGTCTCTGCCAGCTTTGTCTTAAGGAAAACCCTTCCCACAGCATAATGGTGTCACCACCATGTTTCACTGTGGGAAAATGTGTTCAGGGTCATGTACAATTTTGGTTTTACACCACAGTGTTTTGCATTTAGCCCCAAAAGATCAACTTTATTCCTCACATTCCCCATGTGGCTTGTGGCAAATTGCAAACTGGACTTCCTCTGGCTTTCTTTCAACAAAAGCTTTCCTCTTTCCTTGTTCTTCCTTCTCTTTCATAAAGGCCAGATTTGTGGCGTACACAACTAGAATATGTCCTGTGGACAGATTTTCCCAAACTTCTGAAGCATTCACAGGACAGCTGTATTTATACAGAGAATTAGTTACACACAGGTGGTCTCTCTTTACTAATTAGGTGACTTCTAAGGCAGCTGGTTGCACTGGGTTTTATTTAAGGGTATCAGAGTACAAGGGGCTGAAGATAAATGTACATCATACTTTTTCAACTTTTATCTGTAAAACAAATTGAAAATAATTTGCTTTCTACCTCACAATCATGAAAAAGTTTGCGTTGGTCTGTCAAATAAAATCCCAATAAAATACATTTAAGTTCTGGTTGTAAGGTGACCGAATGTGGAAAGATTCTAGAAGTAGGAACACTTTTTCAGGGCAATCTACATCAGTATATCTGCAGGCATTAAAACTGTCACTGTGAGAAGATTATATGAAATTTCTTAAAAGGCCCGCTCACCATCTTTAAGTGTTCCCCAATAGAAAAGACTGGAATACAAATACCTGACAGGTCTGAGAGTCATCATCTCATCTCTTTTCCTCTCCTTCCTTTTCAGGTCCGTCTCTGTGTTTTTCAGTTTGTCCGGCACCAGACGTAGCTTCGACTGCATGTCGCTGATAACTTCCTGCAGATCCGACTCTGAGGGAAATGTTCGCTGGCACACAGGACAGCAGGGCTCCCTCTCTTCTGTCAGCTGACTGATGAACTGGGTGTATACTGCTGTGGCTCCTGCTAGCATAGCTATACCAGGAAGAGTTGATAAGGAGAACACAAAAGCAATCAATCTTTATTACTGCTATGGGCATTAAATGTATGAGCATTTGTCCAAAATGATCATGGTAACAGGTACTTTGTATTTCTTCACTGAATCTCAAGTTTTTCATCATTCTAAAAGTCAACTGGTTTTGTAAAGGTCTTTTGAAAGTTTACACTAAAAACAACAAAAATGTCACAGAGGGTCTTTCTTGATCTTTTTATGACCATTTACCTCTTTGTTTGGATACCTTCTCCAGGTCTTCCTGCAGTTTTCCAAGGTCCTGTTCCAGATCTTGACTGCCGCAGATGTTGAAGAACTTCTCTTGGTCATTGGCTAGTTGCTGCTCCTTCTTACGAAGCTCAGCGGCAATATGGCTTTTATTCTGCTCACTTGAAGCCAAATCCTTACTAAGATTTAAGAAAGCAAAAGCTTCAGAGTGCTCATTGCCAGAAACAGACATATTCAATAAAATCTTTACAACAATGTGTAATTATTCTGATATAAACATATTTCACTAACTTGAGTTTTACAAGTTTGTCCCTGGTGCCATTGATTTCTTTGGACTTGGAATAAATCCAGTCCTCAAGCTCTCTCTTGTTGGGAAAGTGGCCCAGGAGGGACGCAAGATCCTCACCATGACGAGACTTGATCTTCCTAACCTGGTCCTCTTTTTCTGTCTGGAAGACAAAAAAAAGAAACACAAGAGGAGAGCCAACAGTGAAAAGACAACGGGGAGAATATGTAAAAAAGAAAGAAAGGGAAAGACGATTAAGACAAGCAGAGAGAAAAGATAATAAAACAAGGTTAGATTTTCAGGCTTTCCCCACTTTAACTTTAAAGAACAAGATGATGACAAAGGAAAAGCAGTACAGTAGAAAGTGTTTTATACAGTCTGAGATCACTCATACCTTATCCTTTTTCAACATGTCCATCTGTGTGCGGGCAGTTGTGTGTGTGTTGAGGATTTGCATTTCTTGGTCGAGCTGTCTCTGTGTGCGGTCAAGTTCAGTCTTTTCTCTCTGGAGTTGCTCAATCTCAGCCTTCAGCTCCTCCACATTGGAGCTCTGTACTGCACTCTGCAACTCGCGCTCCTGAAAAAGCAACACACACAAACGGAACTCTACTAAGGACATATCAATACTGAAATGCATGTCATCTACAAAAAATCTAAGTTTGTTCACAGCAAGTGAGGCTTTGAACACTTGTTTTTCAAATGCTTCATGGATGATTCGATCACAGTTGGTCACCTATAAGTACAGGGGTAAAGGCACTTTGGAAGCATTGAGATTTTATCAGTCATTCGGCTCTGATCTGGGATACAGGTGACCACATTCCTCCAGTAAAGACACAAATGTAACATGGGCCACACTGAAGGACTGCCAATGCACCGCACATGCCTCAATACAGTTCAGACAAGTCTGATGTCTAGAAAAAAAACAACAGAGAAAAGGCAGCAGAAGCTATTAAGTAGGTGTTCCTTGTACAAATGTTAAAGTTACCAGTTTAAATTCCTAAAGTGTGGTTCTTTGCTTTAAGTCATCACCCCATGCTACAATACATGTGATTCAAACAGATCTGAAACTGGATAATGACTGATATATTTCCATAAGATTGTCAATATCCCTAAATGCAAATATAGATTTTGCATAATCGGCTGACCTACTATTGGTTGTGTGTAACACTGTCAGCATGTGTATATCCAGAGTGGGACAGTGGCATCCAATTACAAGATGTCGCATACAATGCATGGATAGACACATTTTAATACGAGGGGTAAACTGTTCGAATAAAAGCTTCCTCTAGTTATCAGATCACCCATGACAAAGACAACAGAAAGTGTGTGTGTGTTCCCACCGCTTTAGCCAATTCATTTTCCAGTTCCTGCAGTCGAGTAGATGAACCCTCGAGTCTCTGCAGGTCTGTCCTGACGCTTCTCAGTTCTTGCTGCTTCTTTGCCTGCAGGTCTCTCTTCAACTCCACTGTTCTTTCCAGGCCAGTTTTCTTATCCCTCATTTCATCAATGGACTGCTGCTTCTGTTGCTCCTTTTCTTGCAGATCCGCCTATATGGACAAAATAAGAAGTAAATAAGTAAAGCCTTATGAATACGAACACCATATTTATCAATGGTTCCTCAGTCTGATGGGTACTTTTTGAGTTATAAAGATGTATTTTGTCAAGAAGTTAGGTTTTTTTTGCAAATTCACAGGGTCTGTGTTTTGAGATGAAAAGTAAAAAATGCAGATTCAGGTTTTAGAGCTTCAGACTGAATAATTAGCCACTGAGACTATTTTCAGAGATAGTCAAGCAAAATCTTAAAAACAAACCAGCATCATATTTTGTAACAAGAACCAGCACGCTTGATTGGCTGTCAAAATGTGTTGGTGAGTGACATCCTGAAATTTTCATTAATCATAATAAAGCAGGGTGGAGACAATTCTGCTCATGCTATCATCAACACGTGTGTGGTCAGTAAGTGCTCTTTCTCATCCATTTGAACCAAAGAGATCCAAGTATCAAATGCTTTAAACACAAAAAAGAATACAAGATGTGGAGTTAACTATTCAGTAATTCACTAGAAATATGCTCAACAAAATGATAAAGGATTCCATTTTTCTGTCCTTTATAGTGACAGTGACTTGTCAACCTCTTTACAGAAATGTCATACAACACATTTATATCTTTTATATATTAACTGCATTACTGATAAATCTTTTGGTTTTAAACACATTTACAAAAGTGGCAATGTGCAGCATTATTTTTAAGATTTGTATTAAGACTAATGTATTCTTTTATACGTTTTTTTAAACCGCTCAAGTGGTTGAGTAGTTTTTTTTGGGGGGCATTTTATTTTAAAAAGAGCATTTCTTACCATAACCTGACTAAGCGTCTCTTTTTCCTGCTCCAATCTCTGTGTGACATGCTGATGGAAGCTCTCAAGCTGCAGCGAGGTGAATGGTGATCGGTCATATCCCTCCATCTCCAGGAAGGATGATAAAGAGCGAACCTGTGAGACAGAGGCAACGCATGTGAAACACCACATATGAAAGAAATGAAAGGAAGATCCTCTACTCCTTCACATCACATAACATTCATGCTGACCTTCTGTGAAAACAACTACATGTCAAAAACTTAAACAACTTAGTGGTAATTACAGTGTGAAAGCACAACTCTGTTCTTTAATTATTTTTTTCTTCCATCGTCTCACCTGAGAATCACGATTTTTTATGCTCTGGGTGTGACAATCAGCTTCCAGCTGCAGACGACCTGAGGGGAAAATTTATCTATGAATAATTTCATAAAACATTTTTATCTCACCTTTTCTTCCTGTTTTTACATTTCTAACATCCATCTCTTTTTACTAAATTTTCACCAACTTTTCATATTAACTTATAAAAGCTTTTGCCAAAAGAACTGAAAGGTCAAAAATAATGGGAGACTGTATCTACAAAGTTATGCTTGTTATGCAATAAAATATCACATACATTTTTAAAATACTTTACTACAGTTTCACAAAAGAAGTCTGGGTCTCATCTTCTCTCACCTGTTAATATCTGTTTATTCTAACAAATCATTAAAAAGAAACCGATTAACATTTTTTTTTTTTTTTTTTTACCTTGCTCTACCAAGAGATCAGCCTTGACTCTATTGAGTTTCTGACACTCTCTACCAGCTCTCTCCAGCTCCTTCTGGCAGTCCGTCAGCCTCCGCTCCTTCTCCCTCACAGTTCTCTGGTGGTTCTGGTAAATGTCCTGCAGCTCCTCGTCTGAACCCTCGAACACCTACAACACACACACTTCACTGGCTCAGAGTAGCTCTGAAATTCAATGAATATAGCTTGGCACACTTAAACAGTCAGTGGTACAACTCAAATTCAGGTCTCAAATCATTCAAGCATTTCATTTCATTTCATTTTAAAAAGGACAAGACAGACGTGAGATAAATTAAAGACAACTACATTACCTGTTCCATTGTTTCTTCCAGCTCTCTATTGTCTTCTTCCATTTGTTTCTTCCTGCTGTCTAAGGCCTTAATGTCATTGTCCAGTTTCATCACTTTGCCAAGCTTCATGTCAATATCCATCAGTCGATTCTGAAAATGTTTAGGAGAATTCAGTGAGGATTGCTAATTTTCCAGTGAAATAGCTCAGCTTCCCAGGTTTAACTATATACATAGTACATAATTATTCATCGAAGCAACAAAGCCACAATAAAGATAAACATACACTGTTAACCCACCTCAAGTGGATCTATCTGGCTCTCTATCTGCTGGATACTATTTTTTGAGGCAGCTAGCTGAGCCTCCTTAGTTTCTACAGTCTCTCTGATCTGCCGAGCCTTCTCCTTGTTCTGCTTCAGGTACCGCAGCTCCACCTGGCATTCTTTGACTGTCTGAGTTTGCTTGAGACGCAGCTGACGCATTGTCTCCAGAGCTTTGATATACCTGGGACGAAGACAAAAACAGAGAAAAAGACTCACCATGTTGGCATTGCGTGCATATCATGTCATTATTTTCATATAAGTTCAAGTTGAATTTTGATTCCACTGAGGTAAGGTTATACTTTTGCATTTAAGAAACAAAAAAGAAGACTGAATGTGTTGGATTTACTTGGTTGCAGCAAAGATGGAGTCAAACTTTTCTTTGAGTGCTTTCCCTTCACTAAGTGGCCAGTTTGAGTCTTCTTGGTGACAGAAGATGACGTGATTCAGTACAGGCTTTGATACACCCAATGCAGAAATCATCTCCCGGTCCAGCTCTCCACACTTGGAAGACAAACTCACTTTTTTTCCATCTCTGAAAAAAAAAAAAAGGATTCAAATATGGTGATAAAGTTGTCATGTACCCTTAATATTAAATCCCATAATTTCATGCTACTCTTTAAGATAAAAAAAAATAACAGTGTCTTACTTTTCTCTGCAAATGACCTGTTCTAAGCTTTTAAAGGCGTAGTTTTTTGCCTTCTGAGTACAGGACATGGAGCGCTGGATGGCGACTTTCTCTCCATTGACGTCTGAGAACAAGAGTTTAATCTGAGCCCTCACATCTGTCTCATGGGCGTCCTGTAAATGTGTAGGATCACTTTAATACAAGTGCACAGATGATCTCGACAATCTTTATCTGACATGGCCGGAGACAAAATTTTACATAGTACACATATTAAACATGTACAGAAAATGTTATACTATAGTGCTTTAGAGCTAGATAGAAGCACAAGTTTAGATGAGTTATGTTTCACATTGTTGTCATTAAAAGTATCTTAAATTAAGATATGTATATTTCGTTGTGTTTAAAGGACTAACCTTTGGATCATGAACAAAAGCACCTCCTTTAGATCCAGGGGGAAGTTCTCCTGATGTTGCATACTTCAGGCATTCAATTATAGTCTGAAAAATATATGTTGTATGGTACAAGAATAAATACAGGTCATCGGAATTTTTTTTTATTGTGAAATGTCTTTATCAAACTGTCATTCAGTGGTCATTTGTAAAATTCAGAAATATTTTTGCTTTCATACCGTTTTCCCTGCTCCGTTGGGTCCCACCAGAACAGTTAAAGGAGTAAAGAAAGAGATTATTTGCTTGTCTTTATCCTCAATCCCGAAGCTCCTCACCCCCAAGATGCTCATTTTATCAATCTTTGACATGTTTGCTTCCTGAAAGAGAAAGGAGAGGAACATAAGCTTAGTGTGATAAAAATGAAAGACAGTGCAAATTATATTCACAGTGAAGATCAGTTAAAGAACACAGCATTACAGTAAAGTCTGACATTTCTGAATAATAAAACAGCCCAAGGGGTTTTATTGTGTGATCCAACGGTATCATAGGACCTGCTGACTTCAGTATTTGGTGTCTGCTTTTTCCTCCCTACAGCTACAAATCTACACTGCTAAATATTTTAGCAAAATTTGTGATTAGTCGTCATGCCGTGCCATGCAAACTTGCCGAAAAGTAAATAAAATTGCCTACTGTGATCATTTTTTGGGCTGCAGCTCAACTTGTTCATTTATAATTCTGCAAATTGCAAGCCATGGTTATACATCAACCACTCCACACAGCAGCAGCTTTTTTTGTCAATAATAATGCACTCACTGTATGCATAAACATGAAGAAAATTGTTTTCCTCAGGATGCTGCATATATTTGCAAGAGTTCCAATAACAGAATATACAAATCATTCATTGTAACAAATAAGTAAAAACAAGATTACCATTTTTTAACATTTTCTGCTTTGGAAATATCCCAAACTAATTTAGTCCCCTTTGTAACATTGCTGCCGTAAGCTTTTCATTTTATTTTCATCACATTTAGGTTTAGCAGCATCCACACCCTATTAAAGGCTTTTCAAAGTGGTATGTTGTCATCAAATACTGTAAACATGGTGTTTGACGAGACCTAGATGAGGAAGAAGCCAGATTACCACTCAGTAATCTTTGGTCAAGCAGCGGCCTTAAGAGTTAAGACTTAAGAGCCATGTGATGGGAGTATTGTGCTAAAAAAAAATTATATCACATACAGGATGTCTTCCAGTACCACATCTTGGGGAAAGATTCAGAATCTTTCATTTTTCTGGCAGGAGTAGTAGTAGTTGATTTTCGGTCGAGCGTGAAGCAATAAAGTGCAAAAAACTCATCCTTATGGTAAAACCTCAAGTCTTTTGCTGTCATTTCTCTTTACTCCTCAAAAGCATTTACTCTGCAATAATTCTGAATAATCAAATCAAGTTTTTCGTAATTGTTCAATTTCGGTTTTGGCCGATCTCAGATCAAGTTGCCCATTTAATGTGCATATTTTTAAAACAGCATGTCAAATCGATACGTAACAAATCTTACTTAATTAGGTTCACAGAAGTTGCCATCGATTAAGATAATACTTATGCATCGTATGTTTGTGCTCAATGCATTTGCTTATGTCTAAAAAGCTACAACTATTTATTGGTAACCACCGTGCTAGCTAACGACGAAGTTTGGCTATCATGCTACGCTGCGTTTGACTGACAGACAGGGTGAGCCGCCGCCGAGTCACACAAAGTTTACTTTTGCTTAAGGCAATAATGTACAACGGTTCATATGTGTTCCATACTAAACTCACCTCGGACAGTGTTTGCACTTTTGAAACTCACTGCTGCTCACACGAGAAACTACAGTTTTCGCGCTGTTGGGGAAAGTGACGTGAAGCAACGGCTCACTTCCGGTTGCACATTCTCGTGGAGGCTCCGCCCTGGTAAAGGACCTGCGTGAAGCTGGCCCCCACCCCCACCCCACGCAAAACACAGGGAAAATGGTCTCAATCGTTTGTGCTGCGTTAGTACTGAAAATTGTTTTGTTTGTGTTTCTTTGGTTTTAAAGATATAACAACTTTATTATGGGACGATGGCGTCACTCTACCCATCTCCCATATTGTCCAAACTGAACAAAAATGGTCTCGATTGTTTGTGCTACATTAGTGCTGGTTTGTGCTTTAAAAAAAATCAAATAAAAATATATAATATTATATAACAAGCTTATAATGAGATCATCATTGCACCAAATTATTACTGAATCAATTGATTATGTTATCAAGGTGCCTCTTTTGATGAGCAGAGAACTTTCACAAAGGAATCTTTGTCTGCTGCTGGTTGTTTGGGCATCTAGTTTAAAGAGAGATGTATAGTTAGTATTAATCTTTTAATATTTTTGCTAATTTGCAACCAACCAACGCCCAGCCATTTTAAGATGATTTGTTTCCCCCCAATTCAAATCATCTTTATTAAAAACATAACAGAACATGGCATACATCTGGCTGATAGAAGAAACAACAACTTGAGCATACCATAACACAAAATGTCAGGGGTTAATAACAGGATTAAAGGAAAGTACATCAGGCTTAAAGGAATAAATTAAACTTTTTAAAAAGATGATGGGTTTTCAGGGCTTTCTTATTTGTACTGTCTGTTATTGAGGAGACGTTATGTTTTACATATAAAATTAGCTCAGTGAAGTTTGGCTTGTGACTACAGAACTTTGATGAGAAATTTTGTCAAAATAAGTAGCAGGTTAATTATGTAGAAGTGAGATTCAAACCTGCTGTCAAAAGTTGTATATCCAAATAAAACATTTTCCCAACATATAGAAAAATAAGGGTGGATGTGCTCTATAATAAACCGTGAAAATTTACTCCATAGACACTTTGTATATGGGCAATACCAAAATAAACGTGTCATTGTTTTTCTATGGACATCACAAAAACAACAGTTGGTATTAATATCACTTTTAAGTCTTTGAAGGTAGTGATTAGTAGGATAAAATCGGTGCAGCATTTTATATGAAATTTCCTTAGCCTTATTAGTCAATAAAAAACTTTTGCTGTAACAGCCTCACTCCATTCTAATTAATGTTCTCAACAAAACCAAATGAGTGAGAAGGTGAGCAGGTGACTTTCTGAAGAAAAAGGTCCCGGATTGTCCGATTTTTCCGGAGAGTGATGAAGATGATAGAAGACAGGCTTTACCAAAATCCGTTTCAGTGACTTGTGGAAGAGAAGGTTGAAAGCAACTTCATTCTGCACCTCTGAGAAGACAGATTATACCGCAGACGATTGCATCAGAAACCACAGAAAACTCCTTTGGAAGAACAGGAATTCCATAATGATGTAGGAACTAAGCATATAGATGCCCATCTTGATTAAACATTTGGGTTACTTTGATGATGTTGTTATCAATCCAGTTTTGAAAAAAGATTGATTTATTCTTATATAGAAAGAATTTATTTTCCCAATACAGTTAGGGGGGCTAAAGTTATGCTTATATATTAAAGACCAAGCCAGTAGCATTTGTTTATGAAAGGATGATCATTTCAGGGGAATTTTTTTAATATTGTGATTGCACAGTAAAATCAAATCAAGGCCACCTACCATGAAAAATACCTTCCATAAAGAAGTTGGACATTTTAGATAATTTTTCATCCAGTTGATTTTAAAAGTGTAATTTATTGTTGTGAAATCAACAAAGTTAAGTCCTCCTTTACAATAATCATTCATCAAAGCCGTCTTTTAAAAAAAAAAGAGTACGATTCTTCCATATAAAATCTGAGAGAGCTTTATCTATTGTTTTGCTTATATGAGGGTTTACATCCAGTGATTGAGCAGCATAGGCTAAACTTGATATTCCTTCAGCCTTTGAGAGCAGAATTCTTCCTTTAAATGATAAATCCCGCAGAAGCCATAAGTTTAATTTTTTCTTTGTTTTTTTCAATTATGGGATTATTAAGACATGTAAGGACGAGGCAGCTGGTGCGACCCACAACCTGTGCGCTGCTACACGGCGTCTTTATGTTGCCATGGCGACGCATGATTTCCTTTTCCGGTGGATGGAATCCCGTTCCTGGCCAAATTTTTTAAGCCCTCCCCCTCCGATTCAAGTGCCCTCAGTATTAAATTATCTAAATTTATCAAAATTATCTAAAATGTCCGAATTCTTTATGGAAGGTATTTTTCATGGGTGATTGATTTTATTTTACTGTGCAATATGGCAAGCCACTCATCACATTACGTCAGTACTTGAAACGGCGATTGATTGATTTTGTTTATTTCAGTGTCATGCACAAAAGTGCCCAGCAACAGGTACAAGACACTAGACAAGTTAGACAATTCAAAGACAAAGGCAGCATTTCCTGTAAATTTCATACGTATAATCAATTGCTATTATCTATAAAATAGGTAATCAATTGTCAGTTAAACGTGACTGATGTTTTATTGTTCAGAAGTAACAGGTATAGTGAGATGGATTTTATCCCAAACCTGTTAAACTGAGTCTGACTGAGACCAGAGCAGAATGATGGTGCCTACAGATACTTTCTGTCCTTCTCCAAGGATCAGCCATCTTCTGGTTATGTCTTGCAGTGCACTGATTGGGTACAATGCCCTAAAATCTAGTGGCTGAGCACTCAGAAGACAGCCTTGTGATGATAAAATATGCATAAAACGCCACCCCACGTTATTTACGCCACCACACGGATTTTACGTGACCACGCCGCGCGTTCACATTCACAACGCGTTTGCGCGAAAAAGAACGCCACATCCCGCTATTTACGGTTTAGAATGTGCCGTTGATTTACGTCCGATTATTTGTCCTTTGGGCTTGCCATAAAAGCGGCGTTTTCGGCGGCGTATGATGTAAAAAAACGGCGTTTCAAGTACTGACGTAATGTGATATGAGTAGCTTTCCATACCTCAGCGGCCTGCAAGTGTGACTTAATTTGGAGTGACACTTGGTAGTGAAAGGGTAGTGTGTAGGGGGCGGGTTGGGATTGGGCCAGATGATATAGAACGGTTATTCATTTCCAGTTAACGTCCCGTTAATTTGTTTAATTTTCTTAATTTTCTTAATTCCCCCCCCCCCACAAAATGTAGAACTTAGTCCTGGGCTAAATCCGCTTGATATTACTTTTAAAGAAGAATAAATAGTTAATCTTTTAAATAAATAAATAAATAAATAATACAACCCTAATTCAAACAAAGTTTGGACACTGTGAAAGATGTGGAAAAAAACGTAATAGACTACTCATTTACAAATCTCATCAAGATATTATTGTTATAACTTTTGGATTTTTGTTTTGTTAACCCTGGAGAACCCACGGGGTCAAATTTGGCCGCTGTTAATTGCTGTTGCCCAAAATGAACAAAATTTAAAAAAAAATTCTAATTTGACTCCAAAATCCCAGAGTGCCACTTCTGACCCCTGCACAGAGACACCTAGTGGATGAA
>JAOXYM010000016.1:14877810-14892364 GCA_028567055.1 Leptatherina wallacei | reverse complement strand
TCACTCACTACCTGCAGCTGTGTCTGAGATTGCAGCACACCTGTTCTCCATCCTCCTTATGTGCAACCCATGCACATAAAGCTTGGCTTCTTCCTCCAGTCACCAGTCTGTTGTTGAACCTTGGAGTTCCTGCTTCCAGATTCCTGTCATTTCAACCCTGCATAGCCTTAGTCCTTCCTCAAACAGAACCTCCTCTAAACCTGGCATCTGTTTATTTTCACATGCTGTTGCTGCTGTCCAAATGATCTGATAACTGGTGTAAGTAAAATTGCTTTTAGTGCTGGGGGATCTCGAGCAAAACTGTAATTAAGACCCTGATGACTCAATATCAGTGAGGGGGCATTTTTTGGCCTCCTGCTGCACAATTGGATGTCATTCACTTAAAAATACACACAAGCACAAACCACATCCTTAAGGTTGAAGATGTTCCCTCAGATTTTCACAGTGAGGATAATTATGTAGTGATAGTTGGGTGTAATTATAGCAGTTGTATGTGGGTCACTTGGTCAGTCTCAGTGGTGGGACTGAAACATGTTTCCTGCATGCTGGGTGTCAGGATGTCCATAGCAGCAGCCTGGGAGCTGCATGTCACAATGCCAAAGATTATTTAGATGAGAGAAAGAGAGAGTGACAGAGACAGTGTGCAGTCTGCAGGCCAGGTCTCTCTCTTTTCTTTTTCTTCAATGTTTTACAAAAATATTGGGATATGATGACTCAGTCATGTCATTAAAATCTTTTTCAGCTTGTAATTTTCACAGAAAATGATCTAATTCGCATGAAAATTTGATTTCTTGTACAATAAAGAGCAACCAGTGTGTCCAGAAAACAATCACCTCACTGCAAAGTCCCTTTTCAGACAGGACACATTCAGCAATCACCTTGCTGTTCAACAGACATTTACCCTTATTACAATACAGCTCTTCATTATTCCTCTCTGACAGAGGGCCAGCTTTCAACCAACTCAGTCTCCCATTAAAATATGAAATTACCATGAACATGTAATTAAAAATTCTAATTATTTTTGCAGTTCTTTTATTGCTTCTAAATGCCATAGAGAAATTAATTGTTCCTGCATTCTGTGAAATAGTGAGGTCATCTTCCTGTTCATTATTATAAGAAATAAATTATGTGAGCTCTTGATATGAGATAAAAGGTGTGAATTTTATAGAATATGTTCATTCAGCTACAACACCCCCACATTCAGATGTAAATTTTATTTACAGGTGAGTTACAGGTCACACTGCACATGCATTTTTTCCCCCTAAGAATGTTAAACAGCAATCAGTAGAAAAATAAAAAATGTACTTTGCCAAATCTTATAAGAATTTTCATTAACTTTTATCAAACTGCCGTTCAAACAATTTCAAGTATTTAGTATTACTTAGTTTATTGTAGATTAAAATAACTGACTGAAGCTTCAAAAATAGATGGTAAATATGAAAAGAGGTTATGATTTGAACTGGATTCTTTCAGTCCTGTAAATGTACTGTACTGTATTTAATATTCAAATGGAGGCAGAACACCTCATATATAGGAAAATCTCTTGATTTAGTTGGTTAATTACAGTTAATGACTTGAAAGAATGAAAAATATTTTTCATTTAGAGTCCATTCATCTGTGTGGTGCTGATAGTGCAACTTGGCCTTACATCCCCTCTGGCAGTAGTTATCCATTATGTCAGCACTAATACAAACATATAGCTTATGTGTGTGTGTGTGTGTGTGTGTGTGTGTGTGTGCTGTCTGTCTTTAATATTCAAATGAATTACAAAGCCAAAAATGCTTCTTTGATCCATACCCTGCAGATTTGTACCCCCTACAATCTTGAATATTTGTAATTTCCATAGAGGCTTGACTGGTTGAATCCCTGCTTGTGGTAATATTCTAAAATTGATGTGGATTTAAGCAAAATCCTTGAAAATTAAAGCATAGCACTCACCCTTTCAAAAAGATCAGCGTTGACCAAACAGTCACGGTGAGAAACCTTTGCGGACAGGTTATGAAATATTTTCTCCAATTAATTTCCTGTCAGAAAAACCAAGTAGCTACCATGAGCTAATAAATCGCATAAATAACTTCCTGCTGCAGCAAGAAGTCTCGTTCAGTGTTATAAAAAGTCAGTAAATTCACTGTTTTCACTCAGCATTCATTTGCTTGTGGCATAAAAAAGCAGAAAATTTACTTAATACTTTTTTTGAATATTGGTTTTACAAACAAGGGGGACTTTCTTACATTTCCTTTTGCTTCTTTTTTCCTAGGTAAACATACATACAGCAATTTAAAAGGAAATATCCACAATTAATAACAATTTACCATGGTAATGTGGACACGTTCATATTAAATGCCCTGTCAACACACAACACAGGCAACCAACAAAATGGCATGTGGAAGCCATATTTTTCTTTTAACCATTCTTCTCCTAACCCCTTCAAGAAAAGACTGAATTGAAAAAAACCCAAAACAAAAAAAAGAAGTACATCCATTTCTGCATCGCCATGTCTCCCCTCCTTACTCCTTATTAGGAGATGGTTAGAAGTAAACGCCTATTAAGGAAATTATTCATTATTACCAAATAAATCTTAGTCTCATGTCAAAATAAATAGTCTTTCTGACATTTATTAAGCCAAGTGTTCTCAGCATTTCCTGTACAAAGGCTTGAAAATGAATTTCTCCACATCATTTAAGCACAAAGAAATGAACACACTGTGACCCTGAATTGGACAAAACAGTCCAGAAAATGAATGAATGAAATGAACGTCTGATATGGACGTTGGCTCCATTTGCTGTTAGAGTTCAGTGGGTACACAAATGACCTTTGTTGACATGATAGGATCTTTTTTTTAATGTCATGTAAAAGTTCTGGAAAGCCATAAAGTCCCAGATCAGCACCAAATAGAAGTTATTTTCTCCCTTAGGGGACATTGCTGCTGAGTTGGTGTGAGACACCTTGCTGACAATCCAGGATTTCTTTCCTGAAGCCCATTTTGGAGAAATCCTGCCGAATGGTTAGTGCGGAAAATGCCTCAAACAAAGAATGACCAACTGCCATGTCCTCTGCTACTTCTCCTGAAAGACCCAGTCTGCTCTGATTGGTCTGAAATGGCAAAGAAGAGCCAAAAGGTTAAATGGAGTATTTCAGGCAGAAGGGAGAGGTGCTGCGGCAATGTATGAGAAAATATAGCTCATTATAACACTATAGCATGTAAACTTTTACAAATGGACCCCAAAATAACACTATGAACCTTTAATTAAGCATGATATGGGCTCTTTAAAGCTGGCAGGTGAATTTTTCTATAAGTGATCATTATCTTTCCCATCAATTCTCTAAATGACTTATTTTATCATATCTATTCTACTTAGTTTTATTTTTTTCTGTTTTGTTTGCTTTTTAGAGCAGACATAAATTACCCTGCATGGCTGGTTGTGTGTGTGTGTGTGTGTGTGTGTGCGCGCATGAGCGAGAGAGTGAATGAGCGAGACTGAGTGTGTTTGTATGTGACGTGTTCTTGGTTTGAACTTTGTCAGCTGCACGCACACCCCGGCTCAGTGCTACAGGGAAATGTGGGCGTTATGTCTGCCAGGCCTCTTACACTTGGCTTGTCTACATGCATTACTCACACACTCACAAACACAAATACATGTGTATACTTTTGTAAATGCACACATGCACTTACAGACATGCAAAGTCATACATGCACACATGCATCACTAAAGCCACACAGGCACACACAGGGGGACAGAGCCCATTGAGGATTTCATCTCACTAAATAGTTAATATTCAAACTGTCCTGGCCTGCCAGGCAGCCAGTGGCATGATAGCTTAGCAGTGGCTGCTGTAATTCACTGTCTCGCTGTGGGTGGGTTTGAGTGTGTCACTGACTCGTACACAGTCCATCACTTCAGAGGATATTGCATGCCTTACATTAATTTCACTTACACTAATCCTGAACCAAGTCCCCATAACATAATTTAACAATTCATATTATGGAGACTTGCTTTTTGTCCCCATAAGGGAGACATCTATACTTTGTGACTCTTTGCATCCCCATAAAATGAGCTACTAAAGGCTACCAGTGCATACAATCAGTAAGAATATGTGTCTCTCTGAATTCATGGGTCTCCCTGCTGCAATGACTCATTTAATTCAGACTTTGTTATGATTTCTAGGTGGATATCAATGCCTCAGCTCAGTCTGTCAGATCCCACATCTTCCCGAAAATTTTCATCCAGTAGATGGCCTCATTGTGCCTCTTGTGCTTGCTGGCAACAAGTTAAACTTGGGTTGCATTTGCACCTTCATTTTTAGCTCAGCTTTTGATTCTGCACCTTTATGACAGTAATATTTGGATGATGGAAGTGGATGGAATTGATGGAAGTAATGTGCAAAGGAAAGCAAGGGAATGCCATCATTATTAGGAGTGTAAAAAAATCAGCATGGAATTTATACAGTTGAACATAAAACTGGAAAAATGCGTAATTGATATATGACTCCAACTATGTTTGATTTGAGACTGATTTTCCCATCATTTAAGAAAATGAGTGAAAAAAAGTTTTCCGTCTTTGCGCAGTTTTGCTTTATAAAGGTCATTTCATTTGTGGGGAAATTTAACAGAAATCTGAGTAATAAATGGCTCATTATTAAGCAAACAATAAGCTGTAAAGGATAAATTTGCGTGGCTTTACCCTTCCGATCTCCTTGCATCGAGCAGTTGTGGCAGAGACCGTGTCGCACAGCAGCAGGCAGCAGCTGAGTGGAGAGAGAGGAATGCGCGTGAAAACGCGCTTGGAGAGATCAGAGTCATTCCCATCACTCTCCGCCGGCCAGTCAGACGGTACTCACATCACAGTGAAACCTAACTGAATATTGAACAACAAAGGATGGACTAAAGAAAAAAATACAAAAAAAATATATAGGCTGTAAGAAAAGAGTGAAGACTCGCGCAACACCTGAGAAGGGGACACGGAGAGCGTGACAGACTTCCCATGGAAGAAATCACAGAGAGGGTGAGCTCTTTCTGTACTTGGTATCAAGACACGAGCTGGATATAAGCTTGGAATTGGCGAATGGGCACCATATGCTTTTTTGTTTTTTCTGATCCAAATGTTTTTAAGCCAGTCCAAGACGCCTCGGCGTTTCCGGAGCCATCCACATCCAAGCAGCCAGGCGCACGCTGTCAATAAACTGCGCCTCTGTTTCAAGGACGTCAACATGAGGATCGGACTGCCAAAGATAATTTAGGTGGGTGGCCAGGACGACTCGAATGTTTTTTTGAAGGGGGGGAGTGATGGCTGTGTTGCGTTAACGCAAATGGACACGCAAACTAACTCCAAACCAAACAAGAACGCATGTGGATTACAGCAACATATCAGCGTGAATATCAAATGATATGTTTTCTAATGAATCAGTCATTTAATATGTTTCCCTCCGCTCTCATCAAATGGATTGTTAGGACATCTGAATGATTGTTTTTTTTTTCTCTTTGCACAGCGCTCAGGTGGAAACACTGGCTGGAAAGTGTGTCATTTACAAAAAGAGAGCCGCATTCAAAGAAAATGAAAAAAAAACTCAGATAAAAGAGAGCATTCTAGCAGCAGGGTTGATCCGCGTCAATATGGGGACCAATATAATCACAGGGACACGCCTCGAAGATCATTAAACAAATCAGATAAACGCAGCCCGAAACCCATCAATAGAGGTTATTGATGAGGTGGTATATAAGGCTAATGATTGGCCAAACCTCCTTTGACTTTAAAGCTCAGCAACATTCTGCTGTGGAACATCTGCTGAAGGCTTGATAGTTGCAGCATGCAATGAGAGGGGAAAAAGTCAGAACTTTTCTTTAAAGATCATTATTACTTTTGCTTCAGACTGTTTTTATGAGGACAGTGCTGACTGGAAGAACAAATGCAAACAACGGCTGGAATATTCTTCTCCCTTGACAAACTAGAATGTCGACTGTCTGTGGTGCTGCTACAGGAATCTATGAACTTCACATTTTTGGGAGCGAAATTTCTGAAGAGAAATTTTTGAGATATTTATAGCAGCACTTGAACAAAAATGGTGGTTGTGAAGAGGATCCTATGGATGACCCAGTCTGTGGGAGAGCTGGTGCCGAGACAGTTTACCTCTCCACCAGCGACTCCGTCCGTCTAAAACTCTCCGTTTCAGAGGCACAGCTGCTGCAGGCTGGGGGTGTGATGGGGTGACTGCTGATATCCCCCTCACCCACCCCCTCTCTCACTGTATTAGCACCACAAGATAAACAATGGATCAGAATTTCTCAACGGTACGAGATGGCAATCAGCTTTCCCCAGAGAGAGACTCGTCCAAACGTGTTCTGACAGGATGCTTCCTCTCCCTGCTCATCTTCACCACGCTGCTAGGCAACACCCTCGTGTGTGCTGCCGTCACCAAGTTCCGGCACCTGAGGTCGAAGGTCACCAACTTCTTTGTCATCTCACTGGCCATCTCTGACCTTCTTGTAGCTATTTTGGTCATGCCATGGAAGGCAGCAACAGAGATCGTGGGGTTTTGGCCATTTGGAGCATTCTGCAATGTTTGGGTGGCTTTTGACATAATGTGTTCCACTGCTTCCATCTTGAACCTGTGTGTGATTAGCGTAGATCGTTACTGGGCCATCTCGAGCCCGTTCCGCTATGAACGCAAGATGACCCCTAAAGTGGCATGTCTTATGATCAGTGTAGCATGGACCCTATCCGTCCTTATCTCCTTCATCCCCGTTCAGCTTAACTGGCACAAAGCTCAGACCACCAGCTATGCGGAGCTGAATGGGACGTACCCCAACAGTCTGCCTCCTGACAACTGTGACTCCAGCCTTAACAGGACCTACGCCATCTCATCCTCCCTAATCAGCTTCTACATCCCTGTGGCGATAATGATCGTCACGTACACCCGGATCTACCGCATTGCCCAAAAACAGATTAGGAGAATATCTGCCCTGGAGCGGGCAGCAGAGAGTGCCAAAAACCGCCACAGCAGCATGGGGAATAGTTCAAGCATAGAAAGTGAGAGCTCATTTAAAATGTCATTCAAACGAGAAACCAAAGTCTTAAAGACGCTGTCAGTCATCATGGGTGTGTTTGTGTGCTGCTGGTTGCCCTTCTTCATCCTGAACTGCATGGTTCCGTTCTGTGAACCTCACTTGCCAGAGGGGTCCACAGACTTCCCCTGTATCAGCTCCACCACTTTTGATGTGTTTGTATGGTTTGGCTGGGCAAACTCCTCACTTAACCCCATCATCTATGCCTTCAACGCTGACTTCCGCAAGGCCTTCTCTATCCTCCTGGGTTGCCACCGGCTCTGTCCGGGGAGCAACGCCATCGAGATCGTCAGCATTAACAACAACATGGGTGGCCCTACCTCAAACCCCAACAGTCAGTATCAGCCCAAGAGTCACATCCCAAAGGAGGGCAACAATTCAGCCAGCTATGTCATCCCCCACAGTATCTTGTGTCAGGAGGAGGAATTCCAGAAGAAAGATGGATACGGAGGGGAGATGGAGGTGGGAATGGTAAACAATACCCTAGAGAAACCCTCCCCAGCCATCTCTGGAAATTTAGACAGCGATACTGAGGTCACACTGGAAAAGATCAATCCCATAACACAGAATGGGCAGCATAAAGCCATGTCATGTTGAGAAAATGGAGGCTCAACGATGGATCAGAGTACAGTGAAGCATGTATGAGAGAAAACTTACACAGGAGAATAGAAAAACAACATTTAGAGACAATGTCTCTAAGAACATGCCTGACAGGGAACCAGTGATGGGACCTTCAGACTCTCGAACATCCACATGGAAAAATCTTCAGAATGTTTTAAAGTAAAGGCACTTTATCCTGGATATAACTATCTGCAAAATACTTTCAGCATTTATTGATGAAATTGATACATTTGATGATAAATGTTGATAACTTGTATAATAAAGCAGAACACCAGTGCACATGTATTCATCTTTTCAATGCTCACAAAGATGTATACATTTGCATGTGTATACTGTACAGTACTACTCCGGAAGAACTTAAACACAGTATATACAGTGGAGGAAAGTGTAGTATTAGTCAAATATCATGTAGGTAGGAGATTTGTATGTGTTCCATGAAGGAGAAAACAATGTGGGTATATTGGTGCAGTAAAATTAGCTGCATTTTTGCAATTATTATTTGCAATTAGTCATTTGTAATGACACATGTATTGCAGTGGTGATCCATTCTATTTAAAATTACCTCAAAGTCCAAAGTAACAATGCTCAAAGTGAAGCTAAAATAAGTAAGTGGGGGAAATAAGTAAGTTTGATTTTTATTTTGTATAAATATTCATTTTTAACCTCCCACTCCACTATAATCCTGCAAATCTCATTCATTCAGAGGTCCAGCTGATGTGTATATGAAAGAAAGAAAGACAGGAAAATGGAGAAAGTCACTGCTACGGTCTGCTTTCTATCCCTGTATCACATTTTTGATTGATCCACAGTCAGCTGGGACTTAACAGACTGTCTCGCTTGAACTTTCCTCCATTTCTTCTCCTGGCTACTTATTTTCATTGACTTCATCTCTCTTCCTGCCACTCATCAGCAAAGCTATCCAGTCTCCTCTCCTCTCTGTTTCCCTGTTCGCCTTTCCTCAGTCTGCAAATCCCCTTTCTTTTTCATTACACCCTCCCTCCTCCTTCCCATTTCTTCCCCATCTCTTTCAACAGCGTCCATTGCACCTGCACTATACTTTCCTTTAATGTTTATCTTTCTGTCTGCACCCTCTCCACCATCTCCTTCGGCAGTCCTCCATTTTAAGTCCTTCCTCTGCACACTTAAAGAAGTGATCATCATCTTGGGAAATGCAATCAGTTCATAATTAAGAGAAAACAAAGGAAAGTGAATGTAAACAGGCAAAGTGAAACTTCCTATGTTGAGGAGGCAGAGCAGCAGGTTCACTCAGCCGGAATACGAGTGACACTTAGTGACCTTTTGCAAACTTGCAGATATCCAATTTTGTAAATTGCTCACGCTGGGAGCCATACTGTGCTGTAGTGGCAATGTGGAGCATGCGGTGTGACAGTCGCTCTGTTTGCAGAGGTGGAGTCACAGACGAGACACCACGATGAGGATTACCCCCCAAGGTATCGGACATATTTTCCGTCTTAGCACAGCTGCATTTTGAAGATGAAAACACCACAAAGATTATGATCACAAGTGGTGCAGTTAAAATTAAATCATGTTAGCTCTCATTACAGAATGCTACTTTTAAGCTGCTATTTATTCACTGTGCCATATTTGCATATTCGCAATATCCCACACAATTTCAAATTTCATGGCTAATTTAATCTAAACCTTTTGAAATACATTAAGACATTACTGGTCATACCGGAACCAAACAAGAAAAAAAAGAGAAATGATAGTACTTCCTATTTTAGAATTATCATAACAGTGCCCATTCTAAAATAATAAGAATAATGTAAGGTAATGTTGATGCAATGTTGCATTATGTAAACCAGAATGTATTGTCACTTTCATGTAGGTTGAGTTTAAGTGACATACATTTAGTGTGACACACATCGCTCTCACAGTCGGACATAATTAGCTTTCAAGTTGAAATCTACCCGCCAACTCTTTCTGTTATTTTGGTGTTGCTGAGAACATCTTCTGCTGAGTGTTTGCTGCATGTTGTTTGTGTCCACAAAGGCGTGAAACTTGCACATCAGAGAAAGGAAGAGCCTATCCAATAGAAAGCAATTGGTCTTGAATGAAGCATTTGATTTTCCTGCGCTGGAAAATCCAATGCTATCTAGATGGCAGCAAAGCGGGGGGGGCTTTTAGCTCAATATGTGGCTTGGCCTGTCACAAAAGCACCTCATTGTCCTCTTAGCCTCCCTGTAACCTCCCACATGCTGCTCCATCTGTCTGGAGTTTGATGTTTGTGGAGTGCAATTTGGATTAGCACCCTTTGCTTATGATTTCATTTAATGTTGCAAATGCTGAAGCTTGCAAGTGCCACATGCTGTAACGTCCCTCTTTACTCTCCGCCCTATGTCTTTTTCTTTCTTTTTTTTTTACAAATATTCAGCCATATCAGCTCAACCACTCTTCCTTCTCACTCTGCACCAGTTCCTCTAAATTTACTCCATAATTATTTCCAAACACATGCCAGCTCAAAGATGCGATAAAACGTGAAGTGTGTATAATCTGTCAGGATCACACATGAAAGGAAACTGCCTTGGGGAGGACTGCCCCTCCACCCTACCCCCCCTGAACTCTCCACACCTCCTTCCTCCTTTATCTCTTTCTCTTTTCTCTTGGCTGCCTCTGTCGACCTGATGAGCATTCTCAATGTTAACACAGATTGAATTTATTATTAAACAGACAGAATCCACTGTTTCCTTTCTGTAATCTGTCAAAGTGCTGAATCAAAGCTACACTGGGTCATTTTGCTATTAAATCTATTGTTAATGTTTGTTAGTTTTGTTTTGTTTGCCAAAATTCTTACTTCTGGCTGAATGTGGCCGTACTGTAGCATATGCTGTAATTTAACCAGTGTTTGGTAAGCTGAAACAGTGTGTGTGTGTGTGTGTGTGTGTGTGTGTGTGTGTGTGTGTGTGTGTGTGTGTGTGTGGGGGGGGGGGGGGTTGTGGGGACAGGAAGGGGGGAGAACTGGTCTGAAGCTGACAGATTAATCTGCCATTTTTTGTGACGTCATTGGCATTCACAGGTTTACCAGATGTTTTTCATAAATGCTGTTTGTATAAATTTATAGAAACCTCCAGCTGAGAGTTGAGAGGATCTTTGCTGTACTATGGCTCCCTGTAACCCCTCCCTCCCCCCCTCCACACTCCCCAAGCCTTCACCTTGTCAACTCGGTGAGTCATCTTTGCAGCTGCCACTGCTTTGATTTTGGAGAAGGGGCGATGTTAGGCAAAAAAGTCCCAGAAGCAAAATGTTTTGTTTGGATATGAAGCATTTCCTCCAGGCTTTGAGTTCCTTTGGGGGAGCTACAGTGACAGTACATGTTCTCTCAATCAGTGTAGTAACATGACGTATGACAACTTAAGCAAATATGACAGTTCAGAATTCCTCCGCCTCCTTTTCCTTCAATGAGTGGACCAGCAGATGTAGGTCTGAGCAACACTCCCAGGCGCTGGGATCGTGGAGCCATTTTAATGATGATGTTTCACCTCACTCAACTGTCTAGAGCAATGACGGAGTCCCTACCTCAACCTCAATTTAGTGACAGAGCTTCATATAAGTGAAAAAAAAAAAGTCAATGGCAGTATTAAGGGTTAGGGAGTGCAGGGATAGAGTATTGTATAATGATGTTCAAAATGTAGTCGTGATGAACACAAGTGCTTTTTATCTTTCAGAATCCTTAATGTGTGTAGCAGACTTACATGCTGTATGTTTTCTCCAGTGTGGGATTAAAATCTACAGTAAGACGAAACAGTCACTGACTGTTTATATATTCATTTATTTACATGTTTCTGGTGTTCATCCATGAAAGTGATGTCAAAGATTATAACCTGCAAAATTATTTAGTTTACAGTTTGTACAAAAGAAAAAGAAAAAAAAGAAGAAAAAATGTGTCCTTCTTGTAAAATAAACATGTATGTATGTTTTTTTTCCATGTGTGTTTTTGGTGTGTTTGCTTAAGAGAGGTGTTCAGATGTGAGGGGGTAGTGTAACTTTGATTCTCGGCGGGTATTGGAAGATTATGCCACTGCAGAGGATCAATTGCGATTGATTTTGAACAGTGACGCATATTTTTTTCCAGCTCCCTGATCGTGGTGTCCTCACTGTGTTCCTGCCTTTGCCCCTGCATTTACATAACCTGACGGCCACTTGACAGTTGACACATCCTCTTCCTCTGTGACTTCCTCCACCTCTTTTGTGAACTTAAATGTGGGTACAAACATCGTTCCGTCCTCTTTGCTCAACGGCAACAAAATAAGGTAGTTTCTTTTTAAATTGATGGTGGTAGTTGATTTTTAAGAGGTGAAATTAGTCAAATTTGTAAGAGGGACTTGCCCAACCAAATCAGGATTTGTAATGTGCAAAATGATCAACAGCTTGAGTTTTTCATTTTGTGCCTCTGCATAGTGGAACAATAAGTCTTCCAACTCTGCTTCTATGTCTCTTATCTTACATGGTTGGAAGTTGTTTCATCAACATTCAACCTCAAGGCAGAATTTAATATAAATCAATATGACTTCCATAGGAAGTCTTGACAAACTCATGACCTCTGAGTTAAACTGTCTGACAGAATTATTCATCAAAGCAATGCTTCATATATCGGGTGAATTGACAGATGTAGAAGTCACTTACGAAACTTCTTTCCTGTCGTTCAGTATATGCATCAAGTAAAGATGAGAACATTAATAACTGGGCATGTTCTCCAGATGTTAAAAGGAAGAAAATACTTTCTTTAATAATTAGGTTGTATTATGATAGACAGTTAAGGCTGAGAGTGGTTGTTAGTTTGTCAAGAAGCAAATAATGATGGAAGCCACCACTTCTATGACAAGGTGAGCAGCACTTAAAATCCCAGGAATTAAATGAAAAATGTACGAGGACATGACTTTTGTTCACACATTAAATATGAGAACAAGTCTGAATGTTCAACAACTTCAAATTATTGATAGATCGTTAATATTATTTCCCAATACTGGATCACAGATAACTAAAATATGGAATATCTGGAGAAATAATTGTTTCTTGGCAACTGCTTAATAACTGGATTTGCATGACAAACATTCCAAGTTACAATTGAGGTTGCCACGGTGACATTGGGTGCAATATTCTCAGACAGAAAACATACTCAAATTTAGCCACAACCACAGAAGAATGAACATAACTCTTGGCTTATTTGTGTGGTGTTTAACGGTATGGTGGTGTACATTTCCTTTGTCCATTCATTCATATAATTCAAATGCCCACTTAATGCATTTCGGGGATTGTAGGGGAGCTGGAGCCTAACATATCTGCTTATTTTTAATGTTTTCATTTCTAAAAAAAAAAAGAAAAAGAAAAAAAAAAATCTGAAGAGAAGGCAGATTCTTTAGTATCCTTCAAAATTTTCTCCCATTCAACTCTATTGTAGCTTTGAAAAATGTGTTTATTCATGTTGATTTTTATACTCAATATTTTTGGAAACATTGCACTAATTTAAAAATTCATAGCAATCATTGTACTGCCAGACAGATCATTTTGGTATTTGAGCGTAGTCATCTCAAGGCATACATTTAAATAGCCAGTCACTTTTGCATGGCATGGCATGGCATGGCAAACAAGGCGTGGCAGGTTATATTAGACAGCACAAGTACAAGACAACTCAAAGTGCTTTGGGCACCTTTCTTGTGTTATTTATTGGCATTTGCATGTAATTTTAAACCATTAAAATAACTAATAATAGGGATTGGGGTAAAAACGCAATGGAGGCAGTTATCCTTTAGTAGTACAAAATATGAAATGTTATAAAAAGCTATGAAAAAGCTTGCCAACATATGAAATGACTGAAATGGGCTGCATTTGAACCACATTTATATGATAAAAGAATAATTGTGTGCCAAAGTTTGAAGAAGGTGCTTTTGTTGCAAAATGATTTAAATGCAATGAGGTCAGGCTTCAGCGGTGGGGAACCTTGGTCCTCGAGGACCAGTGTACTGCAAGTTTTAGATGTTCCTTCTGTTGAAACAAGGAATGAGTCACAGAACTTCATAAGCTGTTAGATCCAGTTTTAGTCAGGCATGTTGGAAGAGGGAAACATATAAAACCTGGAGGACAGTTGCCTTTAAGGACCAGGGTTTAAAGCATTCCCACACACGATTAATCACCAGGAAGCAGATCCTGTATTAATGAATCATCAGGTATTTTATTCTTTAACGATTACCTGAACATTACTGTTTCTGTGCAGGTATGATAATAATATACGAGCTATTACCAAACCCTTCAGTGTCCCTAAAGAAATGTGATGTAGATAAATCTAGACTCTAAATACACTTCGTACTGACCTTAACAAATTGATAAGTATTGCTTCACCTCTGGGGTGGAGAAACATATTTTTAAGTATTCATAAATGAATGTTAAGTTCAGCTAGTGGGCTCATGAAGAAATCATGAAGAAAGTGCTCTAGTATAGTCCATTCACTGATATTCATGAGCTAAACATAACTTAGTGATTCATTAATATATAACTCAGTCCATTCTGTAGCAGCTCAAAATGATAAATTCTACTATGGAAATAATACGCTCCCCCCCCCAACTTTATTTATACCTTTTTCAAAGAACCTTTTTTTAAGATACATTTGCATCAATTATCAGGGGGGAAATACTTAAACATTTTTTACAATTAATTAATTATTAAGTTGTTCCTGATTTGTTTCATAGATCGTTTTTTCATGAACCTACCATTAATTAATTATAAGATACTTGATAAATGTGGAGTTAATAATTAACTACTGGCTGCCCAGCAGCTAAATTCCTCTTTCTTTCTTTCTTTCTTTCTTTCTTTCTTTCTTTCTTTCTTTCTTTCTTTCTTTCTTTCTTTCTTTCTTTC
>JAOXYM010000016.1:14679868-14696362 GCA_028567055.1 Leptatherina wallacei | reverse complement strand
AGGACTTAGAAAATAATAGGAATTTAACAATATTAAATCTAACAATATTAATCAATGAGCTAAAACTGATCAATAAGTGATAAAGCAGAGACAACAATTGATAATAATATTGTTAATATCTACACAGCATCGAGAAAACCACACAACTAAACCAGGGGTGTCAAACATAAGGCCCGGGGACCAAAACCGGCCCGCCGAAGGGTCTAATCTGGCCCACTTGATGAATTTTGTAATAGTTACTCTATAATGTGAAATACTGAATTTTTTGGTTCCAGATGGCTGTGACTGAATGTTTTGTGATTGTTTTAGATCCATTGTCGTCTGGAATTTGTAATACATGTTATTATTATAAAAAATATAAATGAAGTTTTAATACAAAATAAAAATATAAAATAGGTTTGATATATTAAGAAAAAAAAATTCAAATTTAAGAATTAGAAAATTTGATTTATTGTATATATTGATATAAGTTATATTTCTGTTTAAAAATTAACACATATTGAAGATGAACACACGGAAGATTATTTAGGCCACTGAAGAAAAAAGAAAATTGGAATTCTGATTTTTTTTTCAGAATTCCATTTTTTTTTCTTCTGTATATAAAATTAAATAAAATTTAATTTAAAACTGAGGAAAAAACATCTCAATATTATACTGGTACGTCTTGGCACTAAAACAAGGAAAATGTGGAGTTTTCAGGATTTTTAGACTATTAAGTTATTTTACTGGTCCGGCCCACTTCATAGGAAATTTTGCCGTTTGTGGCCCCTTAACTAAAATGAGTTTGACACCCCTCAACTAAACACTTAAAAAAAGAAATCAATTAAAAACATGCAGGCAGAAGTCCACATATGCATCAAAGCACATGTTACACACAAAACACAAGCAGGTTATATGTTTTTGGTTGCTAATTTTCTATCAAAAAGACTTGACACGGTTTGTTTGGCAGCACCAGCATCATCAGCAGAACTTCTATACATCTGACATCAGGAGTGTTTCTGTTCATTCATTTTCTGTTCCTGCGTTGACTTTCCCATCTGGGTAGGTTGCTAGTCCATCATAGGGCTGGCACAGAGACAAAAAAAGGCATGCACTCTTCATTTAATTTAGGATCACCAATTAATTTCTGTGAAGAAAACTGGGAGCTGCATGAAACTCACACAAGCATGAAGAGACCATGCAAACGCCACAAAGGATGGACCCAGCTAGCGAAGACATGAAGCAGGAACCTTTTGCCCGTCTTATGCTGTATTCTCAGTATTCACGAGGTTGTGCTCTAATGTCAATAATACACATAATATTGCATTTCATCTAATTCATCACATTAAATGTTACATGTTTGAACTTTAAACGTTCATTTTTAAACAAAGGAAAGAATCTTCCCTTGTCTCATGTTTTTATGAACCTGTATGATGTAGGCTGGAGATCAGTTTGTTCAGGCAACATGATGTTCAAACATTTCAGCTTTTCAGTGTGAGAAAGATGTATTTTCACTTCTTGTACACACATAAACACAGAAAGACAAACATTAGCATAAAAAAGAGGAAAAAGGTGGAATAATTCTCCCAGACCTCATTATGCGACCTGCTTCGTGAGCGTGAGAGAAAAACATTGGCGTTCTGATCGAAGGAGCCAAAAAGAGGCTGACAAGCAACAGGATGTCAATTACACAGCAGCAGTGAAATCCACACATTGTGTAGGCTTAAAGCTGTCAACTGTCAATAGAGAGGAATGCCAGACAGTCGTGCAGGAGTCTGCAGGGGAAGTGTCTGTGTGTATGTGTGCATGTGTGCATGTACGCATTGTAGCTGTAATTGGAAACATTCATCCATGCATGCGTGCTGCACAAGCAAGCCTTCATATAAACACACACTCAGCCCCTTTAACAGCAAACTGATAATAAGAAGGTTGGTTCAAATGTGGGCAAATGCAATTATTTCTAGATATTTTCTGCATTGGCACTACTGTTATACATGCTGTAATGTTCTGCCTGCTAGTGTACATTTGCATTTGCTTTGACATTGTTTTCCATTTCTTCTGTACTCCAAGGACCTCTGAATTAATAAGACTCAGAACACAGAGCGAAACAAGACAAAGTTCTTATTTATTAAAATATTTATTATCTGAGCCTGAGCTAAGCCTGTCAGGCTTAGCTATTGATTGTCAAAAGTTTCAGACTAAGCTGCTCTTTGAACTGGAATCCAATGTTTTTATCATCTCACAATACTCAAATTGGTAATAACGTTGCCTGTTTCCGATTCAAGTCCACCTCACGTTACTGAGCACAGTTTAAAGCTCACTTTTGAAATCAGACGTCCATAAAAATAGTTTCTAAGTCTGTAACTTGCTTTGTTGACCTTGGATGTTGAATTTTATGAGCTCGCAGGTAAGATTTCCCTCTTATAAGTAGACACTGCTCACAAAAAAGATACAGCAAGATGAAATACACCCACCAACATAAAATGTGGCACAGTCATTAAAGCATATGTCTCTGTATATAGATTCATATAATTTCAATGAAAAAGTTGTTGAATTTGAAATAAAAATCCCCATTAATCAGCTACAAACATGCTAAATCTCATCAAAAGTATCTTTAGATGAGTCATAAACTTTGCTCATTATTGATAAGTTAAAAGCAAAATGTCTCTTTTAGCCATTCTAGTGCAGTTCTGAGCGACTTAGTCATTTTTCTCTGTCATATTCTTTATGAATTTGCAATTACTTGAACCAAGATTAAAGATCATAACATTTGGTACATATTTTCAATTACTTATACCAACTGTCTTAACTTTATATCAGGACATGAAAGGGCAAAATAATATTGTGACTGCTGCTCTTCCTCTCAGACAGATGTGTCTTTCTAACCATCTGCAGCTCAGACTTCTGTAATCAATGGAAAGCTGTTTTGACTGATGACAGGGCCCCTGGCTTCCACATGCTTTAATTGACTAACCTCTGTAGATTTTTCCAATTTTACACCCAAAACCAGCATAAAAGAAGGAATGAAGTAGCACAATGAGCAATTATCAATGCATTAAATTCAACTTAAAGACTTACATGGATGATTTCTTCAGATGATCAACATTTCTATTACACCCATGTTTCACTCTCAGGGACAGTAACTTTATATTCTTTACTGTCTTAAAAGGAAATCTTCCGAAAAGGACTTCAGAATGTGCAGTGCATGTAGGGGCACACACATACATATAAACCCACCCTTTAGTGGGACATAAGTCAACCCTGATGGGAAGCTGCCATTGACCTTGTGTGTAAGTCTGTGTGTTTGGCCTCTCTGCTGTGTTTCCACTAAATTAAGAATTTATTATGACTTAAAAACCCTATCCTATTTCACGCAGAGAACCTGGATTACCCTTCAAAGCCTGCGGTTTTGGCTCTTTTTATGTTGTAACACTTAATATTTTATGTCAGTGTGACAGTTGGAGCATTTAAGAGAGGTCAGATGTCAAAGTTAGATCCTAACGCTGCATCGATACAGTCCTTGCTGGCAGCTAATTAAATATTCAGTGTGCATTTGTCTGTGACAAGTTCTAACAAACAAAAAATACATTAATCTGATTGAACAAAAGTGGAAAATACTTTTCATATCTCCATTTCATCCAGAATCCCAACTTGTTTGGGCATGCATTAGCAAACATTTGTCCTGGTTCTGCTGATTTGCTTTGAAATTTTAGTCTCAAGTTGACAGGAAAAATAATTCGAACGCAACAATAGAAGTGCAGTATTGGACTATTATCTTAATAACACAAAGTTATTGATGATGGCTTTTTTTATACCACATGACACATCCTCACAATCAAAATACACTTAAATAAGTTTATTCCACTTATTTTGATAGCCTCACATTTGCGCTACAGCATGAGCGGTAGCTGCCCAACCTGGGCCCCAACGTTTCCCCCTCTATTACCCATGCAATAAATACATCTCCACATGAACAAGTAAAGTAGGGAACTACAGGGCTGTTGCAGTGTGGTGTGAAGCCACAGAGCTGCCTCACCAAAGAAAAAAAACATGACAAAAACTAAAGCCTCATGACTTAAGGTTTGTTACAATAAAAAAGACCACAGTCATGATTACAAAGCCTTTAAGTGGCCAGCACTAAAAGTGTTTACACTCTTGCCATAATTAGGAATCAGGCTTTTGTAGACTGCAGTTATAAAGTCATTGGACTACAAAGATTGCAGCTAGATAAACATACATCTCCGACTAACTTATTAGGAAAATAATGAAACATGAAAGTAATGTGCAAGGAGTAAACATAGACAGGAAAGACAGAAAAATGGGTAAATTATGTTGATGAAAGCAGATAATAATGTATGAATCATCATCTCCTGTTCTCTTGTCACATCATGTTTTATTCAGAGGCCTCCTTGATTATGAGCAAACCTCTGTGGAAATGTCTCTCCGCCTGATTCTATCTGTCTCTATATTGCATTAGCGTTGTGAGCCAAATGCATCGAGGAAGGATATCAGATTGCTTACAGAGATGAGACAGAGATGGACTGTGAATCAAAGAGACAGAGCGCCGATGGAGACAGCCCTCGTACTCTTCTTCACAGCTGCTGCCAACAGCAGGCCAGTTTGGTTTCATTGTGTTGCTTCGAGTCTCTGACACTACACAGAAATTCTATCCGTCTCCATTATGATGGATTCACTAATAAATGTTGTGGTTCGGTTTCAAACGGGAGAACCTGTTTTGTGATTTTTGTAAGCCTGTCACTTAACCTGTGAGTTACTTATCCCCATTAAAGATGTCTCTAGAGATATATGCTAGAGAGGCTGTGTGTGTGCGTGTCACTGTGTATTGTTTGGCGTGGCTGGAGGGATGGTAACCAACTGTTGTCTACATATTTTCAATAGTTGTTTTTTTTTGGTGTTTCTTCTGTTTGATCACTCAATGTTTCAGTCTCAGTTGTAGAAAGACTTTGGATGGAAAAGGAACATATTTCATTTTCAATGCATATTTATAAGCATTTATAGGAATAGCACAAGTTGACATAAAGTGAGAAGCATCTGCTGCTGTGTGACTTTTTGTGCGTGTTCTTATGAAAAAGCTCTAAAAATATCTGACCACAACCTTTTATAGGACTCTTTCAAGACAGTCCTAAGGCTCTTTGTAACTCATAAATGTGATCTTTAGGATTCTTGTCATTATTTCTGGACCACTTTATGCTATTTCTGATATTTTGTGAGACACAGAAAAATTTAGGAACATTTAGGAGAGAAAAAAAAAGAAAAAAATCTATAAAATATATTGCTTTTCTCTCTTTTGCATTGGAAATTAGCAGTTCTTTCTCCTGCTTTGTATTCCCTTATATTGTAAATAACTTTTACCACTTTCAAGGTGATGTGGGAGTTCTTTATTTTTCTAACGCAGATTCTTGTGGTTTCATAGATGAAGTGAAAACTATCGCCTTATTAGTGAACTTTGGCTTTGGGTCTCAACTGATGTGTTTAGCCTTAATCACAAATATTTAGTTTGACAAGTTATCAGTGTCTTGGGTTTATCAGGCCACAATGATATTGGAAAAAAATGAGTGCCACTAAGATAAGCCTCAAATGAACACCACTCCAAGCATACACATACAATTCTTCTTACTTTTTATTTCTTTATTTTAAGTTTGGATTCTGCTGCTACAAAGGTTTACGATCCCCAAACGTTCAGCAGTTTTGAGTCAAAAGTTAATTATTGTTGTAAAATAGCTCCCCCTCATGGTCAGATCAGATGCTCGCGGGTGCTTTTTGGTCTCCTAACTACAGTAGTTGAGAGTATATTTTCTGATCATTTTACAGTGCCTGCCTGCAGTTGACCATATTTATTTTGACATTTATTAAATTTGATTATTTCCTTAACAGAAAATTCTGTATCTGACTTGAATGCAGCAAAGAAATATGAAGAAGATATATACAGAAGTAGTGAACACCATGTGAACACTGTCCTCCAACAAGCCTGGAATTTGAAATGAATGAAAAACTGTTTCCTTGTTTATTTTCTTTGTAAACCAGTGAGCAATTCTTTGGAATATATTTCTGTGTCTCATGTGTACACTCCTCAATGGGTTTGAAAGTTGAGATTATCTGCACACAAAATCTCTTCAAAATAGAAAATATCTTAATATAGTCAGTTTGCTAATTCGGCCATGCATGCCTCACATAAAAGGAGGAAATGATAATTAAATCGGGTTTCATTCATGTTGTTTCGGAAGGTAAACCACCTGTTAAAAGCAGCTCCGTTTCAAAGAGGACAATTAATGGAGAGAGTATAAATTAAGAAATATCATGGGATTTTTGTGCCTTCTTGTGCCGTCTGCTGAGCAGAGTAGATAAAGTCAGCCAAAATGAATTAGTAGGCTATATCTTTGGGTAGAATTTTATAACATGTTGTCGTCTCCTTGTTAAAAAAATTACTCAATCTTCTCTGCACTACAGTGGAGTCATTGTTCAGTAACTCTAGGCAGGCACACAAACACACAAAATCATTTCCCAGAAATTAATTGATTAACTACTGTGTGAAAGATCCCTTGAAATTATAGCATAATTCATGGAAAGATGGCCATAATTCAGAGCTAATATTTGGAAATGGGTTTGATATTCTTAGCTGGGGTGGGGTCTTTTCAAATGTTGGGAAAAAGGTGGGTTAAAGTGGATCAGAGTGTATTAAAGCCTCCCTTTCTATTCACAAGCACATGCAACTCATGAAAGATAATATTTCAGAAGTAAAATACTATTTTCTTTAATCTGTCTTCATTAGATAACAGCTGTCATACTAAAATGACTCCAGAAAGCTGTTAGTGTTATTGTCATCAAAGGTCCAAGCAGAGCTCCCTGTAGAAAAACATGGTGATTAAAGGACATTATTCAAGATGCAAGAAAATTCTATTGGTCAATTCTACAGTTTGTTTGGGGGGGGGTTAAAAACAGAAAACTCACACCTGACATAGGTAGACTAAATAAATGTATGTTTTTGAACATCATCCTAAAGTTGTTGTCTGTGGAACCAAAGAAGTAAAACATAAAATTAGACGGAAAATGTTGAACTGAATCCTCTATTCCTGGATTAATACAATTAGCCAGTAGGTGTCGCTGTGTCGCTGTGATGTAAAGATGGAGGAGTTTGTTTTTTTTATTTAGATGCTTTTCTCCAAAATCTTCTCCTGACAGAGAAGTAAAAAAAAAAGGTCTAATTTCTCACTGATATTCTTTTTGAATATGAAAATATGACAATGCACATGTTTTTCAGAGATCTGTTTCTTTTGTTTATAATAAATGATCAACATGCTTCTTTAGTTTAATATCAATCAGAATTGAGTTGATTTTTAGATTAGTTTTTTTTTATTGTCAGAGGCACAAAGAGAGCTTTGCTTTAAAAGCAGAGATGAACTGGACCTCCTTTGTTTGTTCATCATTGTTCTTCTTTCCTGTGAAAATAGTCATTATTTATAAGAATGTGATTCATCCTCAAGCAGGATGTGGTTGAATTTCTTTACTGTTTAGTTTCAAAGCTGATATTATTATTTTCTTTTTACACTGACTGTCTCCGATTGTGTTTTTAGTTCCTGTCAGGTTGTTGTGTTGCAGCAGTCGTCACTGCATCAGAATCAAGTCATGCACAGTCCGGTAGTCATTCATACTCTGACCACGTACCTCAGACTTTATGCCTTCTCTTGCGGCTGTAGGTGTGTTTGTGTGGTTCCTCACTGATAATTACTACAGATTTCTCTTGGAAATACGCATACGCAATGAAAACCATACAGCTGCTGTTCATACACATGTGGTGTGGCTTGAAAAAAAGAAAAGAAAAAGCAAACAAACTTCAATATAAACTGATTAATTACTGGATATAAAGCATGCCCCATTTCTTTATAGACTGTCAGGAAGATAGATGAACTGATATACTAAAATGCAATCAAAAATAAAAATTCAGTGGATAAAAGGAATTTATACCATTCCAATGAGCTTGAAATTCAATATTTGATTAGACCACATTGTTTCTTCTACGCAGTCTGAGCTCTCTTAGATAACTTTTCTTATAATATTTCAAGCAGTTTTCAGGAATAGTGGTCCACGCTTTTTGAAAGATTTTAAAGGCTCTGCATTGGATGTTGTTGGCTGCTTTTTGGTCCTTTTATGGGTCAAGATGGCAACACTGCTTGGGTGCAAGGCTCTGGTGAGGATTCATCACTCCACAAGAACTGGTGCCGCTGATTTTCAGTCCAGTTCTTGTGTCATTTGGCATACCTCAGCATTTTCTCTGTTTCCTTTTCTTAAGATTGGCTTTCTGACAGCCACTCTTCCATGGAAACCATTTCATCCAGCAGTAGATGGATCAATTGAAAGTCCTGATGCATCTCCCAGGTCCTGTGTTAGGTGAAATATATAAATATACAGTATATATATATATATATATATATATATAAGCCTAAAAGCTAATAATCAGAGTATATAAAGCGTCATTATTCATCGGTCACTGTTTTATATTTTTTTAATGAGCATTATACAGTAGACTTGGTTCATTGTGCATATCTTTAACATTCTGTTAACTTGTTATAAGAAGTAAGTTGAGTTGACAAGCACATTTAGGAGTGTAAATAAACATTTACATTTGTATTAACATCAATATAAGCATTAGTTAGTGTCTAAATCCCTCAGAGAACCTTAATTGGCTGTTGTTTCTCTCATAAATAAAGTTTTATGTCGGGCATCAGTCTGCTTCAAAGCAGCTTTGAGCAGCCACAGCAGGAAGATACACATGTTACAAATAAGATTAAATATAGCTATGATGAAATGTCCCAGTGTGGTAAAGTTTGACAGTGACAAACATGCAAAATACCAAGACATTTCAGCTGGAGCAGCCAAATGGAATCCTTCCATCATACATTTCCATTATGTACTGGGGGGCTTTTCCTGTTACATCAAAATGTCATCTGAAGAGAAAGAAAGGCCTGTTCTTTTAAACACACACACAGTGACTGAAGGGCTGATTTTAGAATGTGCCTGTAGCAACCACTTGACAAGAGATTGCACTTTAAAAGCAGCCAAAATTTATTTCTTGTCAGATTCTTTCCTTTAGTCCCAAGAGAGCAATGTTCCCAGACCACAATGTGGCTGTGCATGAGAATCAGTTTTACTCTGGTCTTGTGATGAGTGTGAAAACATTTTTCTTTGCATTCATGGAAATCTTAACAAATATAGATTCTTTTTGGAGGAAGGGGGTCTTAGTAATATGCATTATATGGCAATTTTACTAACTAATAAATAACCAATAATAACAGTTTTGTCCTATTTAACTTTTTAAAAAGCCCCATTAGGTTGGAAGTTTTAATTATGAAGATATACAGAAGCTTCACAGGCCTACTGGCAAGGAACTGATGCTCGTTTTAAGTTACTAAAGCACTAGAATGGTGAAAACATTGGTTTGATTGTACTTTAGTTACCTCTGCTGCCAGGCTAACTCTTGACCATCCAGCACACTGACAGATAGCATTTAACAGACTGATAAGACTTATGATGCTCCCTGACAGCGGTCTTCATTTACCTTCCTCTTCTTTCCTTCAATTATACATTCTTGCCTGTGAGTATTGTTTCTGAATTTATTTGGGGTTTTTTATCCTCTGAAGTTTCTTGTTTCTGCTGGTTTTTTTTTACAAATCTGTACCACATGGTGGAAGAGGGTGTAACTTGATAATATGAACAAGCAAAGCAGTGCATGCGTCAGTTACACTTATGATAGGAGTTGATGTTTGTTGTTTAGACAAGCTGACAGTAAGATGTGCACATCCTTGCAGGGTCATATAAAAATGATTGATAGGATTCATGTTTCCAACAAAAGGTGTGTTTTTGTTGTTTTTATCAGTATTTTGAAGTTCCACATTGCAGGTTGATCAAGAAATCAACATTTGGAGAATTAAACACATGCTGATTGGACAAAAAAAGAAGAAGAAAAAAGCAGCAATCAAATAAATAAATAAATACATGCTTTTCACTAGTCACATGGTATTTAAGGCAAGAAGTACAGTATCTGGATGGATGGATGGATGGATGGATGGATGGAGTACAGTATCCAGTAGGTAGGAAAGCTCAAATAATTTTTCTCATTAATTCATTTATGCAGAGTTTGGTAACATTGCCTAATTGACAGCACTGATCATCTAAAAAAGACGAGCACCTGAATGAGTGACTTTAAGATTTTAGTTCCCTTCCAAGAGACTGGATGCTCAACCAACCCAGTAGGAGGAAACATAAATAGAAGCCTTTTTAATGTCCCAGTCACAGTGAGATTATCTGGGTGTAGCTTAATTACTAGATGCTCTTGGAGTGGCAATTCTGATCAAAGGAGCTTTCCCTGCTTTCTCTCCTCATAATCTTAAGAACTGTCTGAGTCCATTAATCTGAACATCCTCATCATTTCAGGTCTGTGTTGACACACTCAATCCCTGCTTTCCAGACTTGATGCTGTGGATGCGTTGGTGTTTTGAGCAAAGTCATAGTTCTCTCAGCCTTGAGGTGACACTTTAATGTCTCTTCCAAAACAGAAAGAGAAGCAATAGGCTGGACATTACGAAACAGACAGAAATGAAACTGTCAATAGGCAGATGGATGCAAACAGGACTGTTCTCTTATGGTCACGTGTTTAAAATGCGATACCTACATTTTTCATGTCAGTACGATACCATTAGGTTATGGTACTTTTTAATCGATACCGATACTTTTTTGCCCCTTGAAGGATAAGGTTTAAATATTGAATAAGTATTTTCAAAATAATGAAATTACATCATGCACAGTACCTCCATCAGGGTCACCCTAATGAAGGCAGTGTGCCGCAACGCGCAGGTGCATTTTAACTTCACCATGCATTAGCCACTTTTAATAAAGGTTTTTTAATATTTTTTTTACCTCAAGAGTTTCTTTGTTATCACACTAGTATTGATTAATATCAAAACCAACATTGGTATGTAGATTGATCTGCCCACTATCCATCAGAGGGAAAGCATTGACAGGGTTTCCCTACACACGTCATCCCTGTCTCATCTTGGACCAAGTGTTCAATAAAGGATACATTTCTTACTTTGTGTTAATATCTGTTAGGTAACGGTTTAGGTGACATAAGATTATGATGTAATGTAAAGTACACCAATCTGTAATGACAGTAGCACTCGCAGCTACATCTGTATTTGTATGGGAATGTTTGAGGGAAGGGGTGCTTGTGCAAGGGGAATAATGACTGTGTTACTGATTTCATACATTTGTGTTAAAATTAATTCTGAGAAATGTTTTTTTAGGTGTAATTTTGTTCTTCGTCTTTTCGTTAACCAATTCTGATACCCGGAAGTTCCCGTTGCTTAGTAACCGTAAGCAACTCACTGATTGGTGCTGAATTAGTTGACCTTTTAACAAATTTTCTTGTGTGGTGAACTTTGACTCCAAGTGAAAGTTACCTTGGACATCAGTTTTTTGCCAGCCTTCCAACGAAGAACAGAGAGGAGGTTTGAGACCTGCGGAGGCCGTTTCGAGGACCGGAGACATGGAGGCGACCGGATCATACCACCGGTTTTGGACTCTGCTCCCAACAAAACCTCAGGCCGGTAGGATCTATGACCCCTGTACTAAAAGTTGCTGGTTATATACTGAGTGTCTTCTAAACAAGTAAACGAGATAAATTGGTCTTACTTTGAAGCCCAATCTGAGTGTCTTTAGCGTTAAAGCTAAACACCTCTCCATCCCTTTAAGTTAAATACACCCTTTTTGCCCATAAAATATTTCACAGGACAAACTATTTTCCACTCTCTTTCTAATATAATTACCTCACTATCAAACCTTTCTGATATGCTGCGCTGGTTATAGTAAAGTATCACGAGATTACTTTACCATATACATGTTTTGACTTAAATGTGAATTGTCTGTCTTTTCTGGTGTCCAGCGATTTAATAAATTTTGGTTTATTTTAATCGGTCGTTGTTGAGTGTTTCATGACAACATTGTGGTCAGTTCATATGCAGAACTCTTATGAGACTGAGGATAATTTGTAGCTAAATAATTAATGGTTTTTCCAAATCTTCCAATCCTTTAACAATGTAAAAAGGTTCGCTGGTGCCCCGATCAATTTGAATGTTAAGGTAAATATTAATATCTTGCATATTAATGTTTATATTAATATTCCCATATTCAGAATCCCTATTACCGCTTCACTCTCTAACGTTCATTTGTAGGAGTATTGTTTATCATCAGATCATTTCCTATAAAACCTGGATGGTTTGATTTACGGGAAAATATAACGTTATCCTCCTTTTATTAATTTACTGCTGATATTGGTAGAAACAAGTCTTACACTGAACAATCAATGCGATCGCATTGACTCAAGAGTCAGCAGTACTGACACAGGAAGACTCCCGATCTAGTCTGACTGGAATCCAGTCCGCATGCAGAACTCAAATCCTCAGCATTACAGCACATTTTCAGGAAACCAACATGAAATGGAGACATTTAAACTGTGACTATGAGCAAAACAACCATGAGAAGGCTGCTTCTCTTTCCCATGGACCTGAAACATGTTAGATTATTGTATACAAAAGCTAAACAGCCTAAACTTTTTCAACAGATTTAAAAAAGCTTGTTGCACAAATCTTTTTACACTGAATCCTTTTTCAAAATGTCAAGACAAAATCGCTAGCTGAATCTCCTCTCAAAAACCCACGATTTCCTAAGCGTTTGGAGCCCTTTTAAAATCATTGAGTGACAAGCCCGGCCCCTTTGAAGTTACTGCGAGGTCCTCGACACGCTCAGATGACACAACAATGCCTCAATTGGAGTGGTAACATGACTTTTGTCACGCTGAATCAAAGCATCCAAAATTGATGGTGACACTTCCGTGTTACATGCTCCACACATACCTGAGCAGACGGGCTGAAGTATAACATCACTAGTGCTTATGTAAGCTTTTGAGTTTGTTCAAAACTGGGTTTTTTATTTACCCTCAAACGATTCAAAGCCTGCTGTGTCCAGCTGCCTTAATGCTTGGTCCCTTACATTTTCCACCCAGACTCTGGATAGCTGGCTCCAGTTTAGGAGGGAAAGCACTCAATGATGGCAAATCCAAGACAGGTGAAGGGCCTCTTCCACACAAGAGCAGACAAACTGGATCCAATTGGAGCACAGTCCCGGGCAAGTGTCAGGCAATCAGTCAGTCACAGATGTGTTGCATGAATTAATCAGCAACTGCATGCCTCTGAAAGTCTGGAATAAAGGAGAAAAACAAAAGAAAACCCCAAAGAAAAACTTGCAGATCCCAACAAATAGTTACAGCAAACTAAAATACTGAACTTTTAGGCTTTACAAATAGAAGAGTAAGATGAAAGTTTGAAAAGATATTGTCATTTCACATTGTTTTAAAAACTGAGGCACACAAAATCTCATAGTTTGTGAATTATTCATAAGATTTAAAATTTTCTAATTCAAGAAAGCGTCATATCTACATCATCATTTGACATTTTGTGTGTTTTGAAGCTGTAGATTAAACAAAATATATCCAGATTTGAGTGTAATAGTGTTGCTTTGACTATATAGACATGTTTATACTCTTTTGACAAATGTGGGTGAGAGAAAACAAGAAAATACATGCCAAGTGAGCAGAAATTGGTGATAGCTGAATTAGTTTAACCAAAGCATCTCATAAGATATAGTTTTCTGTGTGTAAACTGTACACTTTCATATACATCTACTTTTTGCTAGTCTTTATATCTGAATTGTATTCTATTCAGTAGCATGTCTTTCTTTTGGCTACGTGGTTTAAAATGGGAACATTCACACGTATCTACCTAAAAACATCTGCATTTAAACAGATGCTTTACCACTACAAGTCCTTGTGACTGAACTGAAATGTGCAATTTGAACACAATGAGCACACCTTTTTCTTTGCTGTGGTGGACATATTTACATGTAAAAAATTTTACTGCCATGATTGGTCCATGGCACCACTTTTGCACTTTGCAATTATTTACTGGTCCTGTGTGTTGTGGATGTTGATCACCTATTCTCTGCAAGCTCAAACATAGGTGCAGCCCATAATAGCCAGCCATATTAAGTTAACATGGTTATTGGTAGTTTTACATCTCAAATCTAACTAAATTGAAAATGAAACAATATCCATCCATCCATCCATTTTCTGTACCGCTTAATCCACGCAGGGTCGCGGGTGGGCTGGAGCCTATCAAGTATCAGGCGAGAGGCAGGGTACACCCTGGACATGTCGCCAGTCTGTCGCAGGGCCAACACAGAGAGACAGACAACCACTTACACACACACACTCATGAAACAATATACTAAATGAATAGAAAATAACCTGTGGTTTAACAATGAACTCACAAAACACTAAAACCTTTGCAAAATTAGAGGCTTAATTCACTTTCACGTTGCAGCTTCAGATTCTGGTCCTGTTTATTGTTTGATAAGACACATCCTCATGCATGTTATCAGAGTGTTTGCTTAGAGATGTTGAGTCATATGTGAAATACTGTGGTTTCAGAAACAAATGATATTTTACTCTGCCAAATGGGTTGTAATTTTTGGGCCAAGTTAGAGTTTCGTGACCAAGCAAATATTTCCATTTTCAAAATCAATCACTAACTTAGAAATAATAATCCACCAGCTCTGAATTGATAAACTAACATTTGCTGCCGAGAAAAATCAGTGGTCAATTTTTTGATTTTATTATTACATTTAACACCAACACAGTAGGTTGTCATGTTGCCTCTTTGGTATGTTTCTCACTGCATTATAGAGTGCTAAGGTTTTTATGTCATATTTTGTACCGTACCATACCGTCCTCTTCCGCTTATCCGGGTTCAGGTCGCTAGGGTTGCAGCCTGAGCAGGGAAGCCCAAACTTCCCTTTCCACGGCCACATCAGCCAGCTCATCCGGGATCCCGAGGTGCTCCCAGGCCAGCCAAGAGATGCAGTCCCTCCAGCGTGTCCTGGGCCTACCCCGAGGTCTCCTCCCAGTGGGACATGCCCGGAATACCTCCCCAGGGAGGTGTTGAGGAGGCATCCTGACCAGATGCCCGACCCACCTCATGTGGCTCCTCTCGATGCGGAGGAGCAGCGGTTCTACTCTGAGCCCCTCCCGGATGACCGAGCTTCTCACCCTATCTCTAAGGGAGTGCCCGGCCACCCTGCGGAGGAAACTCATTACGGCCGCTTGTATTTGCGATCACGTTCTTTCGGTCACTACCCAGAGCTTGTGACCATAGGTGAGGGTAGGAATGTAGATCGACCGGTAAATCGAGAGCCTTGCTTTTTGGCTCAGCTCCTTCTTCACCACGACGGACCGATGCAGAGCCCGCATCACTGCAGACGCTGCACAGATCCGCATCGATCTTTCGCTCCATCCTTCCCTCACTCGTGAACAAGACCCCAAGATACTTGAACTCCTCCACTTGAGGCAGAACCCCATCCCCAACCCAGAGAGAACACTCCACCTTTTTCCGGCTGAGGGCCGTGGTCTCGGATTTGGAGTCGCTGATTCTCATCCTGACCGCTTCACACTCAGCTGCGAATCGCTTCAACGAGAGCTGGAGATCATGGCCCGATGAAGTCAACAGAACCACATCATCTGCAAAAAGCAGAGACCCAATCCAGAGGCCATCAAACCGGATCCCCTCAACACCTTGGCTTCACCTAGAAGTTCTGTCCATAAACATTATGAACAAAATCGGTGACAAAGGAAACAAGTCTGACTTATTGCCTGAAATACGGACCGGAGGTAGGAGTCGAAGCTCCTTCTGACAGGAGACTCTGCTAAAAGTTCCCAGGAGACCCTCACTGCACATTTAGGCTTGCCGGGCCTGACCGGCATCCTCCCCCACCATCTGAGCCAACTCACCACCAGGTGGTGATAAGTTGACAGCTCCACCCCTCTCTTCACCTGAGTGTCCAGGACATGCGGCCACAGAACCGTTGATACGACTACAAAGTCGATCATGGAACTGCGGCCTAGAATGTCCTGGTCCAGGTGCATATATGGACACTTTTATGCCTGAACATGGTGTTCGTTATGGACAATCCATGACGAGCACATAAGTCCAGCAACAGAACACCACTTGGATTCAGATCAGGGGGGCCGTTCCTCTCAATCATGCATCTCCAGGTCGCATTGTTGTCGCCCACGTGGGCATTGAAGTCCCCCAGCAGGACGAGGGAGTCCCCGGGAGGAGTGCCCTCCAACACTCCCTACAAGGACCCCAAAAAGGGTGGGTATTCTGAACTGCCGCTCAGTGCATAAGCACAGACAACAGTCAGGACCCGTCCCCCCACCCGAAGGCGGAGGGAGGCTACCCTCTCATCTACTGGGGTGAACCCCAACACACAAGCACCAAGCCGGGGGGCAGTATGCCCACACCTGCTCGGTGCCTTCCACCGTGAGCAACTCCAGAGTGGAAGAAGGTCCAGCCCCTCTCGAGGACACGGGTTCCAGAGCCCAAGCCG
>JAOXYM010000016.1:14577094-14591878 GCA_028567055.1 Leptatherina wallacei | reverse complement strand
GCCTTCAGGCAGAGAGAGGTGCTGGATGAGAGCCAGAGGAGCGCGTTTTAAAATAAACTTATATTATCGGCTATCGGTGGGAAAAACGGCCGATACGATTATCATAAAATTGCCCAAAATCGGCCGATATTATCGGCCATGCCGATTATTGGTCGATCCCTAGTAAGAATCTCCCTTTTGAAAGAATAAAACCAACAATGATTTCAGCACAGGGTGGGGCAGGGGGTCCATGGCTTTTAAGTATATCCACAAAGGGGGTCCTCAAGAAAAATAGGTTGGCAATCACTGCCCGACAACACCTACGTCACCGAAAAGAACAGTTGTTTCTGAATGTTTTGGTGGGAACACAGGTATTTTTCCTCTGATCCATGACTTTTATTTTCTGGCTATACTGAAGAACCATGTTCCACCAGTTTACTAAATCTTCCTAAAAGACTTTTCCAGTCAAACAGGAGTCAAATTTAGCCATTAGCAATCCTGCAAGCAGTAAACCCTGAAGGTTCTCCTGATAATCTTATTTACATGAAAGCGTAAATATGCAAGTTTCCAATTTTAAAACTCCGTGCCTCTGGTTCAATTTGATGGCTCACTGACGGTCATCAAGCACATTTATGAAGCCATTGTTGCCCCGCAGTATCTCAGTGCTGAGATAGCCCTTATTACAGCTTTGTGTTCCAGCCTGAAGCATCACACGGCAGCTGCATTTTGCTTTACAGCACCGCGTCACACACCAGCAACTGGATATCAACACACCATTGATGATACAGCGAATACACTTAAAAGGTCATTATCAGAGGAAGCGAGGAAGAAAAAACAGAGCAAGTGACAGAGTAAGGGATAAGACAAAGTTCAACATGGGACAGATTTTTACTGGCTGGAGAGAGCTCAGAGAAGAGACAGGAGGCAAGACAGCCTTCGTCAGGGGATCCCAAAGAGCAAAAATCTGCCAAAGTTCAGCAGTGCCCCTTTAAATACTGAAAAAAGTACGACTAGAAAACACTTTGCTATCTTATTAAACCTTTCTCCTTCTTTTTAATATCAGTTCATTTTTAGAAACTTAAAATGGTGCAATTGTGTAGAAGCTAGCAGGGAACTCCTTTCCTCTTTTCCACTTTAGCATTTTACAAAAACAATAATAAAGCAGAAATGTTGCATAAAATGATGAAAATATTTCAGATGTAAATCTGCCATTTGGTGCCGAGGTTGTCTGGTGTGTCTTTTTACATCATTGAACATGCCTGAACAGCAGTAAAACAACAAGCTCAAAGTTTAGAAAGCAGCTTTAGATTCAGGTCACAAATCTGTTGGCTCATCTCTTCAAACAAGTCTTAATCTATTAAAGCCGTTTGTCTTGAAAGACAAAACCACAAAACTCGATAAGACATAACCTCCTTTCCGTTCGCAGGTCTTCAATAAACTGATCAGCAGCTCAGAGTGGAAATATGGACGGAAATGTCTGAAAAAACAAAACGAACAATCTGGAACCGTAACTTTGAAACGTGACCGACACATTTAATGCATAAAGCCTTCAAATGTGCTGAAAGCGACAATGAGCTCGTCTACTGCCTCATTCTTTTCATTTTCATAATGTGCAATCAGTGCAGCTCTCTATCCCAACCCCACAGATACGCCAAGCGGCTCTGCTCTGCCGCCATGGTAACTGGATTAACAAGCACCAGCGCAGTTACTATGGGATGTCAGGATGATAAATGACAGTCTGTCTGGCATCAAATCTGTCTCCTAATCTCAGTTGGAAAACAAAGGACATGGCTGGGAGACAGCTTAGATGAATGAATGTGTGAATGAATGGAACATCACAGGTGTGTGCGCGTGTGCAGATACTGTATGTGTGAGGAAGGGGGTGGGGGGGGGAGGAAAGGGTGTATACAACATAAAGAGGATTTAAGGACGGTATGGATAAACAACATTGAGTTAACAGCAGCAGGAGATTTAGAAAAAGCAGACAGATGCACAAACAAGCAGGGAAGCTCTCTCTGAAACACACACACACATACATACACAAACACAGTTGGTGGGCAGTCTCTCACCTTGTCAGGTGCTTGGCTCTGCAGGCTGCCAACATCCAGTGGAGTGATGAGGGGCACATTTTGAAAGCCATCTTCCACACTTACAGGTTTGGCCCCTTTGTCCTGAAGATTACTCCCCAGTTTCACCATGTTCGACCTTTTATATCCTTTATTTCCCCCTTCTCCTAAAAACAAGAAAGGTTGAGAGAGAAAAAAGGTACTAATGAGCCTTCAGGTCTAGAAACCTGACAAACACAGGACCATTTGATGGGGTGAAAATGTGATTGAACAATCTAAAGAATGAACTTTTAAAGTATATAGTGTTTAATGGGTTGTTTTGATGAGAAAATAATGAATTCTGTGGGGGGATGGTTAGAGGAGCAAACCTTCAGAAATGTGAATTTTGTTTGCAGCATTAACGTATCTCGGACTAAAATTTTACAAACTACCATATTCGCCTCAGCATCATCCCCTCCGTTCTCCACAATAACAACAACAGAAACTGAGAAGCCGCTACTTACAGCTCGTCCTTGTCCGCCTGCTTCCTCTGTGCTGCGGCAGTGCTGTGAGTGCGGAGTCAGAGGCGGAGGGAGCGCAGATGAGGAGCAGGTGAGGCTGGAGGCTGTGCTGCGGTGTCGCTGCTGCTGATGCTGCGGGAAAACAACGCTGAGCCACCGGAGACAAAGTGGATGTCTGTCGGAAGGTTTCCTACCAGCGAAGCAGCCCAACCCCCTAATCCAGGCACAGCCTCTTCTTCTCCGTGTTGCTACACCCGGCTGATGGAGCTGCCGCTAGGGGGATTTTTTTTTTTTTGTACTTATTTATTTTTTTCTTTTCATTCACCCTGTCAGGATCCTCGTTTGTTTGGCTCAAGTAGAAGCAGATTTACTGTTGCATTGAAAGACCACTCGTAAACTCCAGCCTCTGAATAGAGATGACGGAATTCATGATCGTTGTTGTTTAACAATGACGCCTAAAGAAAGCAATTCTTAAAATGTGAATGAAAACTCTTTTTAATTGCCAGCATGTAAAATGACTGTTGTTGTACAAAACAAAAATGCTCCGCTTCTCCAGATTTGAAACCCTGAAAGATTTGCAGTTGCACAACAACCTTGGTTGTAAAGTTTATCAGAGAAAGAAAGCAAGAGGTGGCAGAAACATTTCCCACAATTAAATGCAGCACAAAGCAAACATACTGGACGAGTCCCTCACACCAGTTCATTTGATCCTACACTGCCACCTGGCGATCAAAGGAGTGACATGCAGCTAGCTCACCGGAAGTTGACATCTAGCCGGAGGGCGTATTTGAAAAAAATAAAAAAAACTCGATTATTTAGCTGAATGAAACCACTTCAAGATAGACGAACATGTATCAAGGAGAAGAATCTATCATTTGTTTAAAGTTAGTGGGTTACAGTGTGTTTGATGATAAAGGCAATAATTATATGTATAAACTAAGAACTTATTGCAATATCACAAAAAGATAATTACTAACAAGAGGTAATGTCATAATGACATTAAATAGATAAGGCTGTAGTTTAAGGCCTCAGTCTGTTTATTTACATCTGCCAAGGGTCTATTTTCTGTCACACGACTTCCTTCTGGATCTGTGATACCTGGATACACTGAGGCTATCTGCATTATTAATTACTGGACACTGAAAGAACCAGCCGCAGTATCGGCCTATCATTGTCAGTTTGATAGTGATTCCTTGGCCTGTAATAATGTAATATTAATTAATGTAATATTATATATTAATGTAATAATGCCTGTAAAGTTAGACTGAGTTTTGTTAGTGAAAATATGTGACAACAAAACAATTACAATACAAAAAAGGTATATTTCACAAGCTTTGAAGGAAGTGACAGCACATGAGCCAGTTCAATCCAGAAAGTTTTTTTCTCCTCATTTAGGGCTAAAAAGGCCATTTACCAAAACAAAAGTAGATAAAAAACCCAATTTTTCTTGTAAGCAATCACACCATCTGTGAGGATCTCCAACCATGAGCTCCTGTTAATGTGACGTAACAGCATCTCCTCTAAATTTGTGCACTCAGGTGATAAAACACATTTCTTTCATTTTCATTCTAGATGAAGCCTGAAGATCTATTTTTGGACATTACTGCTATTGATTTTAAAACTTTCAGTAGTAGGCGCAAATGTTTTATCCCACATTGATCTCACATTCATACTAGCAGGTGTAGAGGTGTTTTCTAATATCCCGGTCTCCAGTTCCACATATTTACTTTGTCACTCCGAGCTATGATTGTACCTTTGTGGTCCAGTCAGAAGCCATTTAGTCTGTACTTAAAGCTGGGGGGAAAGGGTCCTGCTGTAATGCAGCCAGCTGGTGGTGTTACTGAGCTTCTGGTCAGCTGGAGGAAACAGGATGTCCTCGTCCTCGCTGGGTTATTTGATTCCCAGTTGGTTTAGTGGTATTCATTCATAAAGTGAATATGTGATTTTGGCAAAAGCCCACGCGGACATACGAACATAAAAGCCAGATAAGTAAAGCGTACCACCTATAAATTCATTCAGCGATGACCCAAACCTGCAGAACTGAACATAACAGTATCCACCAAACTAGCTGATCAGTGAAGTCCAGTTCAGATCAGTTATCTGATGATAAATTTGCAATATGTCTTATAAAGTTTAATTAGATCAGAGCCAATCTCAGCCAATGGTCACATTACTGATGGACACTCAGGGCTCCAATCACACAGCACAGCTGACTGCACCCAGCAGTCACATGAGCGGTGATGTCACTTTCAACCACAAAGAGCTGTGAAACTTTACTTCAGCTTGTTGCTAGGTTACACTTGAAATGATGAACGCCTGCTCAAAAAGAGCTTAAAAAGAAATATGGCACCTCAGAAACAGATGTGAGAATACAGCAGTCAGGGAGATGCGTTAAAGGTCCAACTCGCAGCGTAAATAAGCAGACCACCCACATCATCTCATCACAGTTAAGATTTATTTCATTCAACATTTCACATTACAAATATTTAAAAATTATGCATACTGTTATAAATAGTTGGCTGCAAACAATTAAATAACAGATTTTTCTTTTTCGTTTCACTAGCACTTCTACAGACCAACTCCTAGAAATATGGACATATCCGTATTACATAACTTAATTAGAAAGGAAAATACAAAAATAGGAACTTATAAAGTGAAATGACAATAAAAATTAAGGTGATATCTTAAGTAAAAAATGCTATTAATAAATACAACAACCTTCCCATACACAGTTAAAAACTATTGAAATCTTGCCATTAAGTAACATCATTAACAGACAAATATTTAAATATTTCTTTTCCTTCAGAAAATGTGAACCATATATTGTGGAGCACAATATAGCAATTAGTAAAAACTAGACACTTTAACATATTAAAAGCTTCACCTCAAAAATATAACAAAAATCTGATCAAAATTATAAAAATCAATTATACATTCCAATTAAAAATATACCAATAAACAGCTAAATACATTGTTGACCTAATAATTACAATGCAATCAATCACAGTAGCTTAAAATAAACCAAAAAAAGCAAATGAGCACAAAAACTTTTATGTTTTAAAAATAACTTCAATTATTTATATTAGTACAAATAGTTTGATTTCTTTTCTTTTTTTACAAACACCAGCATGAAAAGGATTACAATAACAGTAGAAAATGACTGTGAAAAACATATTAACATCTTCTTTAATTAAATGTCTGCAATTAAAAATGGCATTAAAGAATTACATTGCAAAGAGTCTTTATCTGGAAAAAGGTTCAAAAGAAGTATTGCACATAACAACTTGAAGTTAACTTGCAACATTTACCACATTCAAGTCTTTAAGCTCCCCTTTCTCCAGACAGGTCTATATAAGATCACCTCCACAGACAGCGGGGACGACTTCTCAAGTCTTTTAAACAGTGTTCTCCACGTCCTGCACTGCCGGATCAGTTTAACGTTACCGATTCTTTTTTTCTTTTCTCTTGCTTTAATTTTTTTTTTTTCTAAATATCTCTATGTCATGTGCATCCTGCAGAGGTCTGCGAATGGGGAAGCAAGGATTAACACGAGGGGGAGGGGTAGATGGGGAGGAGGGGGCGCTGAGGTGAGAGTGGGTTCGAGGGGGGGGGGGTCCTTAACTTAATAGTTGAGAAACATTTGGTGCACATCACGACGATTAGTTTTAATAGCTAATTCATGTACTTGTCATTTTCTCTTTTTTTTTGTCATGCATGCTAAGGATTACAATAGGTGCTAGTTGGCAAGTTCAAGAATATATATATATTTATATATGTATATAGATTTTTTTTTTCAAATATTAAAATATCTAAACACCAAACATCCATTCTTGTGATACGAGATTCAGCGTTAAGCGTGAACCAGATTTTGCATTCTCCTCATAAGTTATGCTCCATCTATGGAGAGGAAACCAAGACAGAAGTTACCATTTCCAACTAGTATAGCAATGTTTAGAGACAATAACATCTAATTCAAATTACAGGTTTGTTTGTTGTTGTTGTTTTTTACTTTCTCGCCATGCTGTTCTTGACCAGACTGACTGGAAACATCAAGTGTAGGAAAAGCTAAGACCAAGTAAGCGACACACTTTGGTCTTTCCTCTGCAGATCTGAAGTCGCATCAACACAAGTGCGCACTTAGTTGTAAAGATTCCTCAGCACTGAAATGTATAAAAAGCATAATTGAAAATAATATATATTGAAATCACTCAACTTTTTTTTTTTCTTAAAATGAACATTTCCATATATGCAGATCTCTCAGTAACAAAAGTACAAAAGCTACCTTTCACAATGTGAAAAATTGAGGTATTGCAAAAAGGAGTTTCCCCATTTGTGAAAAATGTGCCTAAAATGACTGTTGGAAAAAGAAAAAATATTTAGAAAAGTAGTGCATAATAAATGTTTATATGTGCATGACAAAATAATTTAGCTAGAAAACACTGTACCAAAAATCAGCAGGCCATGTATAAAATAATCTTTTTTTTTTTTAAATCTCATTTAACAGCAAATTCTTCACAAAGTGTTTTAACTTCTAAAATGCTCACCCACCACACCCACAAAACTAATGTCCAGGGTGCAAAACTGGTGCGACGACACCACGCCGATATGAGGATTCTCACTAGTGTGTATAATCAAGTTTCTGTACTAACTCCCTGACATTTAAATGCTCGGCTAGAAGGTTGCCACTGAGTGACCTAAAATGTCAAACAAATGTGAGGATTAGTTTCACCTTCGCTGTGGGAATGTGCACTTCATGTTCATTTCCCCAAACTTGCGGAGCTATTTGAGGTTAAAAAAAGAAAAAAAAATGAAAAAGAAAGAAAAAAATAGCTCGTGCCTGACAGCACCCCCCCCGCCTCCACTGTGAGCTGTGGAGTGTGAGGTCTTGTTTGTGTTGTCTGCAAGCCCTGCTGCTTTTCCACTGATGGTCTAATGGTTTTAACTCCACTCTCCTATACATCTGCAGCACTAATATGCTCACTGTACATACTGTATAGATCATGTTCAACGCCAATCTTTGGTTTGTTGGAGTCCAACAGGGCTTGACAGTTGAGCACAACTGGGTAGAAGTGACATCTTCAAGAAAATACATGAAAGAGAAAAAAATTCCTTGAAGTAATGAGAGAAAAATAGGAAAAAAAAATCTAGACAAGAAACAAGCTACAGTATGACCCACTACTGCACAGCCTGCACAGCCATCTTTGGTTCCCGGAAGCCACTGGGTACAGCCAAATGGACCTGCAATCTCTTATCAAACTGCATGTGGGTCACGTGTGTGGAGTAGTAGAGCACACTGCAGAGACTATCTTCATTTATGCTTCAAAAACACTGGATGCTGAGTTGGATTAGCTTGGCAGCAGAAATTACAGAGGGCTCTCGCCAAAAGGGCGGGACCCCTCCACGACTCGAACGTGTGCCGACGATTCGCAAAGCAGATCGACTAGAATTGCTTCTTTCCGGTAAATAAAACGGAGCTCACGAATGGATCCAAAGTAGCACTTTGTCATTTAAGACTCGGGAGAATTGCACAAATGCATTTTAAGAAAATAACAAAGACAGGCGTTTCCTGTTAGGTGGTAGCCCCGTTAAAAACTGCAATACAGGCGCCTTCTCTTGAGGAGTTGTTTTGACCCCTCCCTCCCACATCCTAAAAGATCTGGATCCAAACCCCAGAGAGGAGGTTTTGATCCACGAATGAAGCCCTACTCTCTGTTTGCAGCAGACGCCACAGGCTGACATGAGGTGGGGAAGTGGGCCGCTTTTATCTCTTTACTCGTGTCTCCTGTAGCCTCCCTAAGCCATACATTCCCATAATACACTATACTGTACGATGCTCTGTCCGTACCACAACCCTGGGTTTGATTACAAAAATAAGGAGGTGATGAAGCAAGTGAGTACAAAACTGTGCCAGTTACATCACTCTCTCCCTGTTGCATCACTTCCCTCTGATTATACTTCTGAGGAAAGGAGAACACCAGCGAGAGTTAATGTTTTCTTTCTTTCTTTTTTTTTTTTTTCCTTTACTGTATTCGGCACATTAGCAGCTGAGGTTGAGGTATTAGTTTTTGCATGTCAAAATGGAGATCGAAACCCAAATATGTGTTGCTCAATTTTTCTCGTGAATTTCAAGTAACATCAAAATATTTGTGTGTTCTCGGGAAATCATAAAGACAGGTTCAAGCCATTTTTGATCTGTGGAGGGACGGGGGTGGGTGGGTGGGTGGGTGGGGGGGATCCGGTTCATTCTGCAGCGGGCCCCTTTCCGTTCTTCAAAAGTTAATTTAAGATTCGGCTTTGGTTAATTACAAAGGGTCTAGGTTTCACGGTGACTTCACTCTTACAACTGGAAATAAGTGCACTCTTCTTCAGCAACACCCTTTTTAATTCTTGTTTGCTCTGGAGCATCGATGGCAGACTTAATCTCAGCTCTCAGGCATGAACAGCCAATGACTCAATGGTTGGACAGCGTTTGCTGTCGAGACTTGATACAAAGTAAGGAGTAACAGCTCTGCTACAATACAAGTCCGCTGAACGTTAAATAAGAAGTGTCTTTTTAGGGCCTCTTGTATCAAAATTAAAAGGACATATACACTTTAGAAAAATATGCCAATTGACTAGCAGAGTACCACATCACACATCAAACTTTCCTATAGATTTTTTTAAGAACTAATAAAAATATTTAAAAAAAAAAAAAAAAGTCAGAAGTATAAATAAAAATTATTTTACACATCTTTTTTCCAAGATGGACATATTTGGATATAACTCCACTTTTTCTTTTCCATCTTCTATATATATTTATTTATATATATATATATATATTTATGTATATATATAAACTTTAAAAATAAAAAGTTCAGTGAAATTAGAGCAAAAAAGGAACCAGCAACAGAAAAGTGCATTTATTTGTACAATGATTTGCGACTCCTACCATCACCTGCCCCTCCTGCCCCTCTGTTGCCTCTCCCTCTCCGTCGTTCCGCTCAGTTCCAGCGGAAGGAGATGTGGCGAGGCCGGTCGCCTCCCTCCTTCACCAGGGGTTTGTGAAACTCTCTGCCGGCGCGCGAGTGGATGGCCGCCCAGCAGTACTCGCAGTAGTACTGCAGGCAGGTGACGTTGGCGCAGAAGAACGGCGCGAACTTCCCGCCGCAGCGAGTTCCCTGGCACTCATCGCACAGCTGGTCGTCCAACACGTATGGCTTCACTTCCACCTGCAACCAGAGAGGGCGATCACTGCATTTTCCACCGTAAATCTTCTCATGCCCGCGCACCTTTATTTTTTCGTTAATCAAAAACAACTGACAGGAAAGGTCCATGTGAAAAATGTGTCTTTAAATCGCTATCGCTCTTCTTGTTTCTCTTTGGTTTCAGGCATCACTGGCTGATCTCTTGCCTACGACTGAATTAGATCCACATTAAGTTTCCTCAAACACAAACCATACATTTCCTGCTCTAAATGGTTCACACTAAAAATAAGAAATCAGCTGGTGAATGTAATCTTAGAAAAAGCTAAATATTTATCACAGAAATGGCCTCTTAAACTCATCATTTATTAAAGATGTGTCCAAAACGCAAAACATGATGAAGCATTGTAGGAATAAAAACTTGAACTTAAGCTTGTAGAAGCAACTCAATTCCTTAGTTGTCAAAACAAATTTAAGTCTCAAAAGGAGGAAATTATTATTTTATTTTTTTCCTTTTTTAAAATCTCTTTTTTTCTTTTAAAACATTTCAAGCTAGATGTACAATCCCAACATTGATTTCAAAATGCTGCTCACTTCTTTTCCCCCAAAGCTGAATAGTTGGGGATTGTGCTATTTTTATCAGGTGGATGTCACCAGGGCACTCCGTCTGCAAGATCCACACACCAATTATGCAAATGAGCCTGTGCTGCTCGGTCACTTCAGGATTTTTATATTCTACACTACATATAGCCATTGGCTTCTCCACAATAGGTGCTCAATCACCGATTCTGCAAATATGGAGAACGTTTGTGTAATATTGCCAACAGGCTGTATCCCCAGTAGATATCACTGGGATTCCTTACATTAGCTGGTACATATGTTGTCGTGCAAGTGACTGTATAATCTTGCGGAAGATGTGTTTAGGTCAGAGTAGGAGAAGCACAGGTGTGTCTGATGATTTTCATTAGGACCAATTTGTGCACGTTGTCACGCTGCCATTGCTAACAGCAACATTTAGATGGAAAAAAATCTCTTGTTATTTGTTACTGGTGCTTTTTCTAATCGTAACAAGTCAAGGTATCGCTTGTAGTTATCAACTCGTATAAAAACAGCCAAGTATGACTGGAAATCATGTGCAGCTTTGTACCCATGACCTTTAATCTACATTCACGTAGGAAACATTCAGTCATCTGTTTTATTTTATTTATTCAGTTTAAATCAAATCTGTTTTTTTTAAAGTTGTTATTCTGTTCTACAAATGCCCATCTGTCTCACTTATTTACCTCCTGATAGAACCATTGACAGTCTAATACTGTGCTGCAGAAATTCATTTTTCACAAGCATGGGTATGTTGGTTAGAATAAGCAGATTTATCTGCCAATACCAAGATGGGTTTTTTTTTTTTTTTTTAAATCAAGTGAACTTTTCCAACCTTGAGAGACTCCACGGAGGTGAAACAAGAGTGAGCGGATAGAAAACAAGCTTTTCTTTTTTTTCAGGGCTGTATTTGTCAGCGATGAGGGAGAAAAAACTTGTATTTCTAAATTTACTTTAAGCAACAACTAATTTAGAACGAGTAATAAAATCTCTTAAACAAGTTAGAATATCTGATCAAGATAATGACGGAGCAAAGAACTTGATGGAACTGAAATGCTTATACATAAAAAAAATGCTTATAAAAGAAAAACTAACACATTTCATTTCAGACATTTAATCCTAGATTTCAGTTTTTTGCAATGGGAAAAAAAACTATTTTCATTAAAAGTACACTATCTGAAAAAATTAGCATCGTTTCTAATCCACTGTTCATGTCACTATTCTAATTTCACTCTCCTGTTATCTTACTCCTTAGCAGACCAAGAAATTATGTTTGTAGCTCAGTTTCTTTTTTTCTTTTTTTTTTTTTAAATAGCAACAATAACTGACCCAGTATCTCCTTTGTATGACTCAAAGAAACAGAGTGAAGGCAGTTGAGTCTGAGATAAAAAGAGGAGGAAGTAAGGTGTGTGTGTGTGTGTGTGTGTGCGTGCATATGGTGAGGGTTACAAATGAAGAAAGAAGGGGACTGGAAGGGAAGACAAAAAAACACCAAGCTCTCTTTTCTTTCCACTCACCCGTTTATCGATCTCTCCATGCTGCAGCTGTACAAAGCGAGCACTGATAGCAGCAATGTAGCTCTGCTGATTAGAGAAGGCGACCCGCCCCGCTCCCTTAGGGTACTTTAGCTCGGGGTCTGTGTCGATGCCAGCGTAGCAAACGCCACCGTACAGGCGGTCCATGATCATGGCCAGCTCCACTGCAGAGGGTGGACGGAAACATTAAAAATGGCCTCAACAAAATTCAGTCATCACGCACATCCTGCGGATGAGAATGTGTGATCCTAGAGCTCATAGCATCAAGTCAGATGAATTAAAGTTTACAAGTTTACAGTCTGTAAACTGGGTTTTTTTTTTTATTAAATCAGGTTAACAAACACGCCTATAACTGGAAGAATATTTGCAACTTTACTTGTTAACTGGTAGAAAAATCATCCTGCAGTGTTTAATATGGAAATTTAGACCCAAGTATTACAGAAGCTCGTAAAATATCTAATGCACTGCTGGGCCTTGTGACCTTGATCATTACAACAACAGCAGCACAGAGGTCTAAAACATGACAACCACAACACACGGTACACATAACACCGCTATCAGGAGAAAATGGATTTTAAGATTCTACACAGCTCAGCGTGCCACAGAGAGTTCATTCTAATCCAACTAGTGTAGGTCAGTGCCTCTGCAGCTCTACCCTGCAGCAAGTCTGATCACACTGCAGAAAAAACAACTGGTATTTAACAAAGAAATGTAGGTACAAAGCTTGAGAAATAAAAGGATGGCTCTTTGTTATCCCCTGTTTTTTAAACATGAGCATAAATGTGAAACAGACATCAGGAACACTATATAGATGTTTTTTACTGTCTGGAGAGAGCTCACACTACAGGTGGGATGGAAGATGGATGCCGTCGATAGGGGATGCGTCACTGAGAAAATAGCTATGTAGTGAAAAAGTTATGTAGTGGGCCTTTAAAGGCCACTGAAAAATGTGGGAAGTGACAAAGATGTGTGAGACTCAACCCGTATGCGTAGTATATACTTCAAATCTAAGTGTTTTTATTCCAAACATTCACTTGTTGTTAATTCATCTGGAAGAAAAAAAAAAATAAAAACCATGAAGGATACCTGCACGGAGCGGACGAGGCACTCCTCCCACAAAGATGGTTTTCCTCGGGTCCAGAGGTTGAGAGCCATCCATCACAAAGTCGCTGTCATTCAGGTTCCACGGGCGAATCTGGACCTGTCACACACATAAAAACCATCGACTATCAAGTGTGGAAATGGTGATAGACTCAGGCAAACGGGTGAGTTTGTGTGTGCGTTTCTGCTGACCGGCTTGTCTTTGATGGTGGGGCTGGACACGCACAGGTACAGCTTGCCGTCCTCCTCGATGCAGGCGTCGATCAAAGCCTGCACTGAGCTCTCATCCTGGAAGAGCAGGAAGGCGTAGCCTGCGCAACACACAGCGGGGTTACTGAACCGGCTTGGACCACCTCAGTAACGACAGACACTGGTGCAGATTAGTGTGACGGTATGTCTGATCATGGCGCTCTGCAGTTCACGGCAGGAGCCCATAAGCATTTTCAAACATGTTTAACTTGTGCTTCTGACAAAAGCCTGAAGAAAACTGCACAGATGTGAACATAAAGATCTATATGAGGCTAACACAAACACTCTAACAAGGAATACTCACGCCTCCACTGCAGAACATATCAGCAGGGTTTTTTTGTGGTTGTTGGTGTTTCTTAGGATTATCAATCTATGCCTAAGACATCAAGCAAAGGGGGAACAAGTGATTTAAAGATACCTTTAGGGGGGAAATAGGATTTGCTCTCAGCTTTGTGAGGCCAGTCCACAAACAGATGTCCAAAACGTCGGAAACTTGCAGTTATCTCATCTGAAAGTAAAAACATAAAGTCCGTTCAATGGCACTTCTGAAACAAAACATTGCTAAAGACTCACAGCTGAAGGAAACTGCGAGATACTGTCAGTTACGTTACGGCTAAAATCCACCAAACATTTGGGATTTAAATGCAACTGCTGTACCTTCATCTATATCTGGGGGCAGTCCACCAACAAAGACCTTGCGCGAGTAGCGTTCCACGCGCTCTCCGTTCTGATGGGGAAAGCAGTGCGGAGAGCCCAGGCCTGCGAGACCCTGATCGCCACGCTCGTCGTCAGGGAAACCATCCTCCATGGGGAAGAGAGAAGAGTGACCTGAAAGAAGAAGATGAGAGTATAGATTTGTTTCTTGAGACGACAAGACTTCGTTCCCTTTGTTTTTACGCTGAATCATCTTTTTGGTATTGAAACGTTACACTTTGGGGTTTTTTCATCCAGCATCATGAGAACAATCAAGCAAACATAAACTTGGAGGTAATGCAGTTTGAAAAAAGGCATATACAAAGGAAATTAGCTGAATAAAAAAAAACTACAAAATGTATTTAAAGTCGTGTAAAATGTTCTTTGATTGGACTTCTTAACTGTAAATAATTTCCCCATGAAGTGGACATGTGCAGCAACGGCATTTTCTTTGAGAAGCGTACATACATGCAGCTTACCAAACAAACATTAGTCCTCTTAAGTGAGCATGTCTGAATGGTTTCACTGTGGAGCTAATGTGTGCTAGAGGCTAAGCTCCTCCTGGCCTATTCCTGCTCCCATACAACCTGCTCTGAGCTGCTTTATAAAGATTTATGCAAGGGTGTTAGTCTTAACTTACAGTGTGTGCCATGTGTCTCGCAGAGCGAGTAGATGACTGACTACTTTTGTCTGCCTCATTTACTTGTAGTTAAATGCGTAGCTCACTTGCATTCTCTGGCTTAATTTCGCTGTATCAATTCTAAAATGGAAAATGCAAAGAGAGTGAATCATAATAAGAAGGAGGGGGGGGGGCACTTCACTATGAAATATGAACAAGATCACTTTCCGAGCTCAAAACAAAGGTCGACACTTACACAGCCAT